>JAODKL010000028.1:269328-295644 GCA_026780765.1 Petrocephalus schoutedeni | reverse complement strand
AGGTGACACGGCATGCCGCTTGGGCTGATTCCATTTGTCCTGCTGCCATACTCCTCCAACCATAGCTGGTCCCTTTAGCCGCTCTAACCAAACCCAGTGCCGCCTCATACAGATCCATGATGGTAGCGGCATCTATGAGCCCCTCCCCTTCTGTGGGGTCATGATCCGGTGGGGGGGGGGGGGGGGTTCAGTCTGTACTTTAGGTGTACAAATGGGGATCAATTAACCAACATATCTCTTAAAAAAATTTATTCAATTATCCATTCAATTAGCCAATTTGTTAAAGAGGTTTCAGTTCAACCCCCACTCCATGTCAGTGGCCGGTGCTTTATTGGCCGGGTGAGGTGAAGAAAGTAAATCACTGAAATCATTAAGGAAAAGAACTCGGTAAATAAAATTGCCAGGAAAGCCAGACAAATGAGGCTGTAGCAGAATGAATAAGTAGGCTGGGCGACGCGGCTCAAGGTGGGGGAACTGAGCTCTTCTTGCCCTCCGCCTCACTATCTCAGCATTAGATCAACAAGCCGCGATTCTGTTGGTGTCAGAAAGCTGTATGCCAGAAATGCTGGTAAGAAATAAATATTAAAAAACTCTGCTGGCTGCCAGGTGCTTTGGCCTTGGATTGGGGCCCTCGGCCTGCCGGCGGCTGCTGCAGGGGGTTGCCAAGGTTACAGGTGGAAATGCAGAGTTCCTTGGTGCGGAAGAGAGGCTGCAGCCTAAGGTGAGAGTGGGACACTACTGCCCCCTACTGTGGATGTATTGGGAGGAAAAACTAAAGATGAGCAATGACCAGCTGTTTTCCCCTCAGTTCATCAGATTGCTGAAGAAGGCCTTGGAGCCGGTGCTCACTGACATCCGTATTGACTGGTACGTGCCTGACGACATGGAGGCTCTTCTCTCGCCCAGTGAAATTCCTCCTCTCTACCCGGGGAGCTCCCTGATGGGGTACTGTACCCTCTACGACATGTCCGGCTTCCAAAGCAAGAAGAATGATGTGAGTTTTGATTGAACAGTGTCCTGTGGGGCTTGTTGAGTGAAAACTCCATTATCCACCCAACTACTTAACCAGGTCAGGGATGGGAGGGGCCTGAAGTCTATCCCAGGCAGCATAAGTCAGAAGGCTGGGGAACCCTGAATGAGATACCAATATAAGCTCTTATATTTGTATTCAAAATATTAGTTGTCTAACCTTGTACTGTGTCATCAATGCCCTCTTGTTTCTAAGACCTGCATCTCACCTACAGGATAGTCATTGTAAGGGGAACTGGGCCCAGTGACAGAACCGTTTTACCCTGTCCTGCTAATAAAATAAAATAAAAAAAACTCTCTCCTTTCTGATGACAGGCCAGTAGTCGTGGCTCTAGGGGCCTGTCCCGTAGCTCCATGTCGGGACACTCGCAGGATGAATTGTGCCCGCCGCGCTCCATGGAGCTGTTCGAGCTGCAGGCCACGTCCTCGGAGCACGGCGACATCGAAGAGGCTCTCCGAGAGATCTCCCGGGAGATCTCTTCCGAATTCTCCTGCGCCCGGCCCCTGGATGCCAGTGCTGGAAATGGTGAGGCCCCTGCAACAACGAGAGTAACCCTCATCCACGATGTCCACGATGCCCTGTAATGATGGCGAACATGTTTTGCGACTGCAGGCATTGAGTCCGATTCATCCAATGATGTGCGCAGACGGATCACCCGGGCCTCATACGTGCAGGACCAGTACACGCTGACCCACTGCTCCATCATCAGTGACAGGGGCCCACCCCATAGCTCCTCCCCCTCTGACTCTACGGCGCCCCATCATGACACGGGCTCTCTACCTCATGGCCTAGAGAGGATGCCCCCCCATGAGCCCAGGGCCCTGTCTCGCTGGGAGTCGCCATGGATTCACACCAGCTTCTCAGATGCCACTGAGGCTGGGACTGGAATGGTAGGAGAGAGTATAAACAAAGTGGAGGGCTTCAGAACCAATAGTGGGGGGGGGGGGGTTTATTCTTCACTGCATTTTACCCAGTGGGGACCCAAAATGTGACCAATGAGAGAAGCTGATGTTTATCCCATCAACTGAAGGGTCCTCCCACTGCAGATCATTTATAGGATGGGGAGGCGGCAGTAAGGCACAATGTACGTTTTATTCTGGGAAGTAGATCTATACCATTAAATAGGTGAAGTACCTGTACCTGTGACGTTTCTGGAGTTCTGTGTAGGTGTGGTCTAATTCGGACCACCCTGTCCCCCTCACGGTTCAGGCAGAGGAGTGCCAGCGTAGACGGATGGTGCTGGCCCGATCTGCTTTGTCGGGTCGCAGCTTCTCCTCCCCTCAGGGCGAACTGGACCTCTACCGCTTGCGGCGCGCTCTCGAGAAGGTCTCCTTTCACCAGGCACTGGGGGGCCGGCTAGATGAGGGTGACGGCAAGGTGCCACCGAACCACCGGGAGGCGCTGTCCCATAGGAGCCTCACTGATTCCAGTGAGTGGGAGCCCACAGACACCAGCCGCCGTGACCTACACCTCCAGTACTGCTCATCTTTTATCCTTTCCACGTCTCCCCAAAATCCAGACAGCCTGGTGTTCCCTGCCTCCCCCCTGGACTGGGACAACTTCACGGACCCCGAGTGCCTGTTTGCCGCTGCTTCGCCCGAGGAAGCCGCGGAGCCCCCTACCCAGTGTCGCTCTGTCATCCATGGTCTCCTGGGGGGCAAGCCCGTATCCTGGGAGGCTGTTGTCGATCTGTCCCCGCTGTGGAGGCCCAAGGACCAGGACCGAGTGGCAGGTGACTGGGGGGAGATCGTGCATCAGCTGACGGCGCGGTCCGTCATCAGAGACTTTGAGAACATGGCGGAGAGGGAGCCTGAGGCGGAGCATGGTGAGAGCCAGACCACAGACACACGCTGGAAGGTCGACAGAGCAAACGGAAGTGATGCATTTCTTTCCATTCCAGGTCCGGCAAAGAGGTACCGCATGAAAGCCATCCAGACGAGCAAGGCATGCAACACCGCCTGCATGTACACAAGCTTCATCGCCATTGACGCCACCACCAACAAGGGCCCCGTGGGCTCTGTAGAAGTGCGCAACAGGGGTATGCCAAATAGGGACAGTCATAACTCTCAGGCCATCGACAACTTGTTCTAATTTGGGAGCCAGTATTAATAATGTTTAAAGGTTTTGTGCTTTTCTCTCAGATGGGGGAAGTTGTTTCGAAATAAACTGCAGCTATAGACTTCGATATCACACAAGCCCTAAGTAACCTGTGACCGCTGACCACTGTCCTTGGCTAGGGTTACGGTCTACTACACGGCAAAGAGGCAGGGCTCACTCCATGGGCCTCGACCGCAGACCCTCTACCAGGGACTCTGAAGACTTCGAGGACACCTTTATGTGCACAGGTAAGCTCAAAGCGACACACCTGCAAAGCCACCACACCAATTTTCTATGGCATTCTGCTTTGAGACAGGAACCCAGAACCTTATGGCTTTGCCTCAGTTCTTGTGCCAAATCGCTCGCGATGGAAAGCTGAGGTCGGATTGAGATCCTCTCATAGGGAGGGGCACTGGATCAGGCTCATCCTTTTGGTGAGCCAACTAGGGTTTGAGCACGACCCTCAAGCCTGTCCTCCTTCCAGACAGGGACGACACACCCGCCTCCCCCCGCAGCCTGACATCCTGGGACAGCAGTGAGTAATGACCAGCCATCTTCCTTGTGTTTCCTGCTGGTCCTCTATCTGGGACATCTTCCCATATTCCTATAGTGATGCCAGCCCACCAAGATATGACGTCAAGATTTAAAAAAAAGAATGCTACAGGCCCGTACGTCAGAGTGCTGCTTTGCGCTTCTCGGACTTTCCCCGTTTTCCTCCCCTTCCCCAGGTACCGGGGGTAGCTGGAACCCCGCCAGCCCCTCAGCTGTGTCCACACGCTCTCAGCGCTCAATGGAGAGCTGGTCTGTCGAGAGCTTCTTCGGGTCCAGGTGAGGAAGTTCGCCGGGCCAAACCTTGTCCCGAATCACTTGAAACCATAAAGCACAAACGACAGGGTCCAGATCTACTGTCCCAAAGAGCATATCCCTCCCATAGGTTCACCCTGGGCCGACTCCGGGCCACCGAATCGCCGAGCAGACAGCTGCAGAGCAAGCCCCACTGCCTGTCTGCGGAGACGGAGCGGCATCCAGGTTTGGACAGCGGGGATTACCTGTCGCTGGTAAGCCTGGCCAAGCCAGAGCCTGCTGGGCAATGAAAGCTCACCTGCATCCCATACACTACTCATCACATAATGGCCTGGGGGCAGAGGGGGCAGGTGTGCTCACAAGCCAAATGCACCCCACACGCAGATATGGCTGCAGCTGGCTTCCGGGTCCTTCCTGCTGACAGAGCAGTACTCCGAGTGTATCCAGATCCCCCTGGATCGCTTGAAGAGGGCCTCGCCTTACACCTGCCACCGAAGCAGCCTGAGTCCGCCGTTCCGCTGCTCGTTCTCCACTACCAGCGCTCACACGGGCCCCAAGCCCCCGCGGGGCCTCAGCCATGCGGTCAGTGCCGACGCAAGCATTCCGGCACTGCGCCCGAGGACCCGCCGCTACCGCAGCAGCGAGCCCACAAACCTAACCCTGGATCCAACGAACTTGGGAGAGGCTGCCCCGGACCCATTTGGGAGCGTGATGCAGGCAGACAGCGGAAGGGGCTCGGAGACGGATGTGTGCGAGGGGTTGCCGCTGGAGCCCCCAGAGCGGTCTGATGACCAGCTGACCCAGCAGGACCTGGAGGACTCGAGCTGGGCCACGGCCGTGGCGCTGGCCTGGCTGGAACACCGCTGCGCCGGCTTCTTCGTGGAGTGGGAGCTGGTGGCTGCCAAGGCCGACTTCTGGCTGCGGAGCCAGCGGCTGCCCGAGGGCGTGGACCTGGCTGGCCTGAAGGGGGCAGCGCGCCAGCTCTTCCTGCTCATCCGCCACTGGGACGAGAATATAAAACTCAACATGCTGTGCTACAACCCCAACAATATGTGAAACACCACAAGGACCGTGACAACTGAGCCAGGCACAACTGCAATTAAAACTGTACATCAAGGCTCAACGAGGACTATTATACGAAAAGATTTCTCACTGTATGACTGCCTGGGAGGTCGACCTTTTCTGTAGTCCTACACACACATGGTTACTTGCCCCCCTCCCTTCAGATAAACATGTGTGTGTGCGTGTGTATGTATGTAGGTCTATAAAATATACAATCACTCATATTTACCTGCGCACACTTGGCAAAATGGCACATCACAATATAAACCACATTTATGTACATCATGGAGAATGTCAGTGGAACATCACGTGACCAGCAAATGCACCTGCATACGGATGGTGGCTTATGAACATATTATGGCAGCAGGTGAAAAATAAAATGTCCAATGCAGCAACAGGTTTCTCTTCCATTTTCACACCAACCACACAGTCCACCAGGTTCACTGAATGCCGAATTTATTATATTTACACTGATGATTCTCAATACTGCATAGATTCATTAAAAAAGCAACATTTAAACTAATTCATATGATTGTATACCAGCAATTCACAGTCTATTACCATCAATGCCATTTCTGTTCAGGAATGATGAGGTTTTGTCCTGCTCTGAGCATTACTGTCACACGGTCCTTTAGACACAGATGAACATGTTAGGTCTGCACCTCCATGTGGGATCATCCAGCAGGGAAGGACGACCCCCCCCCAACCCCTGACAACACGAGCACAGCCTGCATGCTAACCTCACAAAAAGCAAATCCGTTAAGCCACTGACCTGCACCTGACAAAAGCTGCATAGATGAGAAGACAGTCCGCTTAGTAGGAAATTTCGGTGCCTGCTGTATGCTTGAGTGAGGAGCTTGTGCCAAATCTGCCCTTACAAGGGTAAAACGGTACCTGTTACCCAATGCAGATGGTTAACGGATTATTCATGAAAAACTAAGAGGGACCAGGCTTGCATTACTACTGTACTAACTTAACCAAACAGATAAACCTTGTAAACATCCAAGTAAAAGCTTGGATAAAAAAAAAAAAATACTCACATACACACACACTCACTCCTAAGCCACCATACAAAATACCTCCTAGTTTTATTGGCTGGCTCCAAGAGTCAGTTTGTAAAACCTCAGAACTTCCTGTCTCCTTGTGTTGTGTGAGCAGGAGCTCCCAGGGTATCGGTTTGGCTATTGGCAGGAAGTGGAAGAGGCTGGCGCTTATGCCAGCCCCCACAAGCTCCATGGGTCTGGGACAAGGGCAGACGCACCCCGTCCATGTTTAGATGACAGCACCACTCAACCCATGTCTCATCATGCAGTAAAAGAAAGGGGCGGTTCTTGTGTTCAAGCCCGTTTGGGCTTGTCCCCACCCTCCCGAGGTGCCAGCCACAGGGAGAACAGGAGGACAAGGTGACACACGTGGAGGGCGGCCGAGCTGTACACCGTGGACGGGTACGTGTTCCAGCATAGCTCGATCAGCCCCAGGATCAGGACCCTGGCAGGACAGAGGTGACAGTCAGGACAAGGCAACCCTGAGCTCCCCCTGAATGACGGTCAGTGTCGACGCAGAGGGCTACCTAAGCAGGTGGGCCAGCTTCTTCACCCCCCCGCTCCACAGCAGGTACGGCAGGGTATGGAAGTACCACACGTAGAACTGATAGTGCAGCGAGCGACTGAAGCACATGCCGATGAAGTTAGAGGTAAACAGGATGCCGACGATCTGTGATTGGCTGTCAAGGTCACATGGTACACTATGCATCCAGTAAAGTAGCTGGAAAATCTATCCCCAGACAGGTAATTGTGAAGGAGGCACAATGGCTGAGAAACAGGATATGGTCTGAAGTCAGCTTCTGAGGCTGCTTCCTCTTGGACGGGTCCTTCAGCAGTGCCATGATGCTCTCTCCGGGCCTGAAAGAGCAGTGCATGGTTTCATTGTACTATTTTCAAGGGTTTAGTGCTAGGGGGGTTGCTTTTAGATTTCCAGACCAAACAGTCGGATGCAGTACCTTTTCCATCTGAGAAGTGCAAACAGCACCAGGGTCAGCAGGTGTGCCCCCAGCAGGCCAAGGTGGAAATAGCGGCTCAGGAAGATTTCCACCGGGAGGAAGCGCCAGTTGACGGTCCACTTGAAGAGGAACTGGCGGCCCAGGTCGAACGCGCGACTGATGTAACCGAAAGGGTTCTCCAGGAGGAACGGCAGACCAAGCATCAGCTGAGGGACACAAAGGCCACTAAGTACTGAAAGTCGCCAGATCCCAGGAGGCTCTGCTGTTGTGCCTTTGTATTAACCCAAACTGCTCCAATGAATAGCTTCACTTTTATAACTAAGGAACTGTTTCAGCTACAAAGCAATTCCTTAACCCTGGGGAACCCACGGGGTCATATATGACCCTACCTTTTATTTCTGCTTTACAGTCAACCCACTCATCAAAGTAAAGATGTTACTGTTGTTTTTGGGTCGTAAATGGTACACTGGGCTGTAAAGCAAAAAGTAAAAACTTTACTTTGATGAGTGAGTTGAATGCAAGGCAGAAATAAAAGGTGGGATCAAATATGACCCCGCAAGTTTCCTAGGGTGTTAAACATACACTAGTAATAAACCACCAACTGTAATATTATATTGGTGTGCTTTTGGATTCTGATTCATTTAAGCACTAAGGGGGAAAAAAGACTGTTGGTCCATCCAGTTCCTGGACACACCAGCATACAATATATTTCTAATGAAAACGCTAAGAGATATGGTCATATGGGGGGGGGGGAGTACATCACCTGTATAGCGGCACAGAGGCTCAGCCGAGGGAGGGTTCCCCGCAGGCCAAACTCCCAGAGGAGCAGGAAGAGGAGCCCCGGCGCGAAGAGGAGCACGTTCATCTTCACTGACACAGCCAGGCTGCAGGTGCGGGCGAGAGGGCGGCCGTGTCACGCACACATTCAGAAACTGTCATGTGACCTGCCAGGACAACGACCTCAAGCTCATTGATTTAACTCATAGCACCTGCAGTTCAGACTAGGTAATCCATCTGAAGCTAAGCAGGTTTGGGCCTGGCCAGTACTTGGATGGGAGACCAACTTGAAAAGCACTATATAAGTAACACTCATTCCAATGTAATCAGACTCACCTGTAGAAAGCACAGCCCAAGGTCCAGTGACCCTCAAGGAAGAGATTGGTGGTACCAAACAGCAGCATCATCGCCACAGGGTCATTGAAGAGCCGCAGAACATAGATGGAGTGGATGCGATAGGAGGCACAGCACACGAAGAAGAAGACATAGGGGGGCACCTGGATCCAGCCATCAAAGAGCCATTGCTGAAGCACACCCACCAAACTGCAGGAGACTTAATCAGACTACATGCTGGATTAAAGGGCAACCGAAGCCGGTCCCAAGAGGGAAATGCTGTTGTACCAATGAAAATCATTAACCCTACTGCAGATGAAGTTCAGGTTACACTAACTGATGAGGTAGCACAACAGACTTAGGGAAGCACCCCAGCCTTCATCAGGAATTCTGAGAGGCCGGTAAAGCTGATGTTTCAAAAATAGAGTAATAAAAAGTTATATATGTTAACCTAGCCAGCACACACGGTAACATTAGGCATGTAACTATTGCCAGTCTGACCAATAGCCACAGTAACCATCTGTTATCATTAAGGTAGCGGCTATGGCCAATAAAGAGACACACTAAACATTTTGTCATTGTTGCTGGTTGATTTGTTTTTCAGGAATGTTTTCTTGGGCCCACCTCAGACAACATAAAAACATTGTCTCTTGTTTTTTGCACTACTTTAGAGAATGTGATATTATTTGTGCTGCTGTAATCTTCGTGTAAAAAAAATTAATGCATGTCTCAATTTTTCCCTCATCATCCCCCCACCAAGTATTTTCCTGGGTATCAGTATCTAGTGTACAGTGCAGCAGATTTGCTGGATAAAAGTGTCATGCTGGCATGCTCACCCTCTGGGTTCGGTGGTAGATACGGAAGACCAACAGCAAGGTAACGAGGTAAAAACCAGCAAACAGGTACTGCCCCATCCTAATATTCCGCCCATGGTCAGTTATGTAGTACAGAGCCATGAAAATGTACACAAAACCAGCTGGGTACCTGTGCGCAAAAAGACAAACAGGAGATTACGGCCAGACAGCCTCCAGCTGTAGACCCCCATTTAAGATTGGTTAGAGATGTAACGCTCTTCGGCCGGCCGCCGGGACTCACACCAAAGGGCCAGTGCCTCCTTTAAGTAGGGTATAGTCGTAGGTGCCATTTATGACCCCTTCCACCTCCTCCATGTACGCTTTCCAGTCGATCTCTGTGTCTGACAGAAGACCCGCGAATGAATGACTTCATTAGCCCGAGCCGTTAACGATCTCTTTAAAATTTACATAATGTCTTATGGCATTCTAAACAAACAAACTACAAACGTTGAACTGAAGTAAGCACACAGGACGGGGAAAAGAAGTACCTCAGGACCGGCAATCCGCAGCAAAAAAAAAGCCTGTCATTACAATGCCCACAGCCAGAATGCCCGTTTCACCCATCACCCATTAACAATCGTGATTTCACCTACGTTAACTTACATGAGACTTTCTGAATCACCCATATGTTGATGCCGATTTCGAAAAGCCAAAGCACCGCAGTCACCAGAAACGTATACTCCGCTTTGAACAAGACCAAGTGCTTCTCCTGCCAAAGGGTGCGCAGCATGCCCCACACCCGAGACGGCGGGGCGACGGGCTTCTTTCTCCCACCCGCTGCCATTGCTGTCCAAGCACACAGGCTGTAACACGTGTGACTGGCAGCTGGTCACATGACCACGGATAGTCACCAGATGACCTTTCACTTCCGGCCGAGAAGAGCACTACCGGGACACGGAATGTCACTCGAAGCTTTTTGAAGAAGTAAATACCAGGACAAATAACGTACATTTAATCCATCGGCATTAGCAGTATAAACGTAGAATTAGATTTTTTAAATGCGTTCTAGACATTTTTTTCCCGAAGATAACCAAAGACCATAATATTAATATCGAGTACCCGTATTAGCGTCCTATAAAATCCATTCGTAAGGAAACCTCACCAAATGTAAACGATGTCTATGTACTGATCTGTTCCTTTTTCGGCGGTTAGATGGTTATCTAAAATCTAGCTATTCTTGTAATAGTATTAATGCAAGTTAAAGTTCATAATTACAAGACACATAACTGCGCTTGGTTAGTTCGTAATTTGCATACGACGTCTTGGCTTAAGCAATGTAAAATAAATGTTTGCGTTTTATTTTACACAATATAATGTAATCCATTTACACTGAATTGGCACACAAGACAGTAATGTGTAGTGTTCGATTGTCTGATTTAAAGTACAAAAGACGTATAACAAATGTTTCCTCGCTGCCCGGGTTTCATGGTTTATAATTATGTCACGGCTGAAGATTATGAGCGTCTAATTAAACTACAATAAAGAGGGTATTTTGTAGGTCATTCACAATTTAATTTAAATTCACCAGGGAGAACTGTGGCCGTTTTAAATGACTATGCCCAAGCGCTCGTAAATATAAATGATGAAAAACAATTACATTTTCAGCTTTAATGAAATCCGTCATCTATACAGATTGTGCGGTGCAGCACTCCTGTAAGTCAGAATTACGAAACTAACTCTGCTTTGCCCGTTTCCAAGGACCCCGCTGCGGGAAGATGAATGATTTTCCGCTGAAAACGGCGGAAGTGGTGTGCCTCGGCACCAGCGTGGCTCTGTCGGGACTGTTTTACTACCTCTATAGGAAGAAACGGAAAACAGTGGACAGACTCAAGGTCTGTGATCTGCTCTACCCTGGCTTGAAATTTGCATCAGAAATAAAACATCAGACATTCTTGCAGAACATAACTGTTGTGGATATTAAAGGTTATATCTGTTCCTGTATGTGTAAAAAGTTCTGGCCATTTATCTGATGGATCATGTTCGCATGAAAACAATTTAAAGTAAACGTAAAATGGTAGCGATGAGGCCAAACGGTTTAACTGTCCTTCTGTCTGCATGGTTTCCAGGAAGCACCTCGATTATCTCTGGATAAAAGCCTCGCTAGCATCTTAAATGCCACCCCTGGCAAATGTCTCCAGTATGTCATCATCCAAGGTGAGCTTCTGGCAAGTCGCCTCACCGGTCCCTCCTGCTTCTCAGAAAGACTGTGTGGAGCGCTGTGTTTGGGATTAATCTGTCTGGCCTGCCTTTCCTCCCCCGTCCTTCCACTGTGGCCCACAGGGAGAGTGCATCCAGTGGGGGAGCCACTTCGCAGTCAGTTCCAGGAGGGCAGCATTGGCGTGGTGCAGAAGCTGGTTCTGAGGGAGCACAAACTGGTTTGGAACAGCCTGGCACGTACATGGTATGGACCCGGACTGGGCCAAGTCCGGTGCTGTCACGCTAAGAACCTAATAAGGCTGTTCAAGGTCCAGTAAGGGCAACACAGAGAAAGTGTATTCAGAGAACAATCAGGTTAGTGTAGCAATTCATGGAACAGATAACAGTCTTTAGACACAGGTTATGAGGAGCCTTTTGATAGAGATGGGTACCTGTCCATGGATGGACCTGTAAGTCAGCACCAAGGACTTGAACTTGATGTGAGCGCCATTAGGGCACCAGTGAAAAGAGGCGCGGAGGGGTGTGATGAGAACATTTAGGCTGAATATCAGACATACTGGGTGGGTCATCTCATATTGTTCCTTGGTTCAGCGCATGTGGCATTTATTCTTTGTAGGTGTTATTGCTGTCCTAAGGAGACCCCATGCAGCATGTTTCCAGTCTCTTACTCTCTCTTTCTTTCGGCTAACAGGACAGACAGCGAGCGGATCTTGCATCAGCGTGTCAACACTGTGCCCTTTAACCTGGTGGGTGCGGACGAGGCGGCTGTCCGCGTGCTCTGTCCCTTGGAGGCCTCGGGCTTGGACATGGAAATCGTCCATGAGAAGTTCCACCAGGCCAGCTACGGCTTCACAGACATCATCGGCCAGTACCTGAGCGGGGAGAAGCCCAAGGGCCAGCTGGAGATGGAGGAGATGGTGAAGGTGGGGGCCACGCTGACGGGCGTGGGCGAGCTCTTCCTCGACACAGACCGCACGCTGAAACTGCGGCCGCCCGCGGACGGCTCCGAGTTCTTCCTCACGCCGGTGGACTTCGAGACGATGCAGGCGGCACAGGTGGGCCAGGAGTGGATGTGGCGGGTGCTGGCTGTCGCGTGCATGCTGGCCAGCGTGGCGGTACTCTTCTGGGCCACGCGGCGCCACTACCGCCACCGACGGGCCAAGCGGGAGCAGGAACAGCTGCGGCGGGAGTTCGGCGAGCTGGGCGAGGGCGACGAGCTGCCCGACAACGCCTGCGTGATCTGCATGAGCAGGCCGCGCGGCTGCGTGCTGCTGGACTGCGGACACGTCTGCTGCTGCTTCCAGTGCTCCCAGGCCCTGCTGCAGCCCGTCTGCCCCATCTGCAGGCAGCACATCAAGAGGGTGGTTCCCCTCTACCAGGCCTGAGCTCCTAACCCTCCCATATGCAAGAATGCTGCAGTCTGACATCAAAGACCTGCCATCTCACCCAGCTTCTGGATGCCTCTCTATCTGACTGGAGCCCTAAGCCCACAACCATAATCCAGCCCCCCCCGACAGCTGAGCTCAGTTACACACCAAACTAGAATCGCATTCTCCTCTGCAGACCCCTTGCCTTCCCCCCACCAGGATGCAGGCCGATTCCCATCGGGGTGACTGGCTTCTCCTGCTACTCTGGGCTGGTATGAGCTGGTAGACAGCCTTGTGTTTGAAGCCTGGAACATGTCTGTTTGTTGTGGTGTGATATTTACTGAGGAAATGCATATTACATCACTGTGTGCATTTCCTTAATGCTGTTAATTAGCACCTTAACTTCGTCAGCTGCTGCTTCATAAATGCAGTGTAAATAAACTGCCTTTGAATCTTCAGGTACTACATACATCTGCTGTTCTGGCCGGAACCTGTGGGAATCTATGTAGGCCATGACCACCGTCACGCATGCAGGCCAGAAAACTGCCAAACGTGCAAAAGCAATCGTCTGCTTCCAAACTGAGGCGCTGCTGTCAGAATCATTCTCAGTAATGATAAGTAAAGGTGATTTGCACAGCTAGACATGTTACAGTGTTTGTTTGCACTTTACGTACCCTGCTTTTGCATTTCCTCTTATTGGCATTCATGTAGTTTGCATGCATGTCACATGTGTGTTCTGGGTTGCCATGGAGACACCATCAATGTTTTCTGTGAGAGATGAACAGTATTCTGTTTCAGTGTGTGACAGCAGACACTGCAATAGAATGGGGGGAAAATGGCCGTATTGGGCATGTTGTGGGGGGGGGGGGTGGATTGGGGGTAGCACAGCAGGTGCGACTCTCGTGGTGCTATAAATCCTCAGTGGGTGGGGTCGGCCTGACAGAATCCTTCAGGCATTTCAGAAACAGCTGCGAGGTTCAGGGAAGACTCTGTGCGACAGCTGTTGTTTTGTGTATGATCTCTGCCACCATGAGGGGGCGCTCCTACAGACAGAGCAGTACATATATCCAATATGCTGAAACACAGCCCAGGACCTCAGGCATGGCTCACAGCTTTGCAGTTTCCCATATTTCCCAAAAACACAATTTGCAGATTTCCCTGCTTAAATGCACCTCATTCAGCTCACAGCTAATTGCCATCTTGCAGCAGGAAAATTTGTAAACTTTTCGTTGCAGACTGGCCTTCCTGGACCGAAACTGATGATCCCTGCAGTTGGCTGTTTGCTCAGTGACCATCCTATGGCCATCTCAGTGAGCTACAGCCAGTACATCACAAACCCAGCAGTCAGGGCAAAATGTTTAAGGTTTAAAACAACAAAATATAACGTTCCATCCTGATGTGTTTACTTGTGAATTTTGCCATGAATGAACTGTCGAGATTTGCTAGCATCAGGGGAACATACAAGCGTAACATCACCTGACACTGCTAGAATACGTCCACCAGGTGGCAGAGTCGAGCCAGGGAAGGCTGCAGTTCTTCTACAAGGCTGTTAAAATAGCTTAAAATGTTGGAGGAACTTGGGAACTGCATGCATGTCTTCCTCCCAACATGGTTTTCAGCTCCAGTAAAAATCAGCAAATCTTCACAGGCAAACCCAAACTGTGAAGCTGCCTCAGCCCACCAGAACCGGACAGGAAATCAGTAGCCCTGCAGGCATGGTTCCCCCTGGACCCAGACCAGGCCTAAGCAGCCCTCCAGGCACAGAGATCTTGGTTATTCTTCCGTTTAAAGCAACTCGTCAAAAAAACGAATTGTACAGCTGGATAATTTACAGGAAAAAATAATCAGGTTAAGGACCTTGCTAAAAGTGCATTGTGGCAGTTATTAATGATTTCTGGACTGTTTGGATCCTGCAGACCAGTCTCACCAGTTCACCTGTGTCTGTTTACAAACACAGATGTCCTGCCACCCGTAGATCAGCAGCATGTATGTTTAAATGTCTGCAGCTTGCTGGGGGGACCAAAAATCACGGCAACCTCTACTAATTCCCACAGTCACCTAGGTGGGATGGAGGAGGGTGTACCTGCGTGACCCAGTTACCATAGGAACGTGACTGCAGCCCGCGCCTCGCATGCCAAGCCTGTCGCGCGATGCTCTGATTTGGCCGATAATTAAAGAATACAGCCCCTGACACAAAAAAGCACCGTTCCTACAGTTGCCCACCCACCAGCACTTCGTCCCTTGGTCAACATTAAAGAAACATATCTACACACGTGCTGGATCTGTTTGATGGGACGGCCCCCACAAACACTAAGCTTTGTTGCTATGGGAACCAGTCTCTCCACGGTCCTCTGTAAAGATTGTGGGTTTGTGGGTTTGAATCTAAAAGAATAATATTAATTTCCTATATGAAGTGGCTTGTTGTGATTAGGAGGCTCAATAGAAGCCATTTCTAGGTATGGATAATGTCGCTGTGTAATACATCAAGGTCTATATTTTGGGGTAATTATATACACTCAGTGGCTAGTTTATTAGCTAATGCAAACAGCCAATCATGAGGATGCAAACTGTTTATATGCAGCACACAAGCAGGATATTATTAGCCAGATAACTTAAGCCAAATGTAAGGATTGTCCTATGTCAGTGTCACATCTCCCATACTGGACAGTTGTCATGTTTGTCATAAGTTATCCAGCTAATTGGGAAATTGCTATGTGAAATACCCCCCAGGTCAAGAGTTCGGCTCACTGTTTGGCTCAGCATTACAATGGCCAAGATGCACGATCTAAGCGATTTTGAATATGGTGTGACTGTTAGTGTTAAACATAGTGCTTCCAGCATCTCAGAAAGAGCCACCATGCTCCACAGTGTCTAGAGTTTACAGAGAATGGTGTAGTTAACAACAAAAAATCCTGTCAGCAGAATATCTGTGAGAAAAAACTCGTTAATGAGAGAGGTCAGAAGAGATATGGCCGGACTAAAGGATTAAAGAAAACAGGGTGGCCTCAAGAGCCAAATAACAGCTCAGTGCAACAGTGGCTCTGGAAACAAGAGGGCCATGAGCCAGCTATATTAGCATATTGTGATAGACTAGGTCAGTGTTTTCCAGTGCGGTCCTTGGGCAGCTGCAGTCAGTCCACGTTTTTGCTGTCTCTGGGTCCCCGAGGACTAGGTTGGGAAACACTGGATTAGGTAACACACAACAATCGCCCACCCCCAAACCCCCCCATCAACCACCCAATCGACATAAATCTGATTGTTTAGCTTTGTACATTTATGAACATATACAGTGAATAGATTCTGGGAAACTATATTAATAGGAAGAGAATCGATGAACCAGCTAAAGGGTCCTAATGACCAGGGAGAGGGGCAGCTGAGGCATGCTGGGAGGAGAAAGCACCTGTCACCGCGATGGGCCCTGTGTGTGCAGACAGGCAGAATGTTCCAGAGCACAGCTGTACCAGCAGACCAGAAAGCCTGAGCAGCCTAGATGTAATACTGCCTCTTGTGCAGTCCACTCACTTCCCTATTAAGTAACACTACTGCTATTTTTTTTTTCTTTTTCCTTCTTTGAAATAAAGAGGATTATGAGCCTTCGGTACAAGATTACTGAAGCTGCAGCACCACAGGAAGCCCACAGACACGGCCTTAAAGAGGAAGAATGCCACACAATAAAATGATAGAAGATTCTGTCAAAAATAAATACGTAAATAAATTCTGTGATTATTGGATTATAAACTCCCATATTAAAAGAACAGAGAGATGGGTTTAAGAGCAACTATTCTGCATTTAAAATGCAGATTGATTCATGAATTACGTGCCAACATTTGGTTGCTTATTTGTATCCAAGACACCTTAACTTCATACTGTGAGAAAGTCAGCTTCACTTGCTGCACACTAATTTAATATATAGATACAACCACATGCAGGCAAAAGGCATATATATTTACTTGCTGTCATTCACTGAGCCTGTTGGGCAAAACATCTATGCCTCTGAAACTGAATTTAAACCCTATAAGAGAAGGATGGGAAGACTGTCCTTTTGCGTATATCTGCACTGTCAATCTGGCTCTCGGGATGCCCTCCTCAGCCACGTGTTAAGATTGACAAATGACAGAATGCTGCCAGTCTAGTTTAATTTTGGAGAACGGGGGCGCCGCTGTCCTGAAACACCCGGGCCATGCGGATGTATCACTGCCTGCCCCTCCCCCACCTCGACAGCAAACCCTCCTTCTTGGTTAGCAGGTGACTTACACACATACGTAAGCACTTTGTCTATACAATAATACCAAAAAAAAAAAAAAAAACAACAACTCAGGACAAAAACTGGCTTCATTTCTGAGTTTGTCTATTTCCGCCCCACATTTAATTAGATCGAGACGTCTGGCATTACAAGCCTTAAGGATGGGGAGTTCTGTCAAGGGGGCTTTAAATGAAGTTCTCTCCACGAGGAGGATCACGTGGCTCGTCCCTGAGTGATTACATTACCTGTGAAGGCATGCCCCCGCGCCGTAAATCAGAGGCGACCAGCCTGTCGTTCGCCTTCCAGTCCTCCTCGCCTGGTCCCGACCGGGTTGACGTCGGCCACCTCGTTAGTGGGCTTCAGGCGCCGCCTGAAGGGGCCTGCCACTTCCTACTTATATTTGGTTACTCCAGGGACAATTTCACCTGCAGGATTAGAAAGCTGCAGGAGCCTATGCTGGGATTTGAACCTACGACCTTCGGCGTACAGGTCCAGCCTCTTGGTCACCACAATTCAGAAAATCACAAAGGATACAGAGCTTCTTATTCCATACCAAATTTACAGCAATCAAATATTTATTTATATATATATATATATATATATATATTTATATATTCATATATATATATGAATATGAAGTCTGTGCCATGTCTTTATTTACATTCCATTCATTAAATCTGATTGGCACTATGACCAACAAGAATGATATTTCACCCACATGCATCATATATCTGAAGCTGACAACAAAAAATACTTTGACTTATGGGGAAAATTTGCTCTGATCAAAACTCTAACTATGGACCCCGTGATTGACAGACTAGGGTGGACCCTGACTCAAAATGTTTGACTTGCAGAAAGAGCTATGTTCTAAATGACACCAGGGAGGATCACTGTTCAGACTAGTCTGCTCGAGCTGTTTGTTTGCTGTTGCGTTTATATAGAACTGCAGTGACACTGATGATAGAAGCACAGCTTGGTTGGTTCGTAGTTTCATTAA
Source organism: Petrocephalus schoutedeni (assembly GCA_026780765.1). Classification (NCBI taxonomy): domain Eukaryota; kingdom Metazoa; phylum Chordata; class Actinopteri; order Osteoglossiformes; family Mormyridae; genus Petrocephalus; species Petrocephalus schoutedeni. The sequence continues at coordinate 277,924 of JAODKL010000028.1, read as the reverse complement.
ACCCCCTATCCCATTATCCACTGCATCCCAGCCTTGCCCCATAATGCAATCTGCCTAAATATGACTTCCACATCAGTCAGCTGCTGTCCTCAGCCTGCCCTGGCCTGCAATCCCCACCGTGAGTGGAAGAGGTCTGGCAGATTGTGGTCATTATATAACATCACTAATCAAGTTGTGGCAGTTACTCTCCGGATCTGGACACAGAACCAGTGAGGGCGGCTTTACTTAGATATGTCTGCTGGCCCAGACTGACACATTAAGATGCATAGCACCAAGGAGAAACAGTGTTGTAAAGTACTGCTATACATTCTGTTTCTGTACAAAGGCCTCTTGCATAAGAGGCAACTACCACACACACTTATATACGTCTAAGGTTTGCAGTAAGTGCAGCAACTATATTGCCACATCTGAACTAAAGGGGAAGAAATCTTTTTAATGTGAATAGCGGGGCATAAATTTCAAATATGCATTTTTATTAGCAGACGATATTTATAAATTAGAACCAGACCTTTGATTATTACCAATGAAATTTAACAACGATATAGACTCAGCAACCAAACCATGGACATATTTGAACGCTAGCCTTGGTGCTGAATACGAACATACCGATTTTACGTATAGTTAATGTTAGAAGTAAACATTTCAATCAATCAATAATCAATAATCTCGTTTGCAATAAACTGCCCTTATACTGGACCCAAGTATGATCAGAGAAACTGATCACGTCCCCAGAGTGAATTATTAAAGCTGGGGCAGTTTATGGAAATGTTGATTATACTGTTTGGGAATTAACACGAAAACAAATTGACCGGCGCACTTGTGTTTGTTCACTTTCAAGGTTAACAGGCACCAACTCCGCATGAAACGTTTAATAAAAAACCCCTGGGGGGGGGGGGGAGAGCGATGCGGAAAATAATCGAGGCTTGAAACGCAGTGATATATACGGCTGAAACGCGCTGTTAAACGCGGCGAAGGGAGCGGGGCGCACCGGGGAGACTGCGGCAGTGGGGTGTTCCTCACACCGGATCGCTATTAGGATGCAGCGACCGTCCTCTGCTGACGACTGCATCAGCAGCACCGCCGATCTGCCCAAAAACCTTCGCTACGGCACTGTACAGAAATCTTATAACACGGGGGGAAAAAACTGCAGGAGTCGGCGTGTTAATACTAGGCGCCGAGGCTATTGCAGGGAACGGGAGCCGGCACTTTGTGCTTATATAAGCATCATGAATATTACTACTGCGAGTAACGTTCATGTGCCCTTCATGCACGGGCTCCTGTGGCGACTTGCTATTAAATAGAGTAGCTGTTGCAAAGTATTACAACGAAATTGACTTTCAGGAACCACAGAACGCTAAAGGGGTATAGTGCGATTAAGAGGCGCATTTGCCAGAGACCTCGGCGATCTAACGGAACAGCCTTGACTGCCTTGTGGCTGTTGGGTGTTTTCAGTGCTGCTCCTTTTCTTAGGAAAAATCGAATCAGAGGCGTGTAGGAAACAATTCTGGATGGAAGTGAAAGAAGCAGGCGTATACTTTGGCGCAGACCCTTTTGTTTTGTGGTTTTAGCTTTCTGCCCCCCTTTTAACGTTTTTGCAAATCTAACAGTGGACGCAATAAAAACAGTTCAGACAGCCAACAGATACTTATGATGCGTTTGCAGAGCAAGCTGATTAAGTTCATGCATCTAATATTCGTACTTCTACAGTACGCGCTAATAACAGATTCGTCACCCCACAAACTTTGCAGATGCATTACTAAGCATAACATCTCCTTGCAATTTGTGCACGGTAATATGATGTTCATGTCAATTTTCTAACTGAAAGCTGGCTGTCTGGTATGGCATCTAAAACGATACGCACCCTCCAGAAGCCCAGCCTAATAATGGTACTGTACTTGTTTTGGAATACTGGAGTTAATAACACAGTTCGCCTGTTGATGTCACTCTTTCTACCCTCCTAAGGTTCTCTCATCCCCTCCTTCCAGTCTCCCTTACACACACACACACACACACAAACTCCCATACATACTCGCACCCAGACACACAAACATACACAGAACGCGCACACACACATCACTTTAAACCCGGATGGATGACTTCACTGTTCCGCCTGGGTTTCCTTTATGATCCCGGGATCTCCCATTTTTCTCATCAGACCTCTCCGAACACGCAGGCGAGCGCAGCGCCCATAAACACGGCTCTCGGTGACGCTGTCAAATTGGGTCGTGCGCTCCGGCTGCGCCAAAGAGCTGCTACATCTGCGCTTGAGATTGCTTCGAGAGGATCGCCCGAGAAGTGCAATTATTCGCGGAAGTCCGTCTCACATTAACCATCGGCACCGCTTTCATCCGTATTTCTTTTTTTTACCTCTTCGGGAGAGCTTCTTTGTCGGTGCCATAATGTCCGAGGTCCTGCCATACAACGAGGGGAAAATGAGCGGATACGGAGCGGATAGCGAAGTCAGTCAAATGTCTTTCAGCTGCGGACTGCAAGACACCAACTCGTTTTTTGGGGCATCGCAGGGAAAAAGACCCCCCAAACTGGGACAGATTGGCAGAGCTAAACGAGGTAAGCACTAGGGTATCAAACTCTTGTAGTTGTAAAAGACCTCTAAACAAAGGTTGCGCACGTGCTAATAGGAAACAACGACGATATTTCAGCCTAAGAAATACTACAAGGTGCGTAAATATGAAAACAAGAACAAATAATGCGTGACATATAGACCTTATGCCTCCTGAATACTGACTGTCAACACATATTGCAAAGCAAGACATGAACCTCCTATTTTTGGACTTGTAGGAGATCCAGTAGAGACAGAACAGACAGATATACGAAGAAGAAAAATACCAAAGTGTGCATAATTGAATAACATGCGACGCATTTACCTCGTGGGAAAAGAAGATTTACGCGTTCGTCATACATGACATTGTTTGGGTTGACAAGTCGGACATCCAGTTTTAATATTTTATGACAGATTGAGAAAAACAGCAGCGCCCTCTTAGTATATACCGTCGGGACATTGTTTACTCAATTAAACTTGCATTTCGACTGTTAGGCTAAAGCACCAGTCAACTGCCAATTAGATACGCATAAAAATTGCATTTTCTCAGGAACGCGCTTTCGCCTACCCGAATTATCACTTGCTCAATTTTAAAAGATGCCAGATGTTAAACACGGTCTTGTGAAATGGGCTGTTTCGATTGTTTTCGGCAACATGCGCCAGAGACGCGTGCATTATTTCACTTCAAGTGAATGCATTTAAAACAGCTGTCTGACAGTGTGGCAAAACGGTGAAAAAAATATGCATAAAATAATATATAAGCAAAATATCTGATGCTCTTTGTGTCTAGTTAGAATTTATTGCATGCCAACAAATAAAATCATATTTCCCTCCTTTTTCCTCTATAGTGGTTATCGAAGACGACCGAATAGACGAGGTTCTGAAGGGAATGACGGACAAATCGTCACCCGGCGTTTAAACAGGAACGATGCCTTGCAGACTTTTTATTTTAATCACCGATTTGAAGCACCTGTCGGACGTGCATGTGTTCAAGGATTGCATAGGAGAAACGAAGGCACGAAGCGCTGACGATGATGGGCAAAGGAAGAGCAAAGGGGGAGATGACAACGGAAGGCATAGACAGAGCGAGATTTATTTTGGGGTTGCTGGCGATTCTCCAAACGAAACCCGATTTAAACCACTGCTGAGCAGCAAGATACCGAGACGGCATCACCGCAGCTCCGTTTCTACACCATAGCCGATTTACAAGAGGGATGATGCACTTGCCATTATTTCATAACCACCGTCTGCCAAAACGCGCCGTAAGCAGCAAAAGGGAAGAAAACACTCAAAAACAGCAGCAGCAAGCATCTGGAAGCGAAATCTCACCCGAAACTCTATTTCTATATCTGTACAGAACTTACGAAGACCATCTTCTCCCGAGATAAAGCTTTATGTTGAAAACACAGTCGGCAAAACAGCATTCAAATGAGCTGTTTCATTCAGCACTACCCACATGTAGAATGCATTCCGATTGCTTGCTAGAGCTGTCTTTAAAATAGCCTAGAACAACCGGAAAATGAAGACCCAACCAGACGAGACCTGGTGTATATGTATTAATGGGGAAATCTATACACAAGGATGTTTTTTTTTTTATATTAGTCCACCATTTTCATTTCAGATTTGCCCGTCTCAAACACGCATATATATATAGGAGAGAGAGAGAGAGATTGTACTATTAAGTCCCCCCAGACATTATGATGATACAGGTCGGCTCTTAATTTACCGACACCTGCTCTTTATCGGTTTCGCACCTCGCGTTCAAAAACATCGGAAGAGATTTCTGGACGCCACCAGGGAAAACACAAATACATGAAAACATTAAAAAAAAGACTGACGGGAATAATTCGAATTACTGTTATTATTTATTTCGATTTTGCGACCATGTTTTTGTCTTACACAAATAAAAGTTGACGTTTCTTTTCCCTCCATCCTCTTTTTTTTGCATGAACTTTCTCTCCGGTGCCAAAATGGGCACCAACACCATTCTTACCCTGGCACGCTTCTTTTTAACAAAATTCATATTTGTATTTTTATATCTAACTATTTGTTATTTAAACTGATACGCTCGTCTAACGTCTTACAATTCATCAACAAAAAAAAAAGTTTGTACTTTGGAGAGGATATTCTGAGACTACCGAAGATTCTATTAGGTTTTGTCTGTCTCAATCAATATCCAGTGTGGGACGTTGTTTTTTAAAGAAAAAGACTTACTGAATGTGTTTCGGGTTTTGCACACATCAATGTTTAACTATTATTGATAAATCGTATAACTGTGACTTGGGCTTCGTTGACGGATTCGTTAGAATTGGCGATTTTAGAGTCTGTTGCGCTGTTTACGAGTATACTCAAATAACGCGCTGTTATTTGACAGATTTTTGGACATTACCGTTACGTTTTTTTTTTATTTAAAATCTTTTGTAACATTCTTTTACAGAAATTGAATATGGTTTGTTGTGCATGAAACCTTAATATTTTCAATAATGAAACGTCATTTTATGAAGCAAAAAAGCGACGAAAGCGTCATGACATTCTAAGAATGATTCATTGTATATGATGATGCCATTTTCACTGTATTTGGTGAACTAATAAATGGTGAAATAACACTTTGTGGGGCGTACTCTTGTATTTATTCATAAACGGCTAAAATTAAAATAAAAACTCCAATAGAGCCAATATGTAGACCGCATGGGTGACGCAAAGATCACTACTGCGGTTTTCCTGTCACCGTGGTGCCGTGCAAACAAACAGACCAAAAAAAACCAAAACAAAACAGAATGGAATAATAATGATCAGAAACAGCACCAACCCAAACGATGCCCACAAAGGTCCTCGCAATAACACATTATCATCTACTCAAGTCATTTATATATTCCTGCTGTGTTAAGTCCGCTATATTTGTCGATTAACCCCAAAACGAAGGCTTCTTTCTGAGAGGCCGAGCACCGGGCCAGCCGATGCAGCTGGGCTTCGGCAGCAAACAAAGCCGTTTTTTTATTAGAAGGCCCATCTGCTCCAGCTTTGTGCTCCGACGTCTTTCGCAGAAACAAACACTCAGATCGATGCCCGAAAACAAGGGCTCATTTCAAGTGGGCGGAACACATTCGCTGGAGAGGATCGGAAAACGATCCCTGCAACTCCGGTAGACATACTCAAACGAGTTGCCATTTGCAATGTGGATATTTCCCATAACCTCGTTAAAAAGACTCAATGCAGCATAACGAGGCGGAGATTTCAAGTAGCCGATCCGGGCTTAATATTCATTTCATTTCAGAAGCTGGAGCTGCACACCTGAGCAAGGGCCCCTGGGACGGTATGAAGTGCTTTTGCAGCCCGAGTTAAACACTTTCATCGCTACTTCGACACCCTGTATAAAGCGCCGAGTTTCCGCACACGCAGCTCCGCATTGCTGAATAGACGGGGCACCTCGCCCCCCCCCCAGCCCCCTTTGCCCGGAGATTTCGAGTAGCAGTGCGCCGGTCGGAGACGCGCACCGTGCAGAGATGTGAGCAGAGAGATGAAAGATACTCATGAAAGTCCCATGGAAGCAGATAAGCAGAGTCGCTTAGGCGACAAATTTGAAAATGACCGTGGAGCATGAAATATGTGTGACAGACAGACAGATAGACAACAGATAGATAGATAGTTTTCCCCCAAAAAGTTGCAACAAAATGCTGGAATCAGATGCAGTGGTTGTGTATTTTACTGTACTTGTTCCCCAAACTGGTCATTCATTGAGCTGAGAAGTTGCCGTGTCTCTGACCTCCACTGACACGTCACCCATCCTTCTATTATGACGCTGCGAGCATTATATACCTGCTCAGAGTTTAATTTAGCAAACCGTCCTTGGAAAGAAGAAAAGGTGTGTGCCACGTGCTCCCGAGTCCTGGTGGCAGGGCCGGGCTCATGAAGACAGACACGGTCCACAGCAGAGACCATGAGCAGATGTTTCACAGTGAGACGTGCTCAGAAAATAAACAAAAAAGGAAAAAATAAAAGGCCACATATTGCATAAACAACACAAAATGCACCCAGAGAGAGAGAGTGAGTACCAGAAATTCATTCAGAACATCGGTCCCTAAACTCTTGTTTGGGGTTAATCCCAACCCTCTAAAGACGAGGCTGAGACCATACCTCCTACATTTGGTGTAAGTCTAATTACAGGGGGAAGTGGCAGAGTTTGGTTCCAAGCTTTGAACCTGCCCTTGGTAGAGGAAGGGGGTGAGAGCAGGATGCATATTGCCGCAGGCCGGCCGGCTACATCAAGCCCTGCGTAAGACTGACTCAGCCTAAGGTCGCGACATTCCGGGCCATGGAGAACGTCAAGGTCACGACCTTGAGCGCACTCCCACAACACAGCCCGGGCCTCAGGGGGCCACCCCCCCCCCCCCCCCCGCCCGTGCCGTTAGGGCCTCCATCCCGGGCAGCGTGGCAGGGTGGCAGGCAGCCAGGACTGAGACAGCTGCTGCTGCTCGCTGATCTGCTAGGGCCCGGGGTTGCATAACATCTGACGGCCATCCATCGCCCATCCCCCCCACCCACCCTGTGCGGCGAACAAACGCCAGTCTCTTCCCTGTCGGCTTGTCGATAAACCCAGTATGAGCCGCAGTCGTCTGCCGTCCCCTTGGGGCTCCTGATGACAGAGAATCTGGCCCATAGCCTGGGAGGGGGGACGCAGGACAGACGTGGGGGGGGGGGAGCGTTAATCCGGGGACGTCAAGTAGGGGGGCACTTAAAACCGCACACGCGCCTTTGATGCCACAGCCTGGAGAGGGATCATGTGAAGGTGCCGGGGGTCAAGAGTCAAGTGTTCTCAGCCAATGAGGACGCAGATACTCCCAGACGCTGACATTCTGCTGACGGAGCCAGCCGCCACATTTCCCTAGCACAAAGCGGAAAATAGAGCCGCCCGTCACATCCCAAGTAAAAGGCACGGTCCCTAAAACAGCTCCACTGGCACAGGGTCTAGCGAATTTATATATAGTGTTTTCTTTAATCACTTGGAAAGCGGGCGTCTTTACGTTAAAGCACAAAAGGAAGCAAAAATAAGTAGACAGTCAAGTTCTTTGATTTTCATTGACTGAGAGCTGAGGCTGAACTTTGTGAGGCCTCGCTGACAAATCCGAGCTGTGCTTTGCGGCCGATCTGAAGAAGCCACAGGCCTCTAAGGAGAAAGTGACAGCTGATCTCAAAACCGCCTCGTCTTCAGACATTTTTATATCCTGTCAGGTAAGTGGAACTACTTTCTGCAAACACACACGTACCTGGCTGCTTATGCTGTCTGTAGCTTGATGTTTAATCAAGCAGTTGGGGTAAACACTTCTCTTAAAGACTCGAGAGCGACTACACTTCCCAGCAAACACACAATTTATTAATTACAGCTCCTTAACTGCAATGCCACCTGCTGATTCACAATGGGATGTACTGGCTGTTAGGTGCAAAGTGTGAACACCACAATGCAGCGGTATTTCAAACAGGACCCCTAATGCTTACATTCACACTGTTCCAGTGCCAGTCGGCGCAACATCGAGATGAGCCAAATCAGACGGGTAAAATGAAATAAGCATGTTGAGCCATCAGGGATGGGCCAGCCCCCCAAGACCTTCTCTGGGAATCCGAACCCCAGACTGCGGGGATCTCCCTCCCCCATGGAACACAATCTGTGGGCGAAGCGGACGCGCCTGGGGCTAGCCTCCGACAGTGGGGGGGGCATGTCCTCACCTCGGGACGCAGGTGTCCTCTAAACGCCTTATGTGAGTCACGTACTGCAGCGTAAGCGCCCTGGCAGAATCATGGCAGGAGCCGGCATTAGCAGTCAGCAGAAACGGTGGCGATGCGGAATGTGGGCCGGCCTGCTGGTGAGAGAGCAGGCCGGCAGGGGAAAGGGCAGGCGGGCAAGAGGGGGAGTAACGGGAGAGAGGGCAGGCAGGCGGGAGAGAGGGCAGGCGGGTGAGAGGGGGAGTAACGGGAGAGAGGGCAGGCAGGCGGGAGAGAGGGCAGGCGGGTGAGAGGGGCAGTAACGGGAGAGAGGGCAGG
>JAODKL010000028.1:230187-242770 GCA_026780765.1 Petrocephalus schoutedeni | reverse complement strand
AGCTGAAAGGGGGGCTGAGCGTCGGCCCCGTTCCTGTGTACAGCTGGCACCGGGCACTCAGGAGAGGGGCTTCAATCCGGCTCGCTTGTCTGAAATGCAATCAGCCGCCAGCTCCCTGCGTGCTCTACAAAGCCGCCCGTGTATCACAGAGCAGCATGGGGGTGCAGGGTGGCTGTCCATGGCGGACGGGATCGGCTAACCACTCCCGCTGGGGACAAGCGCTGCCAGCGAGCCGGCCACGTCGATCGCAGCCCCGGCGTGCCGGACGCCCGTGCATCCTGAATGTACACCGCATCCTGAATGTACACAGACACGCCTACACATACTGACATGCGTCCTATGTGCACGGAGACTTGTGGGTTCACAGGAGCACCTGATCACGCCCATGACAAGGGATCCTCTCTCAGCCAGTTACACCCTGTGGGAATTTAATCCAAAAACTTAACACGGGTGGGGAAAAAGCCTACCAGGACATAAGGGGTCTGCAGTTAGAGTTGCCCCTCTAAGGATGTAGAAAGCCCCTGTCATTCCCCGATACATATATCAAATCCCCAAAAGAAAGGTTTTGCATACAAAAAAGATATTATCTCATAGCGCCGCAAGGTGTAAAAGCGCAGCAACAGCCCCATCTACGGGCGAGCGCGGCACCTCAACTGCTGCAGAAGACGGCAAAGTTCTCCTGTCGGTTTTCAGTTAAACCATTTCGAGAGGTGTGACTGATTTCGAGAGGTGAGAATAGATACAACGGTCTATTCCGATAAACCTGTACTGTAACATTATATGCAAAACCTCTTATAAATATGCACGATTGCATTTATAGCATTGCAATCGAGATTCAGGTTTTTAAGAGATTCACAGCGCAATAGCGGTTACGTAAGGACAGATCTTTATGACATTGTTGCCAAAAAGACCTTATTTACCTGGTCTAAACGTTGACTGAAACGTCTTAGTACTGAGGGTCGAAGCGTTAGTGCAAAATGTGTCTAGGAAAACAATGGTTGAATTAATCATCAGTAAGTCTGGGTAGTTAACGCTTAGGAATTATGAATCCTGTGGACACTTCGACATGAACATAAACTGGAGTTTAATTTGCAGTATTATACTGGAGGGGTGTAATAGGCTACATCTATCCTTCATATTTCGTATATTACAGCTATTCAGTTTACATGCAGTGACTAAAAACACGAAGGACACTCCAGCCGCAAATGTTGCGTTTAATCCAAGGACGAACCCGAAGCCCGCATTCGCCTCGCCGCTGGCTATTACAGGGGCATCCAGGGGACACATTATCCATTTATTCTAATCATACAATAAACTCTGCGATTACAGCGCCTCCTGGTGACCACTTAGAAACCTAAACATGAATTAGGGGGAAAATCATATCCCTGTATTTTATAAGGATTTGATATTTGCAGTGGACGTCTTTGCAGTGTGACATCATCAAATACATACCAAGAACAAGAATGGCATCATCCTTCTTGACGTGCTGCTCGAGTAGGTGCTGGAATTTCGAAAGGTCTCCGAACCACTCGAACGACTCCTCGCTCCTGTACCTCTCATCCCAGTATTCAACGTCTTTATATCGCGAATTGCGGTCGGGCAAATACTCCATCGTATCGCTGTGGTTTCCTTTAACGTGGGTGCTGGCCCGGCACCCTTTTCGGACACTCGTCTTCAGTCGAAGAGTTTTTTTTTATAAAAACCGAACAGTGCCCTGAACTGAACGCGATCCTGGCGTGTTAGAACGACGTGTCTTTTAGGAAAGTTACGGGATGTTGGGTGCAGAATAAACTGCAAAATTAACAACGGAGAACGCGGCCCCTGTGTTCTGATACAATCACTGTTTAGAAATTAGTTTGCCATCGGATACAGTTAAAAAACGCGCGTCAGCAAACCCACGTGTACTGACACCGGCAGATCTCCGGCCGGCTCACCTGCTAACGCAGCGCCGCTTGTGTAACCGCATTTCCCGTCCCTCCGGAAACAAGAAGCCGTGATACTCCTGTGTTCTCGGGGTCATTAAACGATGTCGATTTCATTCCCACTATATATTAATACATATATTAATACTGTGCTAGTAATTAATATACAGAGGTATATTCGTTGACGTTGAAGGGGCATGGATATCCTGACAGATTCGGGGGGGCAGCACTTTACAGGGGCCATTAAGTATCTAAAATTATATAATTATATAATGGCAGTGGGGTGGGGGCCCCCAAGGTGACACTTTATCTGGGGACCCAGAATGTCTAGCTACTTCCCAGTATATATTACATAATATGTAAAATATGTATGTCGCAGTATAATGAAAACAGAGATGCAGCAAACAAATAAATGCTAGTAGATGAATAAGAATCTTCGCAAATAGCTGCGGAAACAAACAGCAGTTATAACAGTATTTCTTCGTCAGTTGCTCGTACATCAGGAGCTTAAACGCTAACATGTGTAAGGTTAAACTAGGTTATTTATATATACTTTTTCGCCCTTTAAAAATGAAAAGTTAAAAAAACGCGCGTCAGCAAACCCAAAGCAAAAGCAAGCAACATGAAAAAATCTACACATTGCATTTATGCATTAGAATCTATAATAAATCGATAATTCGCTCGAGTACCATTAATTACTAGTTCGGCTGGAATAAACAACATCATGCTCCATGACCACGACTTTACGAGACAACTGCGAGGGTCTGTACTTTATAGTGTCACACATAAGTAGTTAGCTTGAACAACAAAAAAAAACAACTTACACAGAGGTTCCCAAAACAAGGGCTTGTACTCAGTCAGGACGGACGTATTGCATTCGTCGTTACGGGAACACATGGCTGTCTTTACGATCTATTCTAGGTGATAAAGTAACAATGTATACTGTTACTTCCTCGGCCTCTAGGGGGGAGCATGCCATCACACAAGAGAGGCATTCTGGAAGACACGGGTACGTAACACCGTATTTCAGAATAAGTAATGATGATTAGTAAATACACGCTTATTCCAGCTCTCTCCAAGGATAAGCAAATATTTATGAAATATTAATTCAATAATATTAATTATTATTCAGTACATATACTGTGCATTTGTTGTAAAGATTTGAACCGAACTATTGGCCGATGCACATCAGGATTTGCGTGTCAGTTTTTGTCATTTCTTTCAGTAAACAATGACCCTTTCAGCCTGTATAATTTTTTTTCTTTCCATATGCCTAAACATTTTTTTACAAATCAAAGAGAAAACGTATATTTAACGTACGACTAGGCCTAATTAAATGCCTACAGTTTTCTCTGGATAAACACTATATAGGATAAGAAAACTGGTAATCGACAATATGAATTGCATATTTGGTAGAATTCCTGCGAAAAGTCGGAGAAAAGCAAAGTTCTGCTTTACGTCTCTACAGGTTTAAAGCAAACGCTGTGACCTAGTTCTGGTCAGAACTTCTGCGCACAGCAGAAAGGAATCATCACTTGAATACTGAATTAAATTGTTATTATTTGCCCAGCTGCTGTAATGATACTGTTTTCTGGTCACGTATTAGCTGTTTGGCCGATAATTTTATTCCGATTCTGCATTCCCCATTATCACTAGTGGCCGAAAATAGCAAAATATATCACTTTTCCATTTATTTTTTACAATATTCAAGTAGTAGCGACAAAGTGAATGGACTGTTACTTTTACGACAAGAATAGTTAATCACGCAGTAGCGTAAGGGCTCAATAATGTATCCCATTGTGTTTTGTCCCAAATGAATATTCTAATAAGATTTCTTCTTTTTTTGCTATCTGGAAAACTTGAGGAGGAGCAGCCTGTTGTCGGTATAGTGGGGCGGGGGTACTGAACGACACTGTAACACTTTCAAAAAAGTTCATATCAGAAAAAAAGCTCATTTCTACACGTATAGACGTGCATCTGGTGCATCTGCATCCCCCCCAGATGTTTTAGCACACGTGATGTTAAATAACGTCGACGCCCCGGCCGCGGTACAATTCGCTCCGCCCGGAGAGGCTCCGCATCGGGCTGAATCCTCCGCACCACGTGAGGTAGATGTGTACTGACAGAGTTCCGGCGGAGCCTGGCATTCCGGCACTCGGGCACGGGGATGGCGCGCCGGCTCCGCTCCCCACTAATCGCCATGCGTCGCTATTTCTGCATGTAACGCCTTTAAAATCGCCCCTTTGCTTTATTTTTTTCTTTTTCTTTTCGTTGATTTTTAACTAAAAAAAATGGCTTGGCCGTGCATCAGTAGGGTGTGCTGCCTGGCTCGGTTCTGGAACCAGTTCGACAAATCCGATCTCTCGGTGCCGCTTACTATCCAGAACTACTCCGAGATCGCGGAGCAGGAGGTGAGATCGGTAGCCAAGCACGTACCGCCGGACCGGACGCAGAGAGCCGAACCGCCCGCTCCGGACCAGAGAGCATCACCTGCAGCAGCGGAGGCGGGAAGCAGGAGATCATTGCGGGGACGGAAGGAACCGAGCTACAAGCCCCGAGAGGGCTACCGTCCCCCCGACGTGCCTTTTCAGAGTGTCACTCAGTACAAACAAGATTTCAAGCCCTGGCCCATTCCTAAAAAGGAGAGCTTTCCCTGGATTACCAACGGTAATAAGGAAGACTCCCTTTTGGATAGTCCAAAAAATGCGAACCAGCAGAAGAGCGGTAGCGAGGAGCGAAGTAAGCAGAAGCGGGGCGATCCGTCGCTGGGGACGGCCAAAGCCAGCTCGTACAGGTACGTGGCCGCAGGAGCTGTTCCTTTCAGCACCGGAGAGCCAGGGCGCACCGGTGCGCCGGTACCCGCCACCAGAGCGCACCGCTGCGGTAACTTTCTCCCCAGCAATGTCTTACCTTTGGTGTACTTTTGATCAGAATAAGATATGCGCATTACTACATTTACTAACTAAACTCTGTTCTATTTCTAGTATATACTGGTATTCACATCATCACAGGCTATATCTAACATACTTTTATCTTATATTATTATTATAATTATTAACATTTTTCACTTCGATTCATGATGCATAAATATTTTCTTTTGTGCGTACCCTTTTTTCCCCCGACTTGCTAGTTTGTAACACCGCCAATTAATCGCCCGCTTGCAGGGGCTCAGGAAACCCAGAAAGGAAGACGCAACAAGCTGTTCAGTATAACGCAGCACTTCTGAGGACCGGATTTAAAATGTAGCTGAATTCTAACGTATAACCCAGATTTTCAGCGAATAGTATATTTAGTTGGTCGCCGGAAGCAGATATTTTTTTATATTAGTAAGCAGGGGAGAATCTGTACGAGTTATAAATAGACGATCACCTGATATAACCCTTTGCGCGCAGTTTTTCGGCACCCTCCCCAAACGCGGTCGCCCCCCCCCTGCCCCCGCAACTCGACTCATGGCGAACCGCGGCAGCCCCGCTGGACTTCATTACCCCGCTGGATAATCTGTGCCAGATCGTTACTAATTATCTTTCCAATAATTGGCTTTCCGGCCCGGAGAAATTTATTTCTGCCGTTTTTTTTCCTCCCTCTTCCTCAGTTCGCGGCGCTTGCAGTTAATTGAGCCCTGCAGCGTCTGGTACAGCTATCTTGCAGTAATAAATGGTATTTTGTTCGAGGCCCTTTTTGTCCCCACCCGTTTACAATGAAAGCAACGAGCCTCCTCTCTTATGGGAACACATTAAACGGGAAGGATTTGCGCAGCGACGTCACGGGTGGGGTGACCTAGTGGATGACAACTATTGAAAAATGGAAATAAGGACAGCGGTATAATTTTAGTTTCGTTTCACACCTCTTGTGACCGTGTGGAGAAAAATCTACCTTAGCTGCTTGCTGGCCATATGAACTGGTATATAATACATATAATAATATATCTAACACAAAACCAGCAGTTAGCTTGATAGTCATGTAACTGTGCCAAAGAGATTGCATCAAACCCCAAGCGGCCATGCCGTCGTACCTTTGAAGGGAAACTGCCTCATCATCTTATGGGCTATTTTCTCTACATCTTCCTCCCTTAAGGCATGAATATCGGCCCTGGCCTGGAGCGAAGTCGTCTAAACAGGTCCGTAAGAAGCCCCCTCTCAGCACAGCCGACCTCGCACCCGAGACCAGCTACCGGGCAGCCTTCAGCGGGGACTCTTCCAGGCAGATGGAGGAGCTCCACGTGGAGACCATCGGAGCCTCACGAGGCGACCTGGCGGACGGGCCGGACCTCATCCTTGGGACCAGGGCAGAGGTGAGTGGCCCGGGTGGCCCCGTCGAGGTCCGATTCAGCAGCACCAATGCCAGATGATTTATCATTTTCGACAGAAGTATATGCAATTGCATCAGCAAATGTGATATGTTAAACTTTAAAAGCACACCAGGGGGATCTACAAGGTACATTTGCTGTGATTAGTGAATTCATCCACCTGTCCATCTGTCCTCCAACCACTTATCCAGTACAGGACTGTGGAGTGTAATAATTTAGTAAATATTACAAGTTAGTAAACATGTTTGCCCACATCACATTGGGAGTGTAACAAGGATTTAACAAGTACATGACTCCCAGATCTGCTGCTTGGCACCCAAGCCCTGTGACACAGCTGTGATCGGGGCTGCTGGAGGGGGGCTTGAGAGACAGGGGGTCCACCGGCGAACATGCTTTGAGGTGTCACCTTGCCTTCCAGCTTGTGCCAGCTCCATTTAACCTGGAACAAGCCCCACAGCACCTGGCAGATGTCAGTGCCTCCCTCAGGACAAAGGCTCGGGACAATCTGCTAATTCAGTGTGCATCTTTTAACCATTCAAATGGACCAGCGATGCAGTTTGGGCCTACTCTCTACAAGCAGTGTCACAATCCACCAGTTATTCTAATTTCATGAGTTATATCACAGCTTTTAGTTCAGACCAGTTTTCTTTGGCATTAACAGGTACAGTGCACCTTAACATATAGCGCAAATGCAGAGCACAGCACAATTCATTTTGATGAAGACTCCATGGTCTAACATGAGAATCCTTTTTCTTCTTTAACCTTTATTTTACCAGGCATTAAGAACAAATTCTTAATTACAATGACAGCCTGGCAAGTGCCAGAAAGCACGTGCAAACACAACGATACCGAATAACAAAATTAACAAATTAATTAATCAATCAGAATTAAAACATTTACAAGTGTCAATAAAACTATCCATAAGTAGGCCTTTGAAAGCCATGACAGATATAAATTTGTCCAGTTTTAAAGATTTTTGTAATGAATTCCAGTCATTGGCAGCAGCAGATTGGAATGATTACAGGCCAGAGAAAGTGCCAGGTCTAGGAGGCTTTATTCTAATGTAAGAGGAAGAACGTGTATCATATGTGGTCTAGGAGGCTTTATTCTAATGTAAGAGGAAGACCGTGTATCATATGTGGTCTAGGAGGCTTTATTCTAATGTAAGAGGAAGACTGTGTATCATATGTGGTCTAGGAGGCTTTATTCTAATGTAAGAGGAAGACCGTGTATCATATGTGGTTTAGGAGGCTTTATTCTAATGTAAGAGGAAGACCGTGTATCATATGTGGTCTAGGAGGCTTTATTCTAATGTAAGAGGAAGACCGTGTATCATATGTGGTCTAGGAGGCTTTATTCTAATGTAAGAGGAAGACCGTGTATCATATGTGGTCTAAAATGTAACGTTTGTATGATTCCAGTTATTTAAATAACTTATAAATCAAAATCGCTGAATTTGCGTGTTTCCCGCTCAGGCAGAGAGGAGCCTCATCTCCCAGTACGGGCTCCCTCACTGACCGCGCCTTCTGCTTTCTCACTGAATGTCATCGATGTGATGTTTGCACACACCCATATTATATGGACGGATGTCTGCACTTTCCATAAAATAGCTCTTGTGTTTCGCATATGTGCATAACAAAGTCAGTCTTGATGATCTGATATAAAACTGCACCGAAAAAGCAGGAGGTGAGGCAGCCAGTACCTCTGCCTCACTGGCGAAAAATCAAGAGTATCACCAGAAATCATAAGCAATAATAAACTAACTGTAGGACAAAGTACAAAACGAAATCTGAAATGATGGTGTTTTATAGAAATGAATCTATGTAGCTATGACAGCAATGCTAACTTAAATTTTTGTTTTACAGTATTGCATAATGAGACCATTTAAAAGAATGCATATTCATGGCAGTACAGAATCCTAGAGGCTATTAAACAATTAAAAAAAAGTCTCTGTTATTATGACAGATGCTGTCAGTAACAGAGCAGGACAAATATATGAATTTAGAATAGAAATTAGTAAGCTTTGTAAATGATGTTAATGTCAAGATGACCATATATATGGTCAAAACAGAGTAAATCACACTAGTGTGAGCCATAATAAATCAATTCAGATTAATGTCTAATCACATAGCAAAGTTAGGGCAGCAACAAGTCACCATCTACCAAAAGTTCAGCGCAGAATAACAGTCAGAAAAGATAGCATAACAGAAGCGAAGATATCAATTACAACTTCGAGTTGGCAGCACACAAGCCCGTGAGCGGCACACTAAAGAACAGTCCTAAAAGTGTATAAGCTGTGAGAAATATTGTTGGGGCACATTTAAAGTCCAAAAAAAAAAAACTCAGCAGTAAAAGTCCCAGCGTCGGGCTAATTAGCGTTTTAAAGGATTTACTGCAGAGGGCCTCTTTCATGAAACTGCCATTGAAAAGGGCAGCCGGAGAAGGCTGAGAAAGTTCTGTGCTGTCAGTCAGCCAATCAGAAAGTCTGGACAATCGGAAATACGAAGCCTGGAGGGTGAGGAAAGCGCAGCACCCCGGTCCGGGCCCAGATTCGATTCAGCATTTTCGGCCGAATCGCGGCGCTTGTCGGATGTCGGAGGGGGAATCTGAAAGCACGCCGTGTCATTTTCGTCTGACGAGGGGCTTCCCGACACTCTCCAGTCCACACGCATTGAGAGCGAGAGCGGAGCTGCGCCGTCCACGGGCAGAAGGACGAGTGCAACTCCGGCGAAACGCACCCTACAGAGGGCAAATCGATAAGTAGGGCACCCCAAGCCCAGGGGGCCAGAATTAATGTGGAATGCAGCACCTGAAGTCCGCCTAGCTGGATGTACATTTTAAGTTACTTCAAGGCGCATTTAGCACGGTACTGGGGCAGTGGCCAATTAATCATACAGGTCCGGTTGGGGGTAGCTCACCCAGTGACGCACCCTCCCAAAGGCTAGACTGCGCCACCACGGATGGACGTGACGACAGCACGGGAGCTCAGAACAACGCCCCGCTCGCTTCCGATCCCAAGAGATGCCGCTCCCTCCCCACAGAACCATTTTCGCACTTCCTGAGACCAAAACAGCACTTATGTAAAACAGACGGCGGATTCACTCTTCTCCAGCTTTACTGTCCAAGCTCGTTTGCTCGCACAGTGTCCTAGTTCCGCTCCGTTCTCCCAAAACCCTGTACTCCAACAAAAGACGGCAGCTACACTCCACAGAGGTTAAGGGAAGATGGGACAGTTTCGTTTTTCTAGAGGGGTCAGAGTTGGGGGATAGAGGCGGCATTTGCGACCCCGTAAAACTGTGACTGTAGCGATTCTCTTGCTTTCGGTCTTGCTCCAGAGGATGCTGTGCCCAGAGAATGGCTCTCAGTGCACCAGAACGTTCAAATGATGGATTATTTTCCATTCCGTCTAAGTGCAAAATCACTGCAGGCTTTTCAGCAGAAATCATCATGAACTGAGAGTGGAGATGGTTGTGAGTGTGCCTTTGGAGGCGGAGGGGGGATGGGTTTCTTTCCGGAAACTGACTCACTCGTTTTAAAGCAGTTTTTACCGACTGCCCCAAAGCTAAAACATATAACCCCGCTGACACCCACGGCAAACACGGTACCTTTTATTTCTGATCATAGGTAAGGATTTGAATTTCAGCACCATCCATCTACCTGTGCTGGTCAATGTGGGCCTAGAGCCTATCTCAGTAAACATGGTCAGGAGCCAGTGCTGGGCTTCACTCTGGATGGGAAACCCTCCACCCCAGAGGTGAGAAACAACACTAATAACCATTGAGCGACTAAGCCGCACCACATGCAGAACCAGAGCCTGCAAAAGTCATTTCGGAAGGGAATCGGGAATCAGCAACCATACTCTATCCAACCATAATCACGTCCAGCTCCAAATCATAACAACACTATCTGTGCTTTGAACTGATTCATTCGTTTCCTGTCTCTTTCAGGAGCAGTTGGTTAAAACAAAGCTATCCCCAAATCCCTCTGCTGTATTTCAAAGTGGATCCAGAATCTTCAATATATGACCAGGTCCCTCAAACATCTGGTTGTCTGCAGAGAGGAGGACATTGGGCTCTGAGTTAACCCCATAAAAGACAACTATGCAAGAGATACCAGAATGCAATGTCTAGGTACAGCTGTATGTGGCTCGGAGATTTCTGTTCATTAAATTTAGAGTTTAAAAACTGAAACTGGTGGTGTCAGTAAGCATGTTACAAATAAAACTTTGTAATTTTTTCCTCCTAGTTTGTCAAAATGTTTTAACAATGGCCCTGTGAATGTTATGTGTTTGTGAGCATGAAACTGCTCACCAGATTAACTGGAATGATTTTTTCCTCTGGTATGCATCTTTGATTAATGTAAGTTATTTTTTTAGTGTATGTGAAACCCAGTTTGATACCCGGTAAAGTACCCCATTTTATGTCGGCTAAATTTTTATTAATAAAAAAGCAAGCCTACACAGCCCTATTTATTTAATTTTTAATGACTTAGGGACAAAAAAATACACTATAAATACCTTTTTTTCTTTTTTAAGGTATGTTTATGAAATGTGATTAAAAAGTATGGAGTAAACTACATTCTAAGTTCAAATAAAAAAGTAAGTTTTAAATGTCTCCTTTTGAGATTACTTGAGGTATGGCTCTGAGTAAACGGCTGTTTACTCAGAGGAACATTATTTGCAGTGCTGTGTTCAGCAGCAGGGCTGGAGACCTCGCTCTGACAAGCGGGAGTTCAGGGGCCAGCTCTGTGTGGGAGGGCAAAAAACACACACTTCATTATTTTTATTATTTTACAGCAGAGTCGTTAGAGCCAAAGCCACTAAGCTCTGTCCACTGAAGACTCACTATGCCATCTGACCCCAATACCCAAAAGCTGCCGTATTATGGACTCGGCCAGTAATCTCTATAAATCCGCCCTAAAAAGAGTGAATTTTCAATTATTAAAAAAGACAGCTGTAAATAGGCAGAGTCCTGAAAACCCGCCATGCAGCTGCTGAGTACACAGCACAGTCTGACACGTCGAATGCCCAAGAGGCTTCTGGGAAAAGCTTGTCCTCTCACTGTCCCTGAGCCTGTCCTCCCCGCACATGGACCTCTGGTTTGGTTTATACACAAGAATAAATCACAGAACCACCGCAAAAACGCAAAGCGATTTCTGCTCGATTGCTTCCCTCAGAATGATGGATAAGGCTGCCAGGTTTTTCCAAAAAAAATGTTTAACTCGCTTACCGACTCGTAAAATGGTTATTTGCCATCCCAGCGAGAGCAGACAGGGATGCGTGGAAAAATACTGGCAGTCCGTGGACCGCTAATTCCTCAACAGGTTAATTTCCCCCGGGTGGGAGTAATGAGGCTTTAAATGCCACAGTGGGCAGGAATGTCGTGCGCCGTCAATCATGAGCATATCTAACCTAATGGGGAACAAAAAATAAAATTAAAATTAAAAAGCAATACCAATGCACAAGATCCCACCCATCGCAACTTTCAAAGCCAATTCTCCCATCACTTGGAAAAAGATAGTTACATTTAGTATGATTAACAAACAAACCCTACCCTTCCAAGCCAAGGATGCTTTCATATCTGGAAGCCAGCATCTTGTCATTTGACAGCCAATTCCACTGAGAGGAAAAGCATAAATCACACAAGCCAAACTCAAAGCACTTTAAATAAGTTTTTCATTTTTAATACAAGAATATTAATCCAGTTTTCATGTGTGCAGGGAATGTGGGGAAAAGAAACATACGACGTATAAAATGCAGCGGCAGAGGTCAGGACCGTAACCCGGCTTACCACAGAACCAACACTTACCACACTTCCAGCCTGAACCGTGTCCACAGCCTCTCTAGTACTTTAAAGGCAGGACTTAAAATTCCTGGAACCGTAACAATGGTGCAGCATCAGTCAGCTGGTGTCCTGCACATGGTCATATTTTAGCCAACAATATATTACAGGGACACCTGTGTTAAAAACAATACTTCAATATGTTCTCTAGTCATTGTAAAACTAGTTAGGTCACTAGTTAACTCTCCTATTAGATTTAATTCATTCTACAGCAATACTGATGATAAAATATGAGAGGACAGTAACCTGATTGTGTAGAAGACACACTTCGAGGAGACAGTATGTAGCTGCTGTAAAATGCCGGTGAGCAGCTGGCTTTGACACACGCCATTTTCAGGGCGTTTATGCAGAATTTCACTCAGGACCCGACAGAAGATACGAGTGCTTATCACACCTACCGGCAGAAACCAGAAACCCTACACAAATACTTTTAAAACATTGATTCTGGGATGTCACATTGCTATAATGGTAAAACACTGATAAAAGCTTCTGTGGGGGGGGGGGGGGGGGGGGAA
>JAODKL010000028.1:179078-230087 GCA_026780765.1 Petrocephalus schoutedeni | reverse complement strand
GGGGGGGGGGTAATAGAAGGTGGGGGGAGTGAAGGAGTGTGGGCAAATTTATTCACGTGCTGACAGGATCCACAGGAGCTGAAGGCTGACTAAGCTGCCCTCACCCTTAGCGTCGCCATCACTGGGCGGCAGCCATTCTTTGCCTTTCACCTTCAGTCCTCACCTGCACTGTCAGTATTTCCTGATATACCTTTTAGTGCGATAGTCAGATTTGACCAGAAGGGGTCAGTAGATGAGACAAGGCAGAGTTCCTGCGATGCTCAACCTGGGAACCGTACTGCCGGAAGCAGGAAGGCCTGGGTACGAGAAGGGCGGCGGGCGGAGCTCGGGTTGATGACAGCTCTGCATGCCAGAGACACTGAGCCAAAGAGACCGGACACAACCGGCTGGCGCCAAAACCGGCAGGGGCTTTGTTTGCGGCCCTTTAGGTCAGTCGCCAATGACCCTAAAACCATCCTCGCTGCTGGGATCAAGGTCCTGTGTCGGTGAGTGCTGATTTCGGTCTGAGACCACAGCGGAAGTCCTCATGCTCTGGGATTAAAGTGATTCAAGTCAGCCGCCTTCGAGGGGATGTGTCGGGACACCCTCCCGCATGCCGCACCCACCAGCCGCTGGGCACGCTCAGTCCGCATGGGCCTCATCCTTAACTCGGCAGCCCATGTGTTTGTTGGTCAGGAAGTCGCAGGCCGCGATGCCAGCCACTGCCTGGTGCACGTCCATGGCCGTGATCTCCCTGGGAGCCCTGTCGGGGAAGGTGAGAACAAGCGTTCCTATCCCACAATGCAGTGCGGCCCAGTCCTGAGCCCTGTCTGCTCTGGTCACAGCAGTAACAATAGCCCAGACTGCTGACTATGGGTCATGCAGACATTGCTAACACAATTGAAAGGAAAGTAAGTTCTCAGTGCCATAAGAAAGCCTAACAGACTGAGGCCCAGGAACAGGTACGAGGATGCAAGCTGCGGAATAAAGCCAGGGGGGGGAGGCGGGGGCTCCGACCTGTTTTGTGGCGCTTTGAGGTACGCCCCAGCGAGAGACTCCCTCAGGATGTCACTGCCAAACTGCTCCATCGCCTGAACCCCCCAGGGAACAGATGGGAGGTCATTCAAAAACCGCACAACAACGCCGCCCAAGCAAACATGTTTACATTTAGATGCTCTCATTTTCAGAGACACACACATACACATACACACACTTGGGCCAGAGCCCCTCACGGGCATATGGCAGCACGCAGCAGGTCCCCACAGGCCCGTTGCCACGGCGATGCCAGGTGGGCCCCGGGCACTTGTCCTACGCACCTTCAGGATCATTTCCTCGACCACCGAGGCGTAAATGTTCTTCTCCACCTCCACCGGCTGGAAGGAAACTCCGATCTGGAAGAGAGGGTAGCAGTGAGTGGCACACCAAGGGGGCTGGGGGGGGGGTCGGCAATCCCCCCGCTAACCCATAGGGGGCGCCCACCTGCTGGGCGGTGTCCCTGACGAAATGCGAGGCGGCCGACGAGCCCAGGTAAAAGCTGGGCTCCCGCTCCTCGCCCGGCTCCTCCTCCTTGACCCGCGGCTGGCAGGTCAGCGCCGCCACGCCCACAATGTCCAGCGGCTCGTCCTCTGGCTCCGCCTTCAGCAGCGCCTGCAGCTCCTCCAGCCGCTGACACAGCTCCTCCGCGTCCAGCAACGTCGAAGGGCATTCTGGGAAACGCAGGCAGCAGGTGTTGCCTAGATCCACGTCTGTTTTCAACTCAGCCACTTTAATACACTGTCGGTTTGCAACTGCCATTTTTATACTATTTACAATATTAACATGGCAATGCTGTCTTATTAGCACACAGGACAAATACTTATTATAATAATTATTAGCAAATATCAATGACACTGACATTTGCTTGCCTGCCTTTTCCATTTCCACATTCAGATTTTTAGACTTGCTGTGCAGAAGTTACTGACTGACTGACAAATCAAAACAAAATTAAAAGAACAAACAACCTAGAGCTTTTTAAACACCCAAAGGGCAAACTCTTTAACTGTGTGATTATGAACGCCTTGGGGTGGCTGGAATCGCTGGCCCCTGCCTCCCTCCCCCCAGGGCAGCTCACACGGTTCATTCACAGAGCGCTGATTAGAGGACAAAGCCCTCACCCCCCCGTTACGGGGAGACATTACGCAACGCCGTGAGCTTGGCGACGCACAACAGCGGCCAGAATGTATTCAGGACAAATGGTCCCATCTGAAACAGACCTCAGCACTGGCGTTGTGGGCCCAGGGACAAAGGAAAACCACACTGCAGAGCCAGACAAAGGGAACAAACGGGCCTACAGAACCGGTGGCCGGTGGCTCTGTTAACAGCACAATAAAAAGACTCTTTATTAATTTTCATAACAGTGGCCCTGGGATTTGAGATGCAACAGACAGCATGCTTTCACCCCACCCAGAATACCCCAAGAAGGCATTCAAACCAATGACCAGCCCCTGGTGCAGGGAGAGATTATGCTCCAAACCCCACACCGGGTGGGATTACAGTTTTTACCTGCCTGATTTTCAGTGTTAGTTCCACTACTCGTAGTCTTTTTTTCCCCACCCCTTCACACGTCATGTTTAAGCTTCGACCCCACAACCTCCTGGTGCCCGACAACACACTCTCACCAGGCTCGCTGTCGATCTGGGTAAGGATGTCCTCGATAGAGTCCTCCTCGCTGCGCTGGGGCTCCGGGTCGGGGGGTGTGTAGCCTCGCTGTCTGCACCACTGTACCACCTCCCTGGTCTTGGGCAGGGCGGTGGTCTGCAGGCCCGGGGATTTCTCCAGCACGTCCTGGATGAGCCTCTTCACAGCCAAGGCTCGCTGGAGCTGGGGAAGCAATGGCACCAGGCAGCATGGTTCTAGACCTAGTTTTGCGTTCGCTGGCCTAATTGCAGCCATTACTTGGGCAGTAAGGTCAAGTCTAGGTGAGTTGTAGGACATATACATATTCCAACATACACCCCTTTTGGCAAGAAGTGGACAGAAGGGGGCGCCTACCTCAGCGGCACGGCGCTTCCCGATGTTCCAGGAGTAGTACTGCTCCAGCGAGTCGGCACAGAATGGGGGCGAGTCCTCGGCTGCGAGGGACACAGAAGCCGCGCGTCACTGATAACCTCAGCTGTGCCCCCTTGGGTGCCCACGCTTACGTAGCGGGTCTTCAGAGACATGAATCAGCCCTGTGAGGGGGGAGTGCACCCCCGGAGGCTGCAGAGGGAACAGCATTCATGTGGGTCTTACTCTTCTCAGGGACAATCAGCGGGAACTTCTTCACGGCGGCCGTCAACAGCTGCGGCAGGTTCTCTATGTGCTCCGTGCTGATTGGAAGAGAAACAGAATGGGGGCGGGGACTCAGCACACAAATTATAAAGCTCAGAGTGAGCCAGCAGAGATGAAAAGCAAGCAGAGGGCTCGGTACAGTACTCGACGAGGTAGTGTCCTGACTCTGCTCCCTGCTCCTGCTTGACGGGCCCGGGGGCAGTAATGGGGGCGGGGCCTTCTGCGGCTGGGGACGGGGCAGCACCACCAGGGGCTCCAGTCACACCGGGCTCCGTCTTCACTGAGGACAGGAACAGTATAGAACAGGGACAGATCAGCGCCCGACTGTGGTCACACGAGGAACCAGACGCTTGTTTGCACATGGCCTCTAACCTTGAGTTGCATTGGGCGCGGAGGCGGTGGGCAGGGCGGGGGGCGTGGCTGAGCTCCCGCCTGCAGCGGCAGTTCCAGACACTACAGTAGTGGCGGGGGGGGCGGTGGTGGCCGTAGCGGAGGTGGAACAGGCCAGAGCTTTCACGGCAGAGCCAGACGGTACAACTGTAGGGCCGAAGAAGCAAGAGGCAGCTCTGTTTGACCATTATCCACTCTGTTAGGCCATGAAAATGACAGCAAGGACGAGCGGCTCATGCCCACGCCGTCCCAGGCCCGCCCCCCCGGGTATGGAGGAGGAGGATCCTGCACGAGATGCGGCCCCTCACCTTTGCTGACAGGCATCAGGATGGTCTGCAGACCCCCCCCAGAGGAGCTGCTCACCCCCAGCTGCTTCAACTGGTTGGCAGGGATGGTGAGCAGAGTCTGCTGGGCGCTGGCCTGGCCGGAGTGGATCTTCAACATGCCTTTGGGGGAGTGAGGGGGTGGGGGGAAGAGAAGCTTAAAATCAGTTAGCACCACCTGCTGCAAACTCTACACAGACCCATGCCGTGGCCCGGGTCTTACCTGACATAGCGGCGGCCTTCCCACTCACAGCGCCCCCTGCTGCTGGGACCAGGGAAGCAGCAGTCGTGACGAGGGAGGGGTTAGTGTTCTTGGGCGTACCCACCAGGGAAGCGGCCGCCCCCTTGGACAAGCTGATGACCGGCATGTTCACGCTCTTGCCGACTGTCACCACGGCGGCAGGGCTGGCTCCCTTCGCCATGACGACGGTGCCCTTGGCGGTGCCACTGATGCCTGCCTGGCTGGCCGCTACCAGCACCTGGTGTGAGGCGACCACCTTGCCGGTGGGGGGCCCGGTCGACCCGGAAGCTGGACCGGACCCCTCGGCAGGCTTGGGGAGGGAACGAGAGGTACAAGAGGATGTGAGGAAGGAACTGGGCGGCCACTAGTACACGGGCAGCCTCTGCACCATTTCACTAGTGAATCTCACTATGACAATGGTCATTTTCAATGGTCACTATGTTTTGGTCATTGCCTTTGGTCATTGCCATTGACATATTCGTCAAAAAACATTAGCATAAGGCTGTAGGAATGACCCCGAATCCAGCGTTTCTCTGGACAGCTTAACTCGCTTATTGAAAATGATCCGACATCACTGCCATGGCAACGCGGACGGCTGCTGGCCGAACAGCGCAACAAAAGGCGGCCTTTCGAGAGCAGTGATGAAAAAGCGGCACAATGCAGGGCTTTCAGATTGTTCCAAACACCTCATTCGATCTCACCACCGGCGGGAGTGAGACAAACTGGCACTCACTTGCAGTTACACCAACAAGTCAGGCGGGGGCGCTAAATGAAAACCAGGATGTGAGATGCCCCTGCGGCGGGCTTGTGATGGACTGAGGGTAGGGTCATTATATTAGGGGACAAATGGGGGCTGGTGTTAATATCTGCAAGCTCAGAAAGATGCAAGCTTTGAGATTTTGGGGGTTGAAGGCACTGACCTGCTGGGAAGAGGTTGCTGTGGCAACCCCGTGGGGCATGGTTGTAGAGCTAGAGGCCGCCACAACGCTGCTCGCCATCCTCAGCGTGGTGCCACTCGGCTTTGGTAGGTGAGCCGTTGCTGCCACGGTCTTCACAGTGCCATCCGACAGCTTCACTTGGGAGGCCTGGGCCCCGCCCACCACCTGTCAATCACAGCAAGTACCACTCACATACCAGCTGTGCACAATATAGCCCAAGACTGTCACCTACAACCATCCAACACAAAGCCTTCGGAATGATGGACCTAAAATTCTGGGATCTTGTATCAACAGCCCCCCCCAATTAGGACACCATGTACCCGATGAAATCAACCACACCCATCTATGACACACATGCCGTGTGTCATAGCAATGTGCTTCTGTCTTAATGGGGTGAGCATTCGGTCCTCGGGAAGAGGCGCGAGGTTACCAACGGCCACAGGGTGGCAGGAAGCAGTGAGTCGGTTCGGCTGACGCGTCACCAGATGAGTGACGGCACCACAAACCAGTCTGACCAGCTCTCCCGGACAGAGCCATGACTCAGCGGTCAGGGGCGCTGCCCGGGTGGCTTACCCGGAGACGGCACGCGGCTTGGTGTCACCATCGCCGGCACGCCTAACAGTGAGTTCATCGCACTGTCAACACTGCGGCACGTGAGGGTGCAGCAGTTCATGGAGGTCAAGTACATGAGGAAATGGCAGGTATGTGAATACTTTTCAGATCTTATTTATCGGCCCGTAAGCACAGAGCCCCGCATCGGCCCGTGAGTACTGAGCCTCAGATCGGACCGTGAGCATGGAGCCCCACATCGGCCTGTGAGCACTGAGCCCCGCATTGGCCCGTGAGCACAGAGCCTCAGATTAGCCCCTGAGCACGGAGCCCCGTATCGGCCCGTGAGCACGGAGCCCCGCATCGGCCCCTGAGCACTGAGCCTCAGATCGGCCCGTGAGTACGGAGCCCCGCATCGGCCCTTGATCACTGAGCCCCGCATCGGCCCGTGAGCACGGAGCCCCCGCATCGGCCCGTGACCACTGAGCCTCAGATCGGCCCGTGAGCACGGAGCCCCGCATCGGCCCGTGATCACTGAGCCTCAGTTCGGCCAGTGAGCACGGAGCCTCAGATTAGCCCCTGAGCACGGAGCCCCGCATCGGCCTGTGAGCACTGAGCCTCAGATTAGCCCCTGAGCACGGAGCCCTGCATCGGCCTGTGAGCACTGAGCCTCAGATTGGCCAGTGAGCACGGAGCCCCGCATCGGCTCCTGAACACGGAGCCCCGTATCGGCCCCTGAGCACTGAGCCTCAGATTGGCCCGTGAGCACAGAGCCCCGCATTGGCCCGTGAGCACTGAGCCTCAGATTAGCCCCTGAGCACGGAGCCCCGTATCGGCCCCTGAGCACTGAGCCTCAGATTGGCCCGTGAGCACAGAGCCCCCATCGGCTCCTGAGCACAGTCCCAAGCAGTCCTGAGGCTAAAATCGGAAACGGGCTGAATGCAGAGAGCCCCACAGAGATCAGAGTGGGTGGTACCTGGGCGAGGATGGCGGCCTTCTGTCCTGCCGTGACCCGGATGGCCTGCTGGGGCACCGGTGCCGCTGAAGACGTGCTGCTCCCTCCCGAGGGACCGGATCCAGGCTTCCCAGACCCTGGTGCGACCGGCTGGCCCACCAGAAACGTTCCCTGGAAATGTGAGCCACGGTCAGCGTGGGACAACAGAGTGCACTCTGCAAACTTCTGAGGGCAGGGGACCCGAGGGTAGCAGGCGTGGGGGTGTCACTGCCTGGCACTCCGGGTGCCCCAGTAAGAACAAAGGATTTTGACTGAAAGTTCGACAGAAACTCAAAGCTGAACATTCTCAGAGTGGGACTCTGGTGTCCATGGAAACATGTTTATGGGCTGCTACAGCAAAAGACTGCAGCGCTGTGTGTGTGTGTCTGTGTGTTTGTGTGCGCGCGCGTGTGTGTGTGTGTGTGTGTGTGTGTGTGTGTGTGCGCACGCGCGCGGGCGGAGTGGGTATCAGCATGAAGCAATTAATGTCACATCACACTCAGAATGAAGGCAACTGACTGAGTGCTTTTACTTACCATTACAAAAGCAAAAGAAATGTTCCTCTCCTGTGTGTGTGTGTGTGTGTGTGTGAGAGAGAGAGAGAGAGACACACACACACCAAGCTGTTGAGTGTTCCCCGCGACAATCCATTTTTCTTTCCCTTGACACCGCTGAAACCTCAAACAGGAGGCTTAGCTGGAAATTCATGTCCTTGAAATCTTTTTTTTATTGGATTTATTTGGAGAGGCTTTTATCAAAAGCGACGTACAATTGGGAAAGCAGGGTCAGACAGTCCCCGCAGCAACTGGGGTTAAAGAGCCTTGCACAGGGTCACAATGGGAAAACCACTGGTCTCTGAGATCTGAACCGGCGACCTTCTAATCACGGGCACGGAGGCCTAATCCACAGAGGCACTCACCCCCCAAGCCATGTTAGAGATGAACAGAACAGAAGCCCGTCACACTATTGATAAGTTCCTACCCACATAACTGAATCGAATGTCGGATATTGGATGGGTTTGTTAATGTTCTATTATTCGTGAATGCATGCAGACTTGGGATTAGAGAATCTCTACAGCTTTATGCAGTCCTAGCTCACTTACAGTATACATTTTAAAAAGATAAAAATAAACTGCGGTGCCCTAGTGGTTAGAGCACACATACCTGTGGAGTCTGTTTGAGGATGTAAGAGGTATAGGACAGGTTTGACGGCAGGCTACTGCTGCTGCTGCTGGTGGTGGGAGGGGCTTGGGATGTTCCCGGCCCTGGAGTGGCCGTCGTCTGTGGCTGCTGACCTGCAGTTGGAGAGCACAGTCTGTCACCCTCCAATCAAGGACCAGACATGGTGAGGCAGCCAATGGGGAGAGCAGAGGAGGGGTTTACCTGAGGGATTGGAGGCACGGAGAATGGCACCCTGGGGAATCAGAAGCAGCTTGCCCTTGCCAGAGGGATTCTTGCTGTTGGTGGTCAGGTAGAGCTTGGTGCCAGGGGGCAGGTTGGCCAGGCTGGCCAGGTTGTTGGCTGGAAGCTGGAGAGTGGCCATGACTGGAGGAACATTGTGGGGGGGGGATTTAACATCTACAGAACGTCGAGGCCTCCTTAGGTCCATTTCTACAGCATCACAGAGGTCTAAGTGCCCCCATTGACAGGGGGGATTTGGCCAGTGATAGAGAGGAAAGGAGGGGGCTGGGGGGTGCAGCCAGGACACATCGGCGTTTAGCTGCCAGCCCCCAGGGCGAGGATCGATCCCCCCCCCCTCTGCCACCAAGCCCATGTGACACGTCCTCTCCCCACCCCCAACCGTCCTGTGGCCAAGGTCATTCTCATTTGGTGATGAATAGCCTCAGTCAGACAGCAGAACAACAACAAGCAGACAGACACACACACACAGACACGATCCAGTTCCCAGCCCTGATTCCCTCATGGGACAGCTGTTGACTTGCGGGGGCAATCAGCAATTTTGGATGGACATCATAACTTTTATCTGATACTTTCACTTCATGGGAAAAGCACTAATTGAACTGGAACAGTGGTTGTGATTGGCTGAATACAGGCATGAGTAAAACTGGGCGAAGGGGGATTCACCCCTCAGCCACCCCCTAAACCCAGCCATGTTATGAATTGTAAAAACAGTAGCTTCTTTCGCCAATAACTTCTAAGCTGACAACTAAGTATCATTTCAATGAGCTATGATAAGGTGTATATGCTAACCAGTACCACACTCTAGTGGCACGAAACAGGAGAAGGAAAACAAGCATTGTTATGGCCTCACCAAGTCACTATACTGCCCTCTGGTGATGGGAGGGTAAAAGTACATATGGAAACGCGGTTCCCTGAATGCCTTACCTGACCCCTGGCCTCCAGCTTTAGTAGCTCCAGTGGAGGTGGCTGTTGCCTTGGTGACCGCCTGTACCTGCTGGCCCACGATACTGCCGCCAGCCCCGCTCACAATGGCTTTGGCCACACCCTGGGCGATCACCTGCTTCTGCCCCATCACCTTGGAGACAACCGGGCTGGACTTGGCCACAAGGATCTGCCCACTGCTGATGGCCACCTGCTTCACAGCGGACTGCAGGGCTGAGCCGACAGGGATTCCCACCACCTTGAGGGAAAGATTGGAAGTGCATCATGGGAAGTGTAGTTCTAGCCGAGGTACGTTGTATACGACTGCATACAAGACCACCCCCACAAGCGTCCACACCTTGTTCTGCGTCAGGCCAGGCACCGCCGGCCCAGCACTCTGCTTCTGTGGCGACACGGCAATCACGTGCCCTCCCTTCACTGCCACAAACTGCTGCGCGGCTGCGTGCTGCGCCGTCGCCGTGGAAACCAGCACCTGCTGCTGCGCTGGCTGCTGTGGTGTTGTGGACGCTTCCCCCGGCTCCTGCTTGATGATGACCTGGGGGGGGGGGGGGGGGGGGGGGAGGGTGGACAGCGAGGCCGGGAGAAAAGGAGACCCTCAGACAGGCGGCGTGACACGTGTCTATTCAGAGACGGTCCAACTGTATTTAGTTATGCTCTCCGTTTCTTTAGTCATGACCCATGTCTAATCAGTCACGGTCCTAACTGGTCCAGGCATCACCACAGTGTTCTCCTCTTGCTGTGACTGTATCATTCACCTCGCCCCCCTCCCCCCACCCCCGCCTTATTTTCCCAAGGCTGAAGCGAAGAGGTGGTTTGCTGTTGCGCAGTACATGGCTATATCCTGCGTGCCCAGTCAGGCCCGGGCCCCGCAGAGCGGAGAGACGTCCCAGTTAGACTGCACATGGCAGCTCAGGATTATTAATACTGCAGCCTGCCGGGGGGGGGGGCAGGGTGGGGGACCTTAACCCAGAAACGCTGGAACAGGGAGGTGCTCCCCTTGACCGGATTCAGGTGAGGGGGGGGGCCCGTAGAGACCCAGCGGGAAGAAAAACGGACATGACGTGTGCGCGTGAGGGTGGGGCCCACGTGAGCGAGGTGGAGATCATCAGGAGAAAACAAGCACATTCCCCCAGGGCTACACTGTTCCCATCAGGAGGTAGGGCTGCTGAACCAGCCGGGAAATGCCCAAAGCCGCCGCCTTCAAGCATGCACTTACCTTCACCCCGGAGGACAGGAAGCTCCCAGCATGCACCTTCGGGGCTGGGGAGTGGGCGCCCTGGGGCGCCTGAGCTGCAGACGTCTGCTTGCCTGTCGGACTGCCTGGAAAAGAAAGTCCAGGGTCACGATGGGCTGCTGTGGCTGTGCTGTGCACCACTTTCTCACACACACCAGGAGAGTGTTCAGAAGGACAGAACAGTTACAGGCTGGCAGGTAGGTAACAGGAAGTGCTCAGTCCAGACTCAGGCACAGCGGAGTCAGGGTAAATGAGGTGGGGATGCGATATGCACCCGGTCCAGCCCCCGCGATTTAAAGTTTCGATCAATCTGACAAGCACACTGTTTTCATTTAACAGCTGAATGCACGGCAATATCTGGGAAATGACTCATTCCTTAAGTTTAATCACGCAACGGTGCCCAGTTATGGCTCCGCTGGGCCAGCAGGGGGCAGCGGCGCACCTGCGGAGACGGCAGCGCTGGGGGAACCCATGCCGGTGACTTGAGCGGGCTTGTCCACGATGATGTATGGGTTGTTGATGATGGACGAGCCCTGCTTCATGTGCACGGGCGTGGAGGTCGGGGTGCGGGGGAGGGGCGAGTGGCTCGGGGTGGAGATGGGAGAGCCTGGGGGACCGTGGCCGGAATCGCACAAACACGCGGTGAGTGCCAAAGACGCGGGCGCGAGGTCCACCAGGAACAACAGTAGCACTCCAGCTCCAGATAACAACCAGACCAAGGACTATTTATACGTTTTGTGGTTCATTAGTGGTAGTCTGTCATAGAAAGACACCTAGACATAAATTTTAAATCTGAAGACTTATAACATGTGAAATGCACACAAGAAAAATATTCCTGCAATTAGAAGGGAAACACTTGAGATGTTTTACATGGGCACTGTAATCATGTCCACCGTGAGGTACCTGACACGATCTTGCAGCTCATGGTGATTGGCTGGAATGACTTCCCGGGAGACTCTGCAGGACTGGGCACCTGTCCCTGCGACACGATCTTGCAGCTGGCCGTGATTGGCTGAAAGGCGGAGTTGCTGTGGGAGCCTAGAGTGATCTTCTCCAGCACCTTGGGGCGGGACGGAGTGCGTTCAGAGGAGAGCAGGCCATAGCCACTCGAGCGGCCGACCTCACTTTTGATGGGAAGACCTGCAGGTGAGAAAAGGCGGGTCAGACACGGCCAATCGGGACACTGCACCACTGTCGCATGCTAGGAGGAGGCCCCATCACCCAGCAGACCCTAGCATTCATTTACACCCCACTCCAATGTAAGCACAAAAGGCACCATCCTTTATGCAACTGCACCAACCAATGGAGAATGCAGCTTATGTGCCAACCCAAGTAGCCCAGAAGGTTCCAACTCCACCGTAACCCAACCTCTTCATTATGTCCAGGTCCAGAACTTAAGGCCAATATACTGGGTCTATATATATATTATAGATAGATAGATATTTTTTATTGCCATTTGCACAGGTCAGCACAAGTACATTTGAATTCTTGTGCATCTCCCATATACACACACACACGCACACACACACAAACATACATATAGTGTCAATATACTGAGTTTCTAGAAGACCCTCTTTCATTATGTAGATGGTCTATTACATGGTTCACAAGCAACGTCCAGCAGACGCACCTAGGAAGATCTCGACGGGACGAACTGCCCTGAACCTGACTGGGGAAGACAGGCTCACACAAACGTGCAGGTGTGCTAGCCGGACAGCTAACCTTTCTCCGTGACGGCGTGAGAGTCCTGGGAAAGCAACCCCGGGGAGGCCGGGCGCCCCGACACTGGGAGGGGGACCTGGGGGGCGGAGGAAGGGGGGTGGGCGGCAACCGGCTGCTGGGAGGAAGATGAGGAGGAAGACGATGACGAGGAAGAGCAGGGGAAGGAAGTGAGGTCCTCCCCCAGGCTGTTCCGGTGCAGCTCCACGTCCACCACCTGCGAGACGGACAGATAAGAGAAGGGCATTCAGTCGACTTCACCACCAGCATGACGCCATCGGTCTTAGACAGACAGCTAGACCAATCAGCTCTTCTGTTTTATCAATTTTTATCCAATGACAAACTGAGAAAAAGCCATGTGACCTGCCAAACTGTCTCCATGAAGGAAGTCTTCAGAATTAATTTAAAAAATATATACAATCTAGCAAAAAAAAAATACCGGGGAAAGAACAGTTAAATTTGAAGATCAGTTACAGACAGTGACCAGTTAAAAACAAATGTGCCAAAGTAGAGATGCAGATAGTAACTAGTCTTACCGTCTCGGCCCCCAGCGTCTGCAGGCCTGTGTATGTCCTGTCAAGCTGCAAAGGGAGGAAAAGCGAGACACTCACGTTCCCCGCAGCGGAACCCGGCACAGAACATGGCGCCCAGCCGCAACAGGTCTGAGGAACATGGGGAGCAGCGGAACGGGAGCCCCCAGGTGAATGTGTCAGGAGCAGGAGGAACGCAGACCTTCAGGTGGTGGATGATATCCACACGTTTGTTCCGGGTGTCTTTGAAATGGATCTGCACGCGGACAGGGAATTCCCCCCAGCCCCGGCGGGTCAGGTGGAACGGGGGCTCGCTGGAACACAGGAGAAGCTCCATGTGAGGTCACAGAAAGAGGTGTGTGTGTGTGTGTGTGTGTGTGCATTCTGGGTGGTGAGGGGGGGGGGCTAAAAATGTCACATTGGGCCCCCAATTACATCACAAAGTGCTTCTAATTTAAATCGTAATTGTTAGTCTGAGCTATGTGGGGGAAGTGCTTTAATGCTTAAAACTTCTGAAAAGGCCATACAACCCATTAAGACATTATCTGTCATTAGGACTGCTTTCCAGGAGGCCCAGTCACAGGGGGGCACCAGAGTGGACTTTCCACTTGCTGTAAATCCCTAAAGCCAAACAGATCATCTTTGAACTAATGGAGGACACTGAAGCTGACATGAAAATTCTAGAAACTGCAAGATGTGCCTCTGTCTGTAAAAACATGAACATCTCCCAGGCGAAACAGCTCTGGACACGCCTGGTTATCCCACCCACCCCTCCCCGACCTCACAGAAGGGGGGGGCCTTTTCCCCAAACATCCACGGATCCTCAGCCGAATGGCATCTGTCCAACTAACAGGAGCACGGTTGGTGTAAACAGGGGTGTCAGGCAATTGGTGCGTTACTGGCGGGTTGGCACGCGGGGGGATTTTTGTGAGCACAGGCATGCACGCACCTGACCTCCACCAGGTCATTGGGCTTGTAACTGGGGTGCAGGAAGAACCAGACCTTCTTGACAAAGTGGTCAATGCTGGGCTCTCTCCGGGAACCCCTGACGTACACCATCCATTTGTGTGTGGACTGGTCATTTTCTTCTCTTTTGTCTGGGGGGATGTACCTGAAGGAGGGGATGGGGGTGGACAGATAAACCGGCAATGACTATCCCAGCCAAGACAAGGCCCTCGGATTCTGTCATTGGGGCATGATATCTGGTGCTAAATGCCAGGCTGACAGGTGTTTTGCAGCTCCGGGGAGGGGGGGGTCTTATTTCAGCCAATCATAAATGAGACCGTTGCTTCACAAACATCCGAAGGCAGTGCAAAAAGGGAGGATCATCATACAAACCTGGAACACGCACGTTTGGATTTAACGAAAATCAACAGCAGCAACTGTAAAGAAAAAAAAAAAGCACGTGGTATAGCGGACAACACCGAACATGCTCAGGACTAAGAGCGACAACCACTCCGATAACAGGCATCACTGGGCATGCTCAGTGTTAACAAAAACATCCTCGGGCTCGACAAAGCACTGAGCCTGCCCAGCACCTGCCCTACTCCAGGCAAAACCCTTTGTTCATCCAGACCTTGATCTCGATCATTTTAGACCACATAACAATAAAAAAGCGGATTGATCATTATTCACGATGGGGCATGTCTCACTCTCCCGACAACCTGGATATTCAAATAGGCTGTCCTAAAAAAAAAAAAAAGACAAGAATCCACATGTGTGCGTATGCACCTCACCGTCACCCAGCCCCGAGGCTACTTAACAAATTTCACCTAACAGCTATTCAAAGCAGCCTCTCTCTATTTTGGTTCTAAGGGGAGAAGCAGTCAAGCCTTAAATTCTCGAACACACATGAAAACATCCCACTGTGCAGGTACCGGTACGTCGACTTCGCGGAGAAAACGAGAGTGTGGGTGGGGTGCAGACACAGCTAGAGGTGCATTTACTGGCACCTGAAGACTGTACCTCACTGCCTCAGGCCTGCAAACCTGAGTTTCAATGCCTTCCTGCTAAACCACTGCCAGCATTTGTCTTCACAAAAATAAATAACTCAAAAATAAGTGGCATCTAAGAATATTCCCACCTCACTCAAATCACGGAGTTCTGGATTCATGCGCATGCATGTGGTCTGAAGCATTTTTATATGATCCACTTCCCACTCTGTCCCAGAGTTTACATTTTCTTTTTTTTGCCTGTTCTCCATTCCAGAACATGCCCGCATCTGCACCCGACATTAGCTAGTCTGAGCTCCCTCAGTTGGTGCGCCTCTGTGAAGTTCACCCCTGCCTCTGTCACTCTGAGGCTGAGGCAGGCAAAACCGGAGCTGAGAGCAAAGGCCGGAAGGGAAAAGGAAAAGTTTCTAAGCCAGCATCAGTCAGTGCACAGAATGATCTGAAAGTCCTTGAGGCTGTTTCAGCTGCTCTGTGCTTTGCTGTGGATTCCCATGGCAACCCAGTTCTGCTGGTTTCCCTGGCGACCACCCGGCCTTCTCCCCTTGCTCTTACAGTGTATAATGTCTATTGTGCTGGACTGGTGGCCTGAGGGGTGAGCACGGTGGGACACCCACTTGGACACGTTCCCAACCACGATGGTCTTCTTCACATACAGGCGCGACGAGTCCTCCCCGGAGGCATGGAACGTAAACCGTGGCTCTGCGTCCGCAGGGGCCAGCACACCGAAGCTATCCTGCACAAAGAAAGCGAACAAACAAACAAATAAACAAACCAGGTTTTTTACTCTAGCCGCGGGTTAACACGTGGGAGGGGGGTATCCTCGGATTACCTTGCCCACATTGCGGCCTGGTCTACGCTCTGGTCTTGGTGCCTCTTCCCGCTCAGGACCCTCAGCCTGCCGGGAATTCTGGGACAGCGACTCGGCCTCCGAGGGCACCAGGGAAGGCGTCTCGGAGCCCTGGTTGAAGGGCGACGAGGAGCGGGAGGGGGACTCCAAGAAGCGTTTGATGGCGGGGTGGTTCAGGACTGAGGCATCGCTCTTGCCAGGCTGCCAGTTACAGAAAAACAGATATACAGATATAGAATGACAGACTGATAGATAGACAAACAAACAGACATAATTCCAAAAGAAATTGCAGGTCTAGAGTTCCTCAATACATACGTTTAGCAATAAATAGACTAACATTAAACAGACAACAATAAACTGCAACAGTGCAAAGAATGGAAGAGATAGAGAGCAAGAGAGACAGACAGAGACAATTATAAAGGATACTTCAGGTTTCTAGCAGCTCAATACACAGTATTTAGACATTAATAGATGGTGACAATAAATAATGGACAGCAATAAACAGTAACAGTCAGGGAAAGAAAGACAGAGACAGACAGACAGACGGGCAAACACTTTATTATGTGTCTATTGCATGGAATTCCACAGTAAAGGCTCAGAAATAAAAAATACTTGGAATGAATCTGGAACATGCCGCCCTTACCTCCAGCAGCTTTGGCTGCCCAGCGTTGGCGTAGTAATTGGCCACGATGCAGGCGCGTAGCTTGTCCATCATCCTCCTCGCTTCGTTGAGACGCTGCACAATGGGGAGTGGAGATCAAACGCTGTCATCGCACAGGCCCGGGACAGGCACCGTCGGCTACTTATGACCCAGTACCGTGTTACTTTTGAAAAGACCCACTGCAAATCTATTCGCCAGTGAATAAGAAGGGGCATACAAAACCTGACCGCACACCTAAGGAGAACCTGTTTCGTTACGGTTCTGACAGATGGCTTGTGATGTTTTCCGAACTCTCAGAATATTCATTTGATTTCTCATCAGTCTCCATCCAATGAGTCACCACATCCCCTGTCCACACCTTGGCACTCAGATTTGAGTGACATTTCAGAGAGGGGACCAGTCCAACAGAAGTACAGGGCAGGGACGCCACATCCAGGCTGTTTGCCTGTACAGCAGAAGGCTCTGGCAAATGCTACTCAAAACCAGCAGATCGTGGAGGGGGCAGGGCTACCTGTCCGATCACTTCGATCTCATGCTCCTTGTTCTTCATCTCCAACGAGAACTGGTCCTTGATGATGGCTTCGATTTTTTGCACAGTTGCCTCCCGTGCTGAAAGGTAGGATACAACTCATGATCAACATGGCGCTACATATTCCTTAACTCCACGCATCCAATGATCTGTTTTCTGTAACTTCTTATCCTATTCCGGGTTTGTTGGGGGTGGGGGGGGGGGGCTGGAGCCAATCCCAGAGACTACAGGCGCATGGCAGGGAACAACCCAGGATGGGGCGCCAACCCATCGCAGGGCACACTCACACACCAGTCACTCACACAGGCACACCTATAGGCAATTTGGCAACTCCCATTAACCTCAGCATGTTCTTGGACTGTGGGGGGAAACCTGAGTACCTGTAGGAAACCCCACGACGACACGAGGAGAACAGGCAAACTCCACACACATGGAACCATGGCGGAGACAAGGACTCTGGTCCCAGAAGTGTGAGACGGCGGTGTTAACCACTGCACCATCATGCCACCCATGCCTTAACCCAATGGTTAATAAAAAGTTTATAAACTTAAGTTTATAAAACAATGGTCAGTCTTCCTCTATGCACTGCCTGGCATTGCGGCTGTCTGACCTTGACGTACGAGGACCATGGACATGCCCAAAACGCTTTGGGTAAATGTGCCTGTGTAGTAGTATATCCAACACACTTGTTAATTATTGATGACCTCATTACCATTTTGCTCCACTGCTTTGAGCCGCTTGTTTTCAGGAATCACAGATATGTCTTCATAGTCTGGGTCATTGTCCTCGATCTTCCTCTTAATGCCTGACATCTCTGCACCTTCAATCAGGGTCTAATGAGAATGCACTGATCACTTTAAGGAGAAACAACTGTCTGGATTTCTGTCTACATGTCACCCACCCCCCTACATCACAGACCTCAATCACCCAACCAGCTTAATGAAAGGCGGTTCTCTGATCATTACTCTTAATAAAGTGATAAGGACAACATCCATCACACACGAGATAAGGTGTTCTGCAGACCGCGCACACATGCACACAAACAGCCCCGGAAAAATCTGCGATTTAAATGTATAGCTATATAGTTTTATATATTCAATTAGAATTTTGCAATTAAGAATACTTCTAGAAGTTAAACAACTTGCCACAAAAATATGTATATCACATCTAACATTTAATAAAATGTCACTAAGTAGCACAGATCCTTAGTATCATACTCACTTCAACTAACCAGCTGGCTAATCTTGATGTAAAGCGCTCGAATTGTCAAGGTATCAATCATTTTTGGAGTTTTACTAACATGCTAACCGTGTTAGCTGCACTTAGCTAGCAGGCTAGCAATTAGCATAGATCCGGGAGAACTGATTTATTTACCTTAAAACGGCGCTGGAAACTCATATCCCGGCTCAACGCATACTTTATACATTTTTACAGTCACATAATTTTTATTTTATACATATGTTGGTAGTTAGCGGGGCTGGGGGCTGGGCTTGCCGATAGCTAGCTAGCATGCTAGGCGGCTATGAAGCTAACGAGCTAGCGGGCTAACGGGCAAGCTATCCACTTAGCGGGCCTCCGCCTCAACTCGACTGCGGTCGAAAGCTCGATGCTAGGCCCCCAGAGCGATATAAAAAAAGATAAGAATAACGGCTAGCAGGAGCGGACACCGTGAACCACATTGTCACCTCCATCGGGAGGGGTTTTTCCCCGCTACATAATTTATCCGAAGTCTTCCGCCAGCGTTCCGGGGCTAATTTACGCACCTATTAGCGAAAACTGGACAGGAGCGGAGACGAGACGAAAAGCTGCAAACCCAGTGAATTAGGGAAGGTTTCCGCGGATCGCAAACACGGCCCCTAACCTCTGTTTGCAGGATATTTTGCTGGGAAAGGCGGCGGTCCCGTCAAGGTTCCCTTTTTCCCTTCCCAGAGACAATGCTTTCTTTGGGCGCAAGGTTCTCAGCGCCATGAAGCGCCAGAATCAGCTAGGCCGCGCCATTCTACTGAATTGCCACTAGGGGGCGTTTCGGAGTAGCGTGCGTGTTACGCATCCGAAAGAAGTCGGCAGCTTTTTCATCCAAAAGTGCGAGCAGTGATTAATGGCAAAGTCCTGACATCGTTTTGCGCTCTGCTTCTGCAGTGAATGTATGTTTATTGAAGGAAATCAGAAGCAGCTATGTATTACTAGTATCAAATCCGCTATTATGGTTATAATAGTTAGGGACGTGACTGTCATCTAAAGGTTGATGGTTCGAGTCCCCAACCCGTAAGGACTATTGAGGTACCCTGACCAAGGTGCCCATTGCTGTGTCACAATGTCACACGGATTAAACGCAGAGGATACGTTGGGTTGCCGTGGCGTGTGAACAATGCCAATTAATCACCTTTCACCATATTTCTTTAATAATAATTCACAGCTAGTGCTTTTATAAAATGTATTTCACTGCCTTTTGTGGTAATATGTTCAGTATCTTGCATGTGTCCTCACCCAGCTTTGAAAGTTTGAGATCATGCGTCGTATTTTACTTTAAGAAAACGCCTTTATAAAGCTTTTCAATGAAACGCCCCTGTTTTGTCAGATAAGTTGAGGGAAACCCAGATCTGTTTATTGCGCAAAATTAAACCCATGATTCTAGATATTGTTGGTAAATGCTCAAAATACATTCATCATCCAGAGCCGGTCAGTTACACCCTGAATATTTGTTTTTATAATTACATTTAATGAATGACATACTTGCTGTTGAGTAATATATTTTAGCACCGGCTCTGCGTTCATGCAAGTTATGCTTTTTGATGCCAGTAGTGTTAGTGTTAGTAGGGGGGAGGGGGTCTCCTGGTGGGCAGTTGTCTACTGGGGTGGGTGGTGGCAATGGTAAAAGTTGGCAACCCCTGGGTGGTGGTGTATTGGGTGGGCAGACGATTTGTTTTAAGTGGGCACTGACCACTTGTAGCCATGGCCCTGTTTGACACATTTTGATAATCAATTACACCATTTTGTTAATACCATTAAATGTTAATGGTAGCATTCTGTTAAATACCTGCTACATGTACGTATACATCATTTTATCTGCAGCCTTACAATCATGCTAATTACACTTCTGATGCACACTTTGATAACTACTGGACACACTATTGGCCTGATCTAAATCACATGGTGGCTTATTCACACTGAGGAGGGGTTTGCCATCCATCCATTAAACTTCTGACTATTTACGTAGGTCAGGGTCGTATAGGGGCCTGGATCCCATCTACACCTGAGACGCAAGGGCATGCAAACTCCAATTTGGGATTCAAACCCCAAACTCCTGAGCCATCGTGCTTTAGGTCTCTTAACGTGCCAGTGATGTTTATCTGTCCCATTGTTCTGCAAAGGAGATCCATATCAAAGTTTCCCGAGCATGAACCCTGTTAAACAAAACACAATCAACAAAACGTCCGGTTCATTTGACAAGTCATTTCGAGTGTCACGCTCACATCGCATTGTTTTTACAATCCGATGTGGCCAACATTTAAATCAGACCACATTTTATCTGTTCAGTGTTGTTGTTCAGTAATACTGGAATGATCAGTTCTGTTTAATGAATGAATATTCATGAATGTCTTTTTAAACAAGCAATGCATTTCTGGCCTTGCGGGCAGAGGTGTTGTAAATGGACTGAGTTTAGCGTCATGCTAATAGCTTTATCCATGGCCCCATACAGCAAATCGATACATGTGTGCATGCACATGCTTAGACAAATGTATACATGCCAACCCCAAAACCAGCCTGCCGTGTTGAAAGTGGCTGGGGAAGCACAGAAACAGAATGTCACAGGACTTATATGTATTCATATGTATAAAAAAGTTTATTAAAGAAATTAACGGTAAGTCAAAAATATTCATACAAAGATTTTTGTCCTCCAAAAGGCAGAAAGATCAGGAAAGGCAAGTTTACCACATACATACAGTATTTCAACCACTGCGTACTGGCATATTTAGGTATAAAGTTAAGTTATTTAAAAACAGAGGCTTTGTATAGTCACCTCTGGCTTAAACCTATTGAAACAGTTCTTTGTTAAAACTAGGATAATGAATCTACATCAGAATGTCAATGTGTGTATTACCCATTTTCCCCATTATATTCTTTACAGACCCATTATCTAATATGATTGGCTAGTAACAGTTTGCCTGTTCTATCAACAGGCCTTTTAAAGGTCCTATGGTGGAACCTTCACTAAAATTCCAGAACCTCACTGCCCCTGCATAATTACATGCCAGCATTCCTTTCTGGGGAAAAGCTTAAGTTGTTCCCTTGGATTATTTTACATTATCCAA
The DNA here is from genome assembly GCA_026780765.1 of Petrocephalus schoutedeni. Taxonomy (NCBI): domain Eukaryota; kingdom Metazoa; phylum Chordata; class Actinopteri; order Osteoglossiformes; family Mormyridae; genus Petrocephalus; species Petrocephalus schoutedeni. The sequence goes on along the minus strand of JAODKL010000028.1, from coordinate 209,216 downwards.
TAAGAGAATGACTTCAATGCAATTCTTAAAAAAGGTGGTTTTCTGATGTATAATAACAGAATCAAAATAAACAATGTGTCTCTATATTTCTGGTAGCATTATGAAAGTCAACCACACACATACAGTATATAAATCTAAGTCATACATCTTCTTAGATAGAAAGAGTCAGCATTACTCATAGACGGAAACTTAAGGATATAACTGTCTGACAGGCTACGTTTCCCCATTAAACAGAGCATAGGAGTCTCTTCAATCTCTCTTCAAAACACGATAAGAGGCATCTCTGGGCAGGGTAACAGTGATAATAGATCTCGACATTACCCCGCAAACAGTAGGAGGGTGGGGGAGGATCGTGGCTGGATTAGAGTACATGACAACTCTTCTCCCTCATGCGTGATAGAAATTTCTTAAACTTTATCACCCACTCAGGAAAAAAAAAGAAAGAAAAAAACATCTAAGGCACTCCGTTACATGCAAAAATTAAGTAGCAATCAGGAAAGAAATCTCAATATCACTGTCAAATTTGACGAGGACACCAACAAGACCGCATTACTGATGTTTACTTACGAAATGGACACCAATCAACCCAAAGGCTTAACTAATGGAGACGTAACACTCATAGAGACCTCCACAGCCCACTTGTAATATTCCTGTGAAGCCAGCCTTTCTGACACATCTTAATGCCAGTTAAAAGCCCTGGTTCCAGCTTGCCGTTTCCCAATAAAATGGTGTCCAAAACACATCTGTCATCAGTGAGCCAAAAAATATACTCCATATTCCAACATGACACCATGAGTTTTGCGGCCAGTCAGCTAGCAGGAAATACTTAACAAGCATAGCATAATGCAATAAAGAACACTGATACAGCTGCAATAATAATAACAATAATAATAATAACAAGAATTAAATATGTACATTTTGATAATTAAAAAATATAGAGGAAAAAGTGCATGATTGGGGCTCTTATTCAGTTAAAAAACGACAAAAACAAACAAAATGATGCATAGAAAAGGCACACTATCACTCTAGGGAGAGAATACTTATAAATATAGCTTGCCAACCATGTTAATTCACAGGACAACCACACAACAGATGTCAAGAGAAATCCACACCTACTGACCAAGGGTTCAGTATTTTATCATTTCTCACACAGCCCCGTCATTCAAAAAACCAGGTCATGGTTCCACCCCCACTGCAGAGAGTGGTGCTTCCAGACCAAGGTGGGGCTCTCACTCACTCTACTCGCCCAACCTGGAGGTTTCCTCGGTTCCCTGAAGCTCCTGTTACCAAAACGGAAAGACACCACGGCCGTGGCGCCTAAAATAAGTGGATTGGAACTCGTATCTCTTCATAAGAGAAAGAGGAGCCTTTCACAGGTTTTCCATGAGGTATGGAGAATCCAGAGATCCTGCTTCACCCATGACATGCATCCATTCGCTTAAAAAAATATTACCCATCATGCCTTTCTGCTGCAGAAAGGCCTACTGATCCAGCTCCTTGTTCCTCCTGAGCTTCTGTGTGTTGAAAATAAGCATAACAAAACAACCCCGTTTCCTTGCACATCAATACAAGCAACAGCCACATGAGCACACTCAATGGCTACAAAGTGCAGCTGTAAGACCCAAGCTAATGCTACTCAATCACACCATTTCTCCTACAAAGTCACACACTAAAAGAAACCCAGAAGTAAAAAACAAAAAGTATCTTTACAAATAAGCAACAGGCACAAATATGACTAAAACTATAAAAAAAGTCATATGAAATAATGCATAAAGTCATAAACCAATGGTCACACAGCTGAGACTCGCAGTCCCACAAAAGGGTATAAAATGCACATCACATTTATAAAGATGTTAGGAAAAAAATTAAAAAGACAAGAGATCCGTGCGGTCCGTGATCACAGGGCATAAACACGCGGAGATTGTGTGCATCTGTCGTGTTTGGCATGGGGGTGGGGGGGGGGGGTCAGCGTCCTACACATTTTGTCCTATTTAGAGTTCTGCAGTTTCCAATGTGTAACGTGGCATAAAATCAAAAGCTGCAGAAAACAGAGGTTAAGGGGCTCCTGCAGGTTGGCTTAACTGCGAGGGTGGGGGAGGGGCACTCCTAGGAGGTATTGGGGAATACACTGCGACGTATTAAATGTCACCAAAAGTGAGGCCATAATTTTTTCTTTAAAACACTATGATAATTACCGTTATGACATCAAAACGGCTATTCTTTCTTTTTTTGCACATTTCCTTATTTTTCTGCCAACTCATAATATTCCTTTTATATAAGCTAACTGTGCTGCTATTACAGAAGATAGTCAATCAGTAAGACAATGTCTTCAAAGGCTAGACATCTGCTCCATATGAAAATGCAGAACAGACAAGGACTCGTGGTGTTTATAAATCAATTTTGCCCATGTTTCCTTTCACTTTCTCTAAACTATCAGAAATGCTGGATCTACATCAAAATCAGTTTGGAGAAAATCTGCAGGAAACTAAGAAATCAAAATTCAGAAACTGATATCAAGATGTGCCTTTGATACCAGCCATGCACACTGACCCGATTTCAAAACAACAAGTGACGTAATCGGCACCATAATGGATGCTTTCTGTCTAAATGAGTGGAACAAATTCTGTGCCCTGTGATCAGGGGTAGAACCGAAGCGCAAAAAAAATGCTACACTGTGATTGGCTCAGATTGTCTTCCCAGGGACGGGGTGATTGGGGGAGAGGGACGAAAGGGGGTGGGGGGGGGGCGTCTCTATTCTGGGTCTCCCACGTTCATGTGCGAGGGAACTTGTCGTTGTAGCGATGGATGGTGACGCAGCCGTGGTAGGAGATAGGCCGTGGCATGGCGGCCACTCCCGTTATGATTCCCGTGGCAGGGTCGTAGCACTGCACGGTGTCCGAGGCCTCTCCATTCTCCCCGCGGCCTCCCAGGATGAAGATCTTTCCATTGCACACGCTCATTCCGCAGCTCTCCTGTGGGAAACGCAGAGAGTCAAGCACAGTGACTGACAGCAGGGACGGCCAATCAGCAGCAAGCTTCCGATTCCCTGCGGTACCTCACGCCATAACCTGAGCCAAATCCAGGGACATGCCGAGACGGGCATGAGACTATTTTTAATATGAAATTGGAGTCAAGTCCCTCTAACCATACAACAAAATAAAATTTACCCATCAGCTATTTGTCATCTCTATCCTTTCAGTAACGTCGATTTTACAGATGCAGTCCTCTGCAGTTTCTCTGCAGGCTCTCGGGAGGCAAGGCAGAGCTTGTGGCTAAAGAATGTTTTGCCCTGGGAGAAGTATGTTCCCTCTTCCAGCCCGTACCTGCTTGTTGAAGGTGTGGACGACATGCATCCAGTAGTCCTCACTGGGATCATAGCAGAAGATGGACTTGGTGAGGCCCCCAGACACATAGATGAGGTTGTTGAGGGCCACGGCGGTGATGCAGCGCCGCGCTATGGGAATGTTGGCCCTCAGGAGCCAGGAGTTCGACTCTGGGTCATAGCACTGGACCTGGGGAGCAGAGCTGGGAATTAGAGCGACAGACTAGGGGTGGCAAGAAAGTCCAGTACGTATTACACTTGCTTTCCAGCTATGGTAACAATGTTCCTCTCACTGGTCCAGAAACTTCTGGAGGTAAAGCCAAGATTAATCCTGGCAAGCAGCCTCCTACTTTCCAGCTGCTGCTGTCGAAATGGCCATGGGCCATTCTGTATAACCTTCCACATCTATCTATAAAAGGAGGTGGGGGGTGGTGTGGAATTCATGATTCCAGATGTTCTAGAACTCCAGAAGAACCAGTCCGGGAGCTTTTGACTTCAACTAATAATTGCTTAATAATAACAAATATGTTTTCCAAGAGTAGAACTGGAGAATGTGAAAACCTTTCAGAAGAACTTGCCATATGTCAAAAAAAAAACAATGCCCTACAAATCCCCACCATGTATCAGCGGAATGCTTTTAACATGTTTTCGGCTCCACCAGTCAGCCAGAAAACAAGATTAATCTGTGGTTGATACCCAGCACTTAACACAGTCAGGTGGCAAGGTCTGGCCATTCACAGGGCTCACTATTCAGACAGACAACTAATCCCACGGTAAATGTGTTTGTACAGCGCACTGCACACCTGCCCTGCCAGTCTCATTTTAAAGGGTCTGTTCAGCCATTTCCGTGCATGAGAGGGCCTGGCATGTCTGGCTGCTGGAAGACGTTATGTGTGTACAGCAGCTGGCAGGTGGGGACGAGTGGAGACAGGTGTGCTGCACTGATATTTGAGCCCGGGCCTAGGTACCATTTACCTCCGTCTTCCTTTTGTGTTAATGCGAGGCAGCCACATGTTTGCGCGTGTGTCATGACATCACGATCATCACATTACATTATGACATCACAATCGAATCTGGCCTCGGCTTCCTGCGAAGTGAAAACTTCTCATTCTCCTCGACATCGTCAGCTTTGTGCGGTGGTCACTCGGATAAAAGGTCTGGCTGTCTCACCTTGTCGGAGCAGGTGGTGTCGTCCGGCCCCCCGCCGATTACGAACAGCTTCCCGGCGCAGCTGGCCACAGCCGGGGAGCTCACCGCCTCCTTCATGGGGGCCACCTCGGTCCAGCGGTTGGAGAAGGAGTCGTAGCACTCCACGCTGCTCAGGCGGCTCTGCCCGTCGTAGCCGCCCACCGCGTACACCTGTGTGCGGGACGAGGCGCCGCCGAGAGGTCAATACCGACTGCGCGCTGTTACCAAGGAGACAGTCAGCCGTCACTCGAAGGAGCTGCCTTGTCAGCGAGTTTTGCATGTGATAAAGTCGAGTACAGAACGTGTCTGTGCAGCCACAGCAAAAAGACACATTATTGCTTAGGCACCATCCCCAGGAGGTTAATTTATGGCTGTCTGCCCTGTTTCAGATTCCGAAGAAAATGCACGTCCATGCACACACACATTGTGTGTGTGTATATATATATATATATATATATATACACACATACACATACACACACACACACACACACATAAAACACTCACCTGTTTAAATTTACCTTCAATATACATAATGGCAGTTGAAAATGATTCGAATTACAAAACAAATATTCACAGGAAGGCATTATTTACTAGGCTGTCTGCTGTAATAAACTGGAAACCAAAGGGCCTGCAACTCCCATCTGATTCCTGATTGCAGACACCAAGCTCTGTTGATTATTTCACTGTTTATATTGGTCTCCAGGGAGAATCTACTGTACCTTAAACAGACACAATACGTGTGACTCAAAGCAAAACTACGAAATGTTAAACATCACCGGAGAAGACTGGAAAAACTGTAAGCGCGGTCACGTCTGGCAGTAGCGCGCTGCTCCGACAGGCAGAGCCAGTGCGGGCTTACAGACAAGTACCTTAAACAAACAATATCGTACGCAGTATGAGGATATTATCTTCAAATTCCATTACAATGCAGGTTGCATTTTCAATCACACATCGCGCTGATTTTGATTCAAACTAATTCTTTTATATTTCTATTTCTGATACTGGTCTGGCGAGTACCGTTTCAGGGAGTGTGCCGGACAAAGAACGCATAGATTTTATGAGAGGAACTTGAAAAAGGATGTAAACAAAAAGCTGTGACATTGGCTTTAGGCAGTGAAAGGGACAAATTATTCAGCGTATACAGAGAGTGTGTCCTGAGCGCGGCCTGAGCATTTCCTGAGCGAGTCGGTTCAGTATAGCTCAAGATCTTGATTTTACTAAGGTTGTCAGAGGCTTGGAGAGACAAATAGAGTCCAATACACCCATGTATTTTTTGACTTGAACATTACCATGTTTGAATAATCAATACCCACTAAATCAGCAGTGCCCACACTTTCTTGGCTTGCGAGCTACTTTTAAAGTTACCAGGTCAAAATGATCTACCCACATTAAAATACTACATGTCTAATACTGAGCATATATATATCATTAAAAGTACAGTAATGATGATAATAAAAATAAATAGATTTTATTTGTAAAGCACTTTACAAAATAAGTTATTTAAAACACAAATAAAACAAGCAAGTAGATCAATAAATAAGAAACCTGCAGCCTGCAATATTAATTAAAATCCATAAGTCCTGTAAAAAAGAAATGCATGGTGGTGGTCGAATATCACATGGGATAAAAAAAAGTCCTCCACCCATCCCACATGGAACTGGCAAGTTTTTGGTTCCTTACCCGGTGCGGCTCCCCCTCTCATCTTTTATATCTCTTTTTCAGTAGGTATAAACTGGAAGGCTAGCTGGGTCACTTTGCTCGCTGGAATTTTGCATTAGTTCGCAATACATTCGCATTTTCTGCCTGGTGACCCATGTGATCCAAGATACATTAGGAGAGAAGAGATCAAAGCAGATGTTATGGTAACCTAATGTAACAAAGTTTTAATTACGCAACGGCAAACTGGCCGCCCTTTACGTCTATCAAGTGGCATCTAAAAAAATGTTTTTGAATGTTGCTTGATCTACCGGTCGATCGCTATCGACATATTGGGCACCCCTGTACTAAATTATTCAACTAATTAAACGTATTAACTGAGTGGGTGGTCAAATTTAACAAATACATGGAATGGCGGGGTGCATTGAGGAGAGGTTTGGGCACTGGTCTGCTAGCCAAGATACCAATAACTTTTTGGAGAAGAAATTCTTAGTTTTTATGACACTAATCTGCATGTGCTCTAAATTTAAGTGCAAATAGATAAAGTAGATAAAGAGCTTTGAGCATTTTCTTAGACAGTACCATTTCTTCACATGAACGCTAAAGTGGGTGTCCGGAACTGCAATCAGGCACTGATCTGCTTCAGCATCTAACTTTAGACCAGAAGCTGACCTTCCCAGAAAGGCCAAGGTTGCATACCTTGAAATAATTTCTGAACAGGATCTCTACATCCGACCGACTCGCAAACATACAAACTGTGAATTACACAATGCTCATGGGTAGCATACGGGAAGACTAATTACCATTTTCTTTCAGCTGAGAGCATGAATCAGGATATTAACATGTTACTCTAATTGATTCTCTAGAATCTGGGAGATGTGAAAGATACATGCATACCATAAGAGCTCGCCGGTTTGAAAGGAGGATCAAAAATGCAGAAGCACTGCAGGAGCAATAACTGAAACAGGTCCTGGGTTCGAAACCTGAGGAGGTGGGACGCTCATGGCACGAGCACCACGGGCGTCAGTCCACACCGCTCCACATGCCAACGGCCCGAGCGTTCCTGTACCTGCACGAAATGCTTAACTCTCATTTTATTTTCATTTTCACTCATTTCCTTATTCTCTGGAAAGATAATAATTCTGTTCCATTTTCTTTAAAAACAGTTCCGGGCGTTTCTAAGCACCGCTTCGAGATAAAAGACCAAACCACCTGCTGCAGTGGTTGAGACTGAAAACATGTAATTTAAAAAAGCACGTTGAAAGAGAAGCAGGCATCAGTATAATTCACTGGCCCACATCTGGACCAATCAGGTGTGGTCTGTGAGTTACTGAGCCCCCCCCCCCCCCCACTCAGCTGTCACTTATGTCATTTAACTTCCTTTTTGCTTGCTTGCATATTCCCTGTTTCCATTCCGTTTTCGCTGGCAAAACAGCAGTTCCAGGCCATTTTGAGTGCCACCTTTACGTAAAAAGACAAGACCCCCTGAAGTATATTTTGCCCCGCAAACATGAGCTATCAGACGCAGCCTGCAGGCTCTTTAAGAAAGGAGGGGTCAGAGTAAGCCTTCAGGTGACATGCTTGCAACATGCATGACGCAAGTAACATGGATTGCAGTGGGATGGGACTGACTCAACACAGGACCGAAATACCCATGCAGTTTCAGTAGGGTCCTGTGTTTACCGTGAGTACATTGCCTGAGTATGCCAAGAGTATGTTCTGAGCGTGGCCTGACTGTGCCAAGAGGCTGTTTTTTTTCAGTAAGCCTTGAATCTGTTCAGTTTAGCTCAGAATCACGACTGTAATTAGAGTAGATCCTAAGTTCCCCAAAGCAATACACTCTGACTGGATGAATATGACACAATATCTGGGCAAAAAACTAAATAAAGGACCGATATTAGTAGATTTCTCAGAGGGAAACCAACAGGCTGTTTGAATACAGGGCCTAGCACTCTTTATTACAAAGGCAACGGCCACGGGGGAACTGAGCTGTCTATGATTAGACAGTAAACAGACCAGACAGAGACAGACACAAAAGACTGCCGGGGGGGGGGGGTTGCAGAGCAAGACAGAAGAACAGAACGACAGCGAGAGAGAGAGAAAGAGAGAGAGAGAGAGAGGGAAGGAAGAACATGTTCCACAAAAGAGACCCATGAAGGTGAATCAGTTCACAGATTACAATCTGCGACACAGACAATATATTTTACAGGATACTAGAAAACGCAGAGAGACGTCCCCACCAATCAGACGAAAGGCCAGCTGCACTTTAAGAAGACAAATTTAGATAGACAGGCCTTCCAGTAACCCAGTCATATACAGCCAGAGGCTAATTAAAACAATAACGCTAACACTGGATAAATGCAAGCATGGTTCAAACCTTACTAGAATTACTTCATCAAAACTCAACCACATGCCAAAATCGGCCAGGAAATTCTCCAGGAGCAAATTACGCCAATCTAGAAGTTAATACGCATGTACCATTGTCCCTGTTCTGAGTTTGCATTAGGGTGTAGAACATTGCGGAGAGTGTATGTTACATCTCAGTTTAAAAGGAGACATGAGGTAAAGGCCCACTGATTATGTTTACAAGCAGCTGTACTACACAAGTAACACACTTCCTTTGGGAGACAAGAATTGTTTTAAAACAGCTGCTCTCTACCAAAACGCCCATACTGGCGAATCCATTGAAAGAGATCAAGCCATAAAACCATAATTACAGACTCGGCAGGAAAATAAATACCTGGGTGTGATGTTCTGACTGAGGCTTGAAAAAACAAACAAGCAGACATGCAAGGCAGTGAGCCCCTGCTTTTGGGAGCCCTTACGCTCACAAAAAGTGTACACTATATGAGGAACCTATTGGGACACACCTCTTACTAATTGAATTCAGGCGTTTCATCCGGACCCATTGCCAGAGGTGTATAAAATCAAGCCCCTAGCCATGCAGTCAGGTTTCCAAAGTGTGAAAGAACGGGTCGTTCTGAAGAGCTCAGTGAATTCAAACGTGGTACCGGCAAACCTGCCATCAGTCAGTGGGTGAAATTTCTTCCTTGCTAGATATTCCACAGTCAACTGTAAGTGGTATTACTGCAAAGTGGAAGCTTTTAGGGACAACAGGAACTCACCCATTAAGTGGCAGACCACATGAAGTCTTCCGCCATATTGATGCCTATGGATTTAGAATGGGAGGTCACGTAATTTCCTGTAGGTGTGATGGCCAGGTGTCCCAATACTTTGGCCCATATAGCGTATCGTCACATGAGCCAGTGCCAGGAACAGCTACATCTCAGCCTACAGATCCTGACAGAAAAGGCTGCATCCGGAGAGGATCCCTACGTCCGAATGCCTACCCAACGCCGACCCGCAAATTCGACAGGAAGTCGAGGATGTTTTCTTCCACCGAGAGCACGAATCAGGATATGAATACGCGACCCTAATTATTTCTTGAGAATCTGGAGGATGGGAATGACACCTGCATGCCACAAAAGCTTGTTGTTTAAAGAAGAGGAACAAAAATGCAGAAGTAATGCAGGCGAAATGACCAAAACAGGTCCCGGGTTGGAGGAGGAGGCGGGAGGCTCATGGCATGAGCACCAGGGATGCCAGCCCACATTGGCCCACATGCCTTCGGGCCGAGCATTCCTGTACCCTCAGCAAATGCTTTAATCTTATTTTATTTTCCTTTCTGCTCATTTCCTTATTCCCTGGAAAGATAATTCCATTGCATTGTCATTGAACAAAAGTTCCAAGCATTTCTGAGCACCACCTTGCGATAACAAGACCAAAGCACCTGCCGTGCTGGTTGAAAGCATGAGCACATCATTATACGGAGTAGTCATCCAAATATATCACGGCTTCTGGCCAATCATCAAGTGACGTGGCTGCTACATGCGTGACAAAAATAACACGCATGGGGTAGGGATGGGGCTGACACCAAATAGTGAGGAGACCGGAATTAAGGCAGCAGGATATTTAAGGAAAGAGTCATCAGAATAAGTACTGGCATCCCGTGACGTGGCCACAACGCGTGCATCACACGCGTGTGGCAACAAAGCGTGTGACTGGCATGCCAGTCATAACGGGCACTCATAATCACTTCTGTTTGGGAATCTCTCGTCTCACAGCCGATGCGACCTGGTCCAGATTTGTAAAATGACACAGTGGATATCAGGCTGCGCCTTGGTGGCAGAGGGCATAGAGGTACCGGGTTATTAATGGACTTCGGCTTCAGAAGAGGCCGCGTGTCAGCAGCACTCCGGGAATCGCACCGTTCGACCTCTTGGCTGAAACAAAAACTCACAAAATGCATGGAGGAGATACCACCTGCATTTATCAAACCGGATATCCAGGGTAATTTAGAGGAAATAAACAGTGGCAAAGGTGATGTTGTGATGTTTGGGGGCGTAATCGCAGAAATACGGTACATGGTACATATTTATTATTTATTGTATTTGCACTTACGTGCAACACTGTAGGGGGCCGAACCGAAATGGTATTTCAATGCACTGTGCAACTGCAGACGGCTGTGCTGACAATAAAGGTCCCAAGTCTTGGGGCGCGGCATGCTGCCAGCTCACCTTGCCCAGCAGCACGGCCATCTTATGCCGCCAACGGCCCTTGTTGAGGGAGGCCACGCGAATCCACAGGTTCAGCTGCGAGTTGTACATCCAGACGTCCCGGCTGTTGATCCGGCCCCCTGCAGACAAAAGGCACGTTAATGGCGCGCTTTCGCCCCACGTTTCTGGGCACGGCGCCTGGCCAGCCCGTCACAAGTGGCCAGCGTGATGCAGGCGCAAATGGCTTTCTCGCTTCTCACGGACAAACGAAAACAGATAAAATGCCGGTAACATTTCCATGGCGCTGAAAGGTTGGGCTCAACACACAAACACTGCACTCGGTAGGTATGGAATACGCATATTTCCTACTCCAGGCCCAAACGGCCCTGATAACATTTCATCTAGCAGTCGCTAAGCATGCATCAGGCAGTGTTTGCTTTGCTAAAGTGTTCACTTCCCTCATTAATCGTTCAGGATTCACTCCCTCCCCTGTTAAAGATTTCCTGAGTCATTTAAAGGCTGAATTGAGGACAGTCGTCATCCAGCCTAACATGAAGCTCACATACGCGTTTCTCACACTCACACTTTTGCAGAGATAAGGTGTGACCAGTGAGTTCCTGCATCCCCCATAGCAATATGTCAGGTTGTTACGTCTTATCCATAGAGTTGAGCTGAGGCTGGATGGGTAATCAAACAGCTGTGACAAGCTTCATCCTGTTTGTTTCCCCTTACTGCCCCCTTCAGGTTGAAAATGGAATGGCACCCCCCCCCCCCCCACACACACACACACATCTTGGCATAGCTTCCCTTCAGTAAACTGCCAGCCGTGGAATGGGCATGCTCGCACACAGACCGTTGGAGGTTGGTGCGAGTCAGATAAAGATCCGCGTGCGTTTAACTGCCGGGCATGCAGACAATGGATGCTCAGTTCTACGTTACAGACGTTTTGCCGTATTTCTGGCTGGTACAGTCGGCGTAAGGAAAGAATGAGGTAAAGACTGCACGAGTGAAGAAGGCGCAACTTACTCACATACACATAAACGTTAAAAATGGTAAAAAAAAAATCTAAACAACAGCAGAGACATAATTGGGGATATCGCTAGGACTATGTAGGCCAGTTCTAATCCAGACACATCTTAATCAGCAAACTCACATCTAAACACATCTTAATCAGCTAATTCACATCTAAACACATCTTAACCAGCTAATTATCAGGTTTAATAGGTATGTCTGAGAAGGGAAATCGGTAAACTGTGTTGGATTCTGGCCCTCCAGGACTGGAGTTGTGCAGCCCTTTTCTAATCCATTGTAATGAAAATGGGCCCCCAGTAAAGACTCATAAGCAGTATAAGCGAATGGATTATTCTTCTACTTTTTCATTTTACATCAAAGCATCAATTGCTAAAGATTCAGCGACTTTCTAAAGAAAATTACAGCGTAGATACCCATCTCTAACTCGCAGCCAAACCATCGTTTGCAATTAACATAACTGCCTGGGGGTGGGGGGAATAAAGAGTTTGGAAATGGCAGTTTTGCAACTGTCAAAAACATGCCCATGTCAGTTTTCACAACAGAAACGCAACATGAACTCAACAGCGGGTTGATAGAGTCTGAGGTTTTGCCCCAGACTGAGAAAGCCTGCAAAGCACAAAGAGCGAATTCTCCTACTCTCAAAGCCCTGTGAATTTCACGCAGGCAGTTCTGAGGACAGACGTGCGGCAGGAGGTTTAATGAAGCCTCTTTGAGACCCATCAAACAGGCTAGCTATTAAATGAGACGTCACTCGTTTCCTGCTCCATTGCAAAGCAGACGGCATACAGATAGGCTTCTAAAGGACAGGGGCCCGCGCATGTCTGCTTGTTAATTAATGTGGACGGTTCTCTCGATTTTGCCATAGATGTTCTCATAATGTCTGGTAACCCCAAAAGAGAACATTGGAGGAGTTTCTGCATGGCCAATCAAGTAACTGATCAAGCAGCCAATCAATGGACTACGTGGCCGCAGCTTAGCCCGGGGGCTGCCCATGTAGCCACAGTGTAACTAAGTAGGTGAAAGAAGCTGTATTACAGCAGGCAGTGGGGACGGTGGCGGCCTAGTGGTGTGAGGCTGGGGTTATGGACCAAGAGATCCCAGCCACCACCAATGGGTCAAGCAAGACCCTTAACCCCCAGTTGCTCCAAAGAGATTGTAATTCCCTGTAATTGGGAATATAAGTGCAAGGTAAGTCACTCCGGATAAGGGTGTCAGCTAAATGACGTAGATATGTGGGAAAACTATGAAGGGACAAGATTAACTGGCCTATCGAAATTTCTCCAAATCAAACGGGCGTGACCGCAGATGGCACACGAGCAGGCATGATTCATGGCACTCAAAGGCGGGCCGCCGAAGGCTGATCCAACTAGCAGGCCTGCATTTTTATATAGTCCTCAACCCAATGGGGGGAGAGGAGCCGCTGCCATGAAGTGCGCCCGCTACTTTAAATTCTACTTCAAAGCACAGTGCAGGAATAGGGCAATGTTTATACTGTCCAACAGCCAAGCCCCAAAGCATCCATCCATCATTGCTACAGATTCCTAAAATGCCAATTACATGCGCACACAGACGCGCATCCAGGTCGAACGGTCAAAAATCGAAAAGCCGTAATTCACGCTCCGGCTCGCTGTTAAATGGAAACGGTAGTGAGAACACTGCAGAGAAAAGCATGTAAGAAGAGGAGGGGACTGAAACTGGATGGAGATGGAGAGGCTGAAGGTGGCAGCGTTCCATGGGAGGCCATCGACGGCCTGGCTAAACACAAGACAGATGTGGCTTTTAAAGGGAGGCGAGCAGCAGCCGGCGTTCCACAGTTTCCTTCCGCGCTGAAGTGCGCCATCCCTTTAAGAGGTTTCTCTGGGGGACAGCTGTGGAACACTGACCGGGCCAATGGGAAGTGAGTTCTGGGTGGCAGGAAGCCTGAGAGTGTGGCGTTATCGTGATGTGGCCTCATATTTTCCCTCCATCTGGGCTGGCATCCAGAGAGGACCAGCGATAAACAATAGGGATCTCACTAAGTAAAACCCAGTAAAATAAAGCCCTCGCCCCCTTACCCGACACCAGGATGTCGTTGCGCAGTGCACACACGGCATACTCGGACTTGGTGAACTCGGGCAGCTTGGCCAGCGACTTCCACTCTCCGGTGACGGGGTCATAGCACTCCGTGTAGGGCAGGTTAAAGCCCCCCACCCTCTCGCAGCCGCCCACCACCACGATGACCTCCGAGAAGCCCGTGGACCTGTGGCATGGAAAGGATGCAAAACATCACATCAGAAACGCTCGGGAGTGGCGGGCGTTCAAAAAAAGGCCCCGTGGGAGGCAGGGCCCGGCAGCAGAGCAGGTAGATGCAGGAATACAAGTGCCCGTTCTGCCTCCCCGCGTAACCCGACACCCATCACCTGACACCCCCACTCGGCAAGGCTGCCGGGTGGAGGCATCTGTTCCCTCTGGCAAGTGCTGTGCTCTTTCCGTGTGCAATCTGCCCGCTTACGAACAGTGGAAGCCGCGTCAAACGAGTCTGGCGAAGGGGGAGGATGTCACCCAGAAGGAAACAAGCTCATTTCTGTCCCAATTATGAGGGAATGACTAAGACGCGCACACACCTGAACTTAATTACAGCCATTATTTATAAGAATATAATAACGCCAGCTTAGGGCACAAAGCACTGGTGATGTCACACCAGTATCTCTCCCAGCTTTTGAGAAAATTACGGGCCCCCTGGAAGTAGCTTTCCGGAAGAGCAATATTCAGAAATATGTCATACAGGAATGATGACCTCTCAGCTCCACCCCATAAGTTTCTTTTCTTTTTAAGGACAAAGGACTGGCTCCGAAGTACCAGCGTATTCATAAGCTATTCTGTTTCCGATCTTTTCAAACACAGGGAGTCACGTGTAAACAGGTTAGTTTGAACATGGATTTCTTTTTAATTTGTACTCTTCCCAAAAAGAGCACACTGATCTTTAATTACAGACATGGAGATGCACAGAAATCCGTTTGTTTTTTGGCACAGAAGGTTCTCCTTCCTCCCTCTGGCAATCAGGTTTAACCTCAAACATTTACCGAATTTCAAAGCTAAAAGATTGAGAGAAAGACTAATTGTTAAGCAATCAGAAGGTCGCCGGGTCGAATCCCACGGTCGGCAGAGTGATTTCTATTAGGCCCTTAACTGGGACTATTCCTCTTCCGGAAAGCCACATCTGGAGGGGCCTGGAACTTAAGGGATTGTCTGACCTAGCCTCTCAAAACAGATACGCATCTTTAGAAAAAGTCCCCAAATAATTATAAATGTAAATGCAGCCGGGTTCTGATTGGCTGTTAGAAAGGCAGAGCACCGGCCGGCCGGTGAGCTGGCACCTGCGTGGCCGGGTCCTGGGAGACATCATCTCGTTACCCAGCACATGGTAGCGCCGGGCCTCATGCAGGAGCTGGTAGCACTCTGGGGCATTCTGGATGAGCTGGTCGCCCTCCACCGTCTGCACGAAGTAGTTGGGGTGCAGCAGCGGCATGCGGACGTGCTGCAGCAGCTCGCAGAGCGCCGGCCGGCGCTGGTCCACGTCGTGGTACACCCAGCGCATCACCGCCTCGAACGCCGTCTCCTCCTTCCCCACCACCAGGTCGTCGCTGTCGACGTGCTCCTCCAGCTCCTCCCGGCGGAGGTCCAGGAACTCCTCGTGCTGGGCCACCTCGGTGAAGTTCTGCAGGGCGTAGGCGCGGCAGCGGCTCGCCAGCTGCTTGAGGGAGTGGGCGTCGGCAAAGCGCTGGATGCCCAAGCAGTTGCACGGGTCCAGCTGGTCCTCCAGAAATTTGGCACAGGCGTCGCGCAGGGTGCCGATCTGGAAGAGGCTGGAGGTCTCGAAGAGGAACTGCACGTTCTCGGTGGTGATGCGTGCTTTGCCCGTGTAGACGAACTGTAGGAAGCTGTCCATGGCCTCGGCGCGGATGCCGTTGATCTCCACCAGCATCTCGCGGCTCTCGCGGTGGTCGTTGCAGAACATGGCGCGGAAGTAGGCGCTGCAGGCGGAGAGCACGGCGCGGTGGCAGGGGAACTCGCGGCCCTCCACGCAGATGACCACGTCGGTGAAGAGACGGTCATCGCGGAACTCGTTGAACACCTGCAGGATGCCGTCAGCGTGCGCGGGGCCCGAGGAGAAGTCGAAGACGTCGTGGCTCGACAGCGCCTTCGGGTCCATCTCCAGGACTTTGCGCTTGACCGCCGGCGAGTCGCGGACACCGGAATCCTCCCGGTTAAGTCGTCGTCCCAGGATCAGCACCATGACTGCATGTGAATCTGACAGCAACTTTATTCAGCCTGAGTATAAGAGGAAAGGTAACATCAGACTCACAGGAGCAGCACCTTCACGAGGAGCCTTATGTATAACTCAACAAAACTATGGTTATGTAAACATGGAATACGCTTGACTTATTCATGCACACACTACACCCAACCCGACATGTACAAACAGCAATTTCATATTTAAAGACATCCCACCGAAAGTCCCATCAGACACTCCGAAATTGACAGCATTTGATATTAAGTGCACTACTCTGGCACATTTTACCACTAGCACCCTGGCTGACAAAATTCAACCCCCCCCCCCCCAAATTTCCAACTTTATGTCACACAAAGCAAATGTCATGGGAACGCGCTTTGTTGACAGTTTTAATGTAGTCGAGCCCAATGTAATGCCCCAGGCTCGACAGGACAATAAGCATGTACATAATAAAAGATGGAGCACTCAGAGGATTTCTCATTTAACCATGATTTATGATGGAAGCCTTAACCCCAAAGACATCCTTAGACTGTTTACCATAAACTAGTTTCCGGCTATTTAGATTTCTTAGGGCCAAAGAGGGGTTGAGAAAAAAAAAATCTCCTGGGAGGGGATCACGTGTGTTGTCGGGAAAAAGCAAATGCCTGCACAACAATAAGGTTACCAGCGAACGAACGGACTTAGATTAAGAAAATAAATAAAATGAAAACATCGCGCACGTGTTTAAGCGGTAAACACCTCTAACCTAGTGAGCTGCACAGCACAGCGCCCCAGGCACCAGCACATTACATGTAAAGTTCAGTTCCACGAAGAGAAAACACAGGGGGGGAGGCTTTTGCGCAACACGCTTCCTTCAGACCGAGCCTATCATTATTTGGAGAAGCAGATCAGTCTTAACACACGACATTATTTCGTAATCGTCTTAGCACGATCTAGTCCGAATTGACAAAAGCTAGGTGGCAACAGAGGAGGAAGTGCAGATTGGACCCCCCCCCCCGTGTATTTTGCTCCGTGTGCCTGTCTATTTAAGGCGGAGCTGGTGCCGAGAAAAACACACCGCAAAAAGCGACGTTTCCGCCTCCAGCTCCGGCTCTTATACGTCTAGGTTTACTGTACAAAGCGGTCAAATAAATGAGTGTAAAAAAAGCAATAATTCGATGGAATAGAGTGAGCCTGCTAACTGGGTTTGGGTCCCCCCCATAGGTACTGCTATCGCGGAACAGATCACAAAACACAACAAACGTGCGCAACGAAAATAATGTATTGTGGAGCATTATCTCTGATTGTGGAAACCGATAAACTCACTGGGAACGTTTCAGAAATACGAAAGGGCCGACCGCGGATGGGTCTTAATAAAATGATGCTTATTATGGCCTCATATTATAAATAAGGGGTCAGTTTTGTCCGTGTAATACAGGTCTAGACCTAACACTTTCTGCTCTCCTTATCGGGCAGACTGAGACGGCGGGCTTGGTCGGAGACACTTTAACCTTCAGACAGACTGTAAGGTACCGCCAGCATTGCACAAAAAACGCACCTCGGAACGGTATTTCTGCGTCAGTAGCAGACATGATGAGGCGCTCCTCACACCTACTTAAAATATATAATGCAAGCGCATATACAAAGGAGGGGGAAGCACGTTGGACAAAACAAACAAACAGAAAAACGATTACTTTGCCGCACGTCATATTCAAGACAAAGAGGCATCAAACCCCGCTTTGTTTTACCAGTCGTGACGTGAACTTCTACATTGAATTTGAATTTCTACATTGGATTCTAAACAATTACCATAAAGGTAAAATAAATACTGTAAAACAAGGGGAACTCTACCCTAAAGTTCTGTAAAAGTAATAAAAATCTGCTTATCCTATAAATCTCCTGGAAAAAAAATCACGTTGGGTAAATGGATGTTCAACGACTCGTCCTGAAATGTCATAAAAAATTAAATGAAAACGGCTGATGTAACCCGCAGCTCCGATGTAAACAAAAAGCCTCCAGAGAGATCACGTGTCAGCTAGCCGTTTCAGATATTAAACCCAGTTACTAACCACCATTACATCTAAAGCACACCAGGATATGTGTTATAATCGTTACTAACATTACCAGCCAACAGGTCAAACAGAGGCATTACAAAAAATCTCACCTACCGCTAAAACAAGAATGTTATTGTCTGTCGCATGGCCTCAATAAAATATCGTGTCCCTACTTTCAAGGTTTACAGACATTGATGGACTAGTTATACACTAGACGGGAACAGTTTTACATAGCCAGTAAATACATATATATTTTAAAAGTTAAATATCTTACCTTTACAAAACTTAAAACAAGTTTATCTGCTCCGGGAAAATATGGCAAAAAATGGAGAAAAACAACAGAGAAACTATTTCATTTATTACGTTAGTTTAATATTCAAATCCACAATACCACCACGCAATTTTTGTCTTATTTGCCTAATTCATATAACCAAAATACACATATTTATCCCCGACCTCACATTCTGCATCGGCACAAAGAGATCTGTTATAACAGCCAGCGGAGACTCAGAATATATTTATGTCATCATCGCCACACGCATCAGTCGGCTCCTATGTGGCGTTTGTGGGGGATGTAGTTCATTTTCACGTGAGTGCGTGCGACAACGACGCGCCCAAAGACAACAATTCCCATAACCCCCCGGTACTCCACGTGGCCGGCTTTTGTTTGCAAACATATAGGGTTCGGTTATCCGGCTCTCTGCAAGGGGCAGTTAAGCAGGCTCTGGTTCTGTGACGTAATTCGAAAAAACCTGCTTTTCATTGCATGCCGTTAAATACTTAGGTCTCCGTAAAAAAATCCAGTGTCGGAAATAAACCGGTTAATCCATTGTTTATTTTGCGTCTGAGTAAATCAGATGGCGTGCAATTAAGTTTCTTGCCATATACTTTGTCTGTTGACTTATTTAATGAAACGGTGTAGAATAACGCCTATCCTAAGGATAGAAGTGCGATTAGAAAAATTATAAGAATATTAGAATAATTTTTGTCGTTAACCAGATTATTTTAAAACAAATGACTCAGCGAGCTGTCTCCCTGTCTTTAACACGCCACAAGCCGGTTCCTGGCGCCAAAATATGTAAAATAGGTACTTAAATATATAGTACATATTGTTGTTTTATAACACGCTATTGTTGTACTGTTTTGTTTCCCAACGAGCCGCCAGAAAAGGTGGCGTATCTTCCCCCTGGAAGTAAGTATGGATTACATTCGGACGCCACTCCGCTGGAGCTTCCACTGTGGCAGGTCTTTTGGACCCGGTTTAAACAGTGGCCGGCTTGTGCTCTGTACGCCTCCTATGCTTTGGTGACGCCGCAGTCATGAATGCTACCTCTCGCCAGCCCAGCTGCGCTTACACTTTATACACATTTTTTTTTTAGTTAAACAGCCCAGCGTGTTTACTTTTCGGAGTCACGCGTCATCTTGCGGAGATTACAGTGTCCTTTAGCGGCCGTTTTCGGAATTGCACTTTGTTTTCAAAATTTTCTCCTCCAAGTCATTAATTCAATATGCGTTGATGTTAAAAAAACAGTCCCGGAGATCCTATTACTTCCAAGAATGAAAAACACGAAGTGAGTACAAATAATCATTGTTTTAAAGTAAATAACAACCAATCGAGCGGTGAAGAGAGTTATTCTTTAAGACATGACACTTATCTATAATGAAGAACATCCAATGTCATTCTGTCGGAATTTTAATGTTAAACCATTATTCATCAATCCATTTCCAAATCCATATCCTTATTAAACAATTAAGGAAAGTAAAAATCATTTAAACAATTCTTTAATTTATTACAACAATTCTCATTTAGCCGAGATAATCAGATAATTCCGCGTAACGTTCAAGAACCAACGCGAAATCTAATATTTTAGGAATCAAACTTTATATGAATTCGATACACAACTTTTCACGATCCCTTTAAAATTACAAAGAAAAGTCTACGGGGAATGGGGAGGCATTAAAGGTGGCATCTAGATCAGTCATGGGGACACATTGCCATAGGCGCTGATTTTTAAATATGTATAATATACGCACTGCTTTCGTAGTTGTAGAGATTCGCTAAATTCGCTAAATAAATAATCCCGCGTACCCGAGGTGCAGATACAAGTATGTTGCATCTGCTCCAGCTCTTACGTTACTGGGAAAACCACGGTCTTCCTCAGCCCATAGAAAGTCAGCAGATTTCTGCGTAGGTCCCTGTACCGGAGTCCATAGAGGTAGGGCGCCAGTGCCTTGGGCAGCACCAGCAGCACGTTGCAGACGACCAGGGAGACCCAGAGTTTTGCCCGCAGGTCGACGGCGCGGATTTGGGTGTACAGGAGCAGCTCGACGATCAGCACCAGCATGGGGCAGAAGGAGAGGAAGAGGTGCATGTAATGCATGAGGAAGGTGCCCTTGGACCCGGAGCAGCGCTGGCCGCCCGGCGCCCCCGAGCGCCGCATGCTGCAGCAGAGCGCCATGTAGCCGCAGAAGATCAGCAGCAGGATAAGCAGGATGCCGGCCACCGCCAGCAGCATGGAGAGCCTGAGCACCGGCGACCGGCCCACGGTCAGCACCAGCAACAGGGGCATGGAGCAGATGTGAGACTGGCAGGGGCTGGCGGCCTGGAACCACATGAAGGCCCCCACCATGGCCAAGGGGAAGAACACGGACAGCCCCCACACGCCCCCCACCACGCTTCTCGTCCGCGAGACGGGCCAGAGCGCCAGGTAGCGCAGGGGCCAGAGCACGGCCAGCGAGGTGTCCAGCGCCATGGCGACGGTGCTGAGGATCCCGGCGCTGTAGAGCGCCCCCAGCAGGGAGAGCAGGGTGGCACATCCCCACTCGGACATGGCGACTCCGGCGGCGTTGAACACGGAGGTGACGGCGTAGGCGGAGACGAAGGCCAGGTCGCTGAGCAGCGCGTTGGCCAGCAGGAGGTACCGCGTCTCCTGTCGCAGGCGGGGGCTGAACAGGACCTTGGCGAGGATGACGGGGGTGATGGGAGACACCAGCAAGAAGCAGACGATGGGGCAGACCTGCAGGGCACGCATCTGCCGAGGGGGCACGGAGACCCGCCACTGGCGGGTGAGCAGCTCGATGACGGCCAGCGACGAGTTCGAGCCGCCCGGTCGCCCGCCGTGTTCCCCGCCGTCGTTGGTCCAGTTGAACGTACACAGGAGTGACCAGAAGGACCCCTTGGCATCCATCTGTGCCGTCTGACTGGAGCCCGAATGGGAAATGCTACTCTGGCTCTCTAGGTGTACGTCTGCCGGCCGTGACGGGCTGTCGCCAGGCGCTCAGGCCAGGCAACGGGTGAATGTCAGAGCCATCGGTTAACCACAGAAGCCTTTACTAATGGTTTCCCGGGAAACCCATATTTAGGCAAACAAAGTTAAACAAGCAAATGTGCTTACGGGGAAATGGTGCCCTTTCCCTAAAGAGCTGGGCGAAAGCAGGATCCTCTAAGGAACCAGCACACGTCGACTGTTTGTATACGCAGACTGTGAGTAACAATTTGATTATGACAACAAATACTCTGTCCCCTCTAAAACGTATAGATGGGCACCTTCCTAGTATTTTAATCTAACAATGAGATGAAAACAGAACTGGGTTAATGATTAGTGAGCATTTAACGCTAGGGTTAAAACCTATATATTTACAATGTCTGTACCATTAATATGTAACTGTCTACATAAATAAAACAGTACAGAAATCAGCATATAATACAAAATATACAATGTTCACTTGAGATACTTCACTTTGGTTGAGATCCAAAAGGCAATTTCTAGATTAAATCTAGGGAAACATCTGGAATCTGGTATCGCTGAGATTTTTGTTCTGCATTAGATCTCCAGTGCAAGCTAAGAAAATGACCACAGCTTTGGGTGGCTAAACCGTTGTTTTTCTACTTTAGCATGTGATTTCCAATATGTTGACTCTCTGCATACTAAAGCTGTAATGCTTCATTTATTGGCCGGATGGTTCTCCGAATTTCTGATGTTTTGGACAACATTCCCTGGAAGGCAGCTCTGTGGACGGGCCTAAGTCAGAGTCACCTGACCCCGGCCCCGGAAGAGAAGCAGGAGCGTGTCGCTGATGTCGCGGTAGCGGAGGCCGTACAGGTAGGGGGCGCTGGCCCTGGGCAGCAGCGTCAGCAGGTTGGTGTTCAGCATGTTCATCAGCACCAGCTGGCGGCTGCCCAGCGTGTGCCTCTGGAAGAGCGCCAGCTCCACGGAGAAGACCAGGCCGGGCCCGAAGTGGAGCACGAGCATGGTGGCGTGTGCCAGCAGCGTGATGCGCGCGCGGGAGTAGCGGCTGTGCCAGATGCCCGACGTCCTGGTGATGGCGTACAGCCGCGCGTAGCAGTAGAGGATGAGGCTCGAACAGAGGATCACGCCCACGGTGTAATACATGTAGACGCCCACCATCATGTTGCCACTGGCTGAGCCCAAGAGGGTCAGAACCAGGCAGGGCTCGTGGTACCAGGACACAGAGCTTTGTGTGACCTCCATGACGATGACCTGGGATGCTGGGTACATGGCAGACAGGATCCAGGTGGCCAGGAGGATGCGGCGGGCGCGGGCCGCGGGCAGCAGGCGCTGGTAGTGCAGGGGCCAGCGGACGGCGACGTAGGTGTCGAGCACCATCAGCGTGATGCTGAGGATGCCGCAGCAGTAGCTGGCGATGGAGGCGGCGGTGAGCAGCTCGCAGGCCAGGCGCGGCATGCTGGCCCGCAGCGCGTTGCAGCCCACCACGCTCATGTTGAACACCAGGAAGACCATGTCGGCCGCCAGCGTGTTGGCCAGCAGCAGGTAACGGGTCTCCTGCCGCAGGGCGCGGGAGCAGAGGATGCAGGCCAGCAGCAGCGGGTCGGCCAGCAGCGTCAGGGCGGTGAGCGTCACCGCGGGGATCAGGAACAGGTCCATATTCCAGCGCTGCACGTCCTCGAACCACGTGGAGTTGTTCATGGTGGGGCTGTGGTCCGGACCACACAGGGCTAGGCAGCCTGGCCGGGTTCTGGTTCCGAGCCGAGCAAACGTCAGTCAGTGCTGGGGAAACGGGAGGGAGAGTCTGAAGCCAAGAGCACCTGAGAACATACAGTACTATTATTATTATTATTATTATTATTATCATCATCATCAATATTAGGCAATAAACATGGAAATTCTTCTGGATCAGCTTGCCTTTTGCACCTTGCCCCTGGTACACCCACAGTGGCACTTTTATTTTACACAATCACTGTTTTTAAACCCCATAACAGGGCTCATTAATTCTTCTGATTAATTAAATCTGATGTTATAGCACAACACACACATATAAAGTGCCTTGGAGCGGATCTGTTGTGAAAGGTGCTATATAAAAATAAATTTAATTGAATTAAAAATCTTTCCCCAAACACAAGGCAAATGAGAAGGGCTATGACTATGTGACTTTGTCCAGAAAAATGAACCCCACACCAGACCCACCTAGGCTGTGATTTTCCCTCCTTCACAAATAAGCATTACAGACTGACATCAATCTGCTCCACTATTTCACCAATTGTCTTATTACAGGATTAAAAAAACACAAAACAAATCAGCCACATTGATAATAAGATGACAGTGAAGTAAAGATATCCATTTCCACCTTATGATATCATGACTCTGGTGACTGAAGGCCACCACTCTAGTGAAATTCTGTAATTATGGTCATTTATCATTCATCAGTGCTTTGGTGGGCAAAAGAAATCAACTTAATTCTCCCCTGATTTGCTTTTTTTCCAACACAAGGAACAGAGTGAAAAATCAATAAGACTGGGAGAAAAAGCACATGGGCCATTAGCGAGAGGGTCGTTACTGGCGGCACAGAAATAGTCTCTTACCGGCTGATTTGATGTTGTTGGCAGATCCCGGCAAGAGTGGCCAACAGATGCGACTCTTCGATCACTCTTTCGGAAATCGACAACCACCTACAGCCAACTCCTGGCGGGCACACCTGTCCACTCGCCTCCCCTCTTCAGAAATCGATGGCCCCTCTGGACGGTCACGCGTTACTATCAGCACATGAACACGCAGTCGGCTCATCGGCGCAAAGGCAGACCATTTGGAGGCGTCATGGCAACACGGCTCGCCAGCAAGCCCCTCCCCCCGACCTCATACCGCAGTCATTTAACGCATAGCCAATAATGCATCACGTCCTCGTGCCCGTTATTGTATTGACTCTGAGCTCCTTTCCCGTGTTGCGCTCATGTCTCATATCCGGCGTGGAAATAAACTACATGCTGGGAACTCGGCTTAGGAGAAGGGCACCTTCCTGAGTGCTGTTGGCCGGCTCTCCGCAGACACGGGGCAAAGGGCGATTTGGAGGGACCGCAGGTGTCGTGGGGCCTCATAAAAACAGACGTTGATGCCTCATGAGCCAATCGCACAGCCGCTCATAACACTGTGCTATCATGATAACTGGAGGCCACATGCATCCGCTTACAGAACATTTAAGTGGAACAGCCAACGTCAGGAAGAACTTGTCACGTTTTATCAGTGTGGCCAAGATACACAGATTTACAATGGTCGGCTTCCCTAAAGATTCTGATCTACAGACCACACATACAGGGGATGGTAAATAGCAAAACTAATTTAACTGACTATATGGTGGTATAGAAAATCAGTTATGATAACTTTGATAATTCCGAAAAGGAAAATAGTAATCAACTGTAGCAATTATCTTACGAATGTAGATTTTATTGCCTGTCCAGGAAAACCAAAACACAGAAACAGAAATTCTCTTTCAGTTTATTTCAGCTTTATTAAGTTTCAAATACAATCCTTTTCTCTCCTCCATACCACTCCACCTCTCATTTCCCCCTCCTTCGATGGTTTGCGCTTCCTATGTCCTCACTGCTGTGACCTCCTTCCATGTCTTCATCTTCCTCCTCCTCGCTATCTTCCTCTTCGCTGCTCAACTGCAGCCCTTCCTCATCCTCCTCCTCCTCTGCCGCCTCCTCCTCCTCCTGCTCCCTCGCCAGCAGCTTGCGGAACACTCCGAACTCTTCTTGCGTTGCCTGGGCAACCCGGCTCAAGAACGCGTCCTCGGAGAGACAGATGACGTCCTTGAGACGGGGGTTCTCGATGCGAGTCTGCCCCTTCTTGTCGGGCGTCTGGTACTGGCCGCGGCGCTCCAAGAAGCTGTGCCGGCACTGGAGGTCCCCCAGCGAGATGCGGAACAGTCCGGAACGCACCATCTCAGCCTGCCGGAGCCCCATGCGGAAATAGGCATACTGCGAAAGATAGAATTATGCCACTATCCAGCAGAGGGCAGAAGCGAGTTGTTAGAATCTATTGGCTTTGGCTATCCTGATTTTTAGGGTGCAAAGGGCCCGAGTGTGTAATAACGGTGTCCAGATAAGCCTTCCTGCCTGTAAGATGGCTGGGGAAAGCCTAGAGGGTAGGAGGATCCATAGATTCCTCCCATTGAATAAGTAACTGATGTACAAGTACATCATCATGTCTGGAGAGAACCGATATAAATAATCAGATGAATGAGAAAAGTGGGTAAGCTAGGAGAACATCCAGCACACCTTTCGGCGAAGCCCGAGGGCAGAATATTCCCTTTAAAATGAACCCAGAGCTGATTGGCTGTTGGTGACATTAAAGCCCGCTCCCAGCGAGCACCACGCCCCCTAACCTGAACCCAGAGCTGATAGGCTGTGGGTGACATTAAAGCCTGCTCCCAGCGAGCGCCATGCCCCCTAACCTGAACCCAGAGCTGATAGGCTGTGGGTGACATTAAAGCCCTCTCCCAGCAAGCGCCACGCCCCCTAACCTGAAACTTGTACTCCAGCTGGCCCAGGTCTTCCAGCATGGTGTTCGGGGAGTCCCGGAGTATCTCTGTGACCTGCTGGCTGGTGAAGAGGCACTTCTTCTGGAGACAGCTGCACACCAGGTTTAACTTCTTGGGGGGTAGAGTGAGGAGTGTTGGGCACTGGCTGATCACCCTCTGCAGGCTGCCTGGAGACGAACACACTGTTATGCGATGATGTCACATGCTCCACGTGGACCAAAGATAAGCACTGGGTCACACTTTCACCTGGCTTTTACTACACGGTAGAAAATAAATCACTGCATTGTACATTATAACGATTATAAAACGAGTGTATGACACACTGGATGATGGATAGATGATGCAGTTTGGCCTACAACAATAAGCACCTGATCATTTCACTAACTACTAAGTTTTCACTACTTAAAGTCACAAACTAGGGGGTCAAGTCCTTTGTAAAACAAGCGCATAGAACATTCATATGACAATATTTAATAAAAGTGTAAAAGATGTACTGTATTTCAAAGGGAATGACTGTGGAGATCACCTTCCACTAATCCCAGCTTTCGGAGGTTGTCGACTCGCTGCTGCATCTGCGCGCCCTTCACCCGATACAGTTTGGGACACTTCTCAAGCACCTTCAGGATGCTCGCAGACTTCAGGCCCAGGGACACCAGGTTTGAAATGCCGCACAGGTGCAGCGTCACCGTCAGACCGGGTCGGTTACTGCAGGCTCCATTCAGGAGCAGTTCAGCCTGATCTTCGGAGAAACCCAGCTGTACCAGGTCAGGCAGAACCTCCTCCCTGACCGGCCGACGTGAAGGCTTCTGCAGTCCGCTCTCATACTCTTCGAGCGCACCATCCAATTTAGAGCAGACACGCCTGAGCAAGGAAACCGAAAGGCTCCCATTCCGCTCCTCAAAACTGACAGTACGCGTACAGCGGAACGGCTCGGGTGTTATCCGGCAGGTCCATCGGAACACCTATGATTATACAGAATTAATTAAAAACCCATAAAGCCATCACGGGTTACCTTGCCCTTACCCGAGTTCATCGAAAGCCTCCGTATATTCACGTTCGTTTTCAAGCGGTCATGCATTTGACAAAAAAACAATCACAATATTCACATTCATCATTCCAATTAAGGTTTTCAATTTTCTTTTCAATTATAAAGTAGTATCTACCTGCTGTGCGCACACCCTTAATACCATGTCGGTCCGTCGGAAAATATCTCCGTCGAGAAACTTGTCTTGTGCTTTCAGTTCCGGGTATTAAAGACTGCTTTGTACACCGTTTTTTAATTTTTTATTATCACATTCTCATACATTAT
The DNA here is from genome assembly GCA_026780765.1 of Petrocephalus schoutedeni. Classification (NCBI taxonomy): domain Eukaryota; kingdom Metazoa; phylum Chordata; class Actinopteri; order Osteoglossiformes; family Mormyridae; genus Petrocephalus; species Petrocephalus schoutedeni. Next base: position 182,047 of record JAODKL010000028.1, on the reverse strand, counting down.
CGTATTTAATTTATAATAAAAAAATACAAGATTAAAAGAACTATACTTCTACCATATATTAAGAGAATGCGTCACTGTCAATTTTTGGATTATTAAAATGACTGACAAAAGATCTGAAGAATCAACTGAATAAAAACTAACTAATAAAAAAAAAAACTATTTTACAAACTACAAACAAATAAATGCATACATTTTATTTATTAAAAACATTTAAAACCCAAACAATTTCTTCATCTAGGTAACAGCGTACAAGAGACAAGCACAGAGTGCATGCAAGACACTGCCACACAGTTTTTGTGAACAACAAATTAACAGCAGACGGCACCAAGTCACAGTGACACGAAAGCAAGTTAAACACATGATGGTGATTTCCCGTAAATAAACCAAAGCTGCCAAACAAAACTAAGCATGGCTACATTTCTCGATTTGCCGCAGGGTAAATTGTCACAGCTCCCAGACGACAGGCCAGCTGGCCAGTGTATACTGCATGCTAAATGCTCTACTAAGTGCCCAATGACATGAATCAAAGCTTGTGACTTCAAACAACAGCCCAGCCAGTGCCTCTTCAGTGCAGAGATTCAGGCCCCATCTGAGCCTTTTAGGACCTCCCCCAATCCCTCATGCCTGAAAACTGCTTTAAACCCCACTGAAGTCAGCACAGGCTGCTCAGAACCAGAGCTGTATAGCACATCCTTCACTCATCAGAGAGGTACTTGAGGAGCTCGCTTTCCAGGGCAGCCATGGACCTCTTCTCTTCCTCAGCGTCGTTATCATCGTCTTCCTCGTACGGCAGCGCCTCGATGGAGCTCAAGCATCCACCCCCACATGGACCTTCACTTCGGAGAACCTCTGAACTAGACCCCTGGTGGAAGGAGGAGTCTGTAACGATGCAGGGGTTCATTGGGGTTGGTGGGAAAACATGTGAACAGGTCAATGAACTTTTATACCACATCAGGAGTTTTGAACCCTTCCTTAGGAAAGAGGACTGCCTCAGCTACTTCACAGGCAACCACCTTAACCATTATTTTGGAAAGAAATTCAAGGGGAAAAAAAGTGATTCATCCATCCACTGCAAGAGCTTGGAACTGATGCCAGTGCATATTTGTTAGCTTAGCACAGGGGCGCTTGCTGCTGCTTGTTCTGGTCCGATCTATTCAGTGTCGCTCTGTTCGGATGCTAGCTTTGCCACCCTGACAGTTCCAGAACAATCCATCAGCTAAATGCTTACAGTGATTATTCAGCTCTGAGGGTAAAGCCGGTACGCTCCTGAGAGCTGGATCTGAGACCTCACTGGTGAGAGGGGTGCCGAGCCCCACATGGCACTCACCGAGATATGCAGGGAACACCTCCTCCCAGCTGTAATGAGCCAGGTTAATCGGCTGCCGGAGCCAGGGGACCCGCAGAAGCTCCTGCAGCGTTGTCCGCTCCGCGGGGTCCGGGTCCAGCAGCCCGGAGAGCAGCAGGTACAGCTCTAAAGGGGAGACGAGTGAGGAGCCAAGGCTATAGCAACCGGCGGTTCTCAGTGGCAAAAGCAGATACCACGTGACACTAGCACAAGCATTTGGTTAACAAACCTGCTTTAACTGTGCAAATGCATAGCCGACATTAAATACACTGTGCGTCAATCAAAGGGGAACACATCACATTAGCAAACAGGACATCGGCTCACAGGCAGGAGCACCAAACTGACTCCCCCCCCCCCCCCCCTTACCTTCTGATATGGAAAAGGGGGGGCAGAGCTGTGCCTTTAGGGCCTCCTCCACCTCACAGAAGGGATTTTCACCGAAGAGGAGGGTGTAGAGCAGCACCCCTAGAGACCACATCTCCAGCTCGGGACCCTCATACCTTCACAAACACAACAGAGTAGCTAGAGCGAGGCACGTAGACAGAGCTTTGGCTCCTCACAGCAGCATCCCCGCCGGGAGACGCTTCCGCGTGCCAGGGAACCCTTCAATAGTGCGTTTGTCAAGCTGAATAGCAGCCGTCTTTCTCAGACTGGCTTTCAAAATTTCCACCTCCAGTTCACGACATGCTGAGATACATACGGGTTTCCCAAGAGCACCTCCGGGGAGCAGTACTCCAGCGTCCCGCAGAAAACATGGAACAGCTTCCCTGGCTGCAGAAAGGTGGCCGAGCCGAAGTCGATCAGCTGAATGTGGAAGCGCGTGTCTATGATGATGTTCTCGTCCTTGATGTCGCGGTGCAAGATGCCCCTGTCCCGGAGGTAACTCACTGCAGCCACCAGCTGCAGCACCGAGAAAGGGGCCCGTGAGACGAGGCCGACGGCTATATGAAGTGGAACAGGATCTAAGCAACCCACACCTGTCTGAAGACGTAGCTGGCCAGGGGCTCGTCGAGGCGAGGCTGACGCTCGATGAACTCGAACAGATCCAGTCCCTCACCATGTTTCTCCATCACCATTTGGAAGAAGTTCTCATTCTCATACACCTCCAGCACCTGAAGACAGGAATACACCGATTTCTGTAAACAGTCAACCTAGCCATTCTCTCATCCCCAAAACACATAACCTTTAGTAGACTGTGAGACAACTTTATTCCATTATGCCCCTCTCTACCCTGGAAGCCTATATACAGCATCCAGGTGAGAATGTAAGAATCCAAAATCTCCACAAACTCTCTAAAGTTTCTCCTTCAACTCCTCTCTCCAGCCAGACCAGTCACCTTGACAATGTTGTAGTGCTGGATCCGGGCTAGTATGGCGATCTCCTGGCTGATTCTGCCCATGTCGGGGTCATCCACCCAGCAATCGCTCACAACCCGAGCCTTTTTGATGAACTTCACCACAACCTTAAAGAAAAAGTCACACAAAATTTAATCAATCAATGGTAGGCCAATCAAAACCCAGATGGAGCTCCAAGACATCTTGAAAATTTCCATCCATCCATCCATCTTCCAACCCGCTTATCCTGTACAGGGTCGCGGGGGGTCCGGAGCCTATCCCGGAAGCAA
>JAODKL010000028.1:118412-178978 GCA_026780765.1 Petrocephalus schoutedeni | reverse complement strand
GTCCGGAGCCTATCCCGGAAGCAATGGGCACGAGGCAGGGAACAACCCAGGATGGGGGGCCAGCCCATCGCAAGGCAATCTTGAAAATTTGTCCTATATATTAACAACCTGTGTGAATGCATTTCACTGTACATCTTTACAAAGTTAAATGTTACACCACCAACGAAAAGACTGAACTTCCTGCTTCTCTGAGAGGACGTCACCATTCCAATGCGTAACCAAAGGTGACCACTAGCTATGCACCCACCTCCTTTCCGCTTGCCTTCCTCCTTGCCTTCCACACAAAGCCAAAAGCCCCCTTGCCCAGGGCGCAGATAGGACTGTACGCTTCCCCAAATTTGCCGTCACAGGCATGAGACTGCTCAAGATCCTGGGTGGAGCGCAGACTCTCCCCATGTGCCACCTGCTGGATAGCCTAAGCAGACACAATTTGTTCTTAAAGGTCTAAGGAAACAGGAAGTATAATTGGATTCGTACCCACAACCACAACAGGTTCCTAAACCACTGAGCATCAATTGCCACATGTTCATGCTTGTCATTTAAATTAACAAGTATAATGTTTTATCCCGGACAGAAGCATTCTGAGAGCATGAATTTAAACCCACTGGATTGGAAGTGGTGGGGGGGCAACAGTTCTCACCTCTCCAAGACTCCAGGCAGAGGCGTCCTGCAGCGAGGGGCCGTCGGTCCCTGAATCGCACCGCAGCTTTGCTCGCAGTTCCTGTACGGCCTCCACATGGTGCCCCCTGGCCAGCCACAGGCAGAAGAGAGGTTGGCCACAGGGGAGCTCTACCCTGCGTATGGCCATCTGCACGTCTGAGCAACAGACAAGCAACAGATCCATTAAGTACTTTCGAAATAAAGTGGCTTGGGTATGTCACTACCTTGGTAAAGATAATGCAATCAAAAGGCGAGAAAAGCATCCACAAATGTAAAAAATCTAGCCCCCTAAGACCATTTACAAGGGATATAACGGTACACAAAAATCAGTTCGGTACATACCGCAGTTTTGAAGTGACAGTTCAGTATGTTTTTAGTACAATGGAGGGAAAAAAACAAAACAAATTGCTTCTCTCTTTATTAAACAGTGGTTTACTGAACTAAGTATGACTATATTTTACTATTAAAGTCAAATTTACTTGAGAGTAAATCTAAATATCCATTAAGAGGCACACTTAGAGAATTAACTGTACCTGACCTTTATTGTAATGGTAGTGGAGGATCTTCAAGCATTTCTTTTCAAGCTCTCTGTGTTCGCCATAACTATATGCAGATACAAAGCCGGCCACTACCCCTCTCCAAAGGTAGTTTGGGGGAAAACACACAAAGGTTCCCCATTTGCTGCACGCATTCGATACATATGCGTAGTGAACCAAAAGACCTACGCCGCAAATTTTAGTTATGAATACGTGTACCGTTACACTCCTACTTTTTACTTATCTACTGCTACACATTTTGTTAAAGTGTCTTCTATAGTCAAATATCAGAAAGCGAGCACCATACCGAGCCTGGAGCCATCTCTGTGGTAGCAGTGACCCTCAAAGCAGCCCTCCACAATCCTGCCTGGGGGGTCCACATTCCACGGCGTATTCGCTCTTCGCTTTTGCTTTTTCGGGGTTGAAGTTGTCGGGGTACCAGTAACCATGAGGGAGGCAGGGATGCCCTCGTTTCTTATGCCATTGCCAAGGACCTGCTCCGTGGTGGCGACGACGCACGGTGCTTCTTGCTTTCTTCCCAGTGAGGCACTGACGCCACCCCTCACGCTTCCGGGACTGGTGGTTCTTTCCACGAGGCTCTCGGCCTCCAGATCAGACTCCACCATGTATGGCGAGGGGGTACGGAGCAGCTCGGCCGTGTCACAGGAAGCCCGCGACAGGTCCGCAGCTGGCAGCTCCAGGCTGTTGCTCAGGTTCAAGTCGGCAAGGGCTCGTGTCACCAGGTCTCCATTGGAATCCATGTCCAGGAAGCAGCTACCAGAGTCCACCGGCAGGGCTGGCCTGCGGTCTGGATGCACGTCCTCCGTTCGTGGACCGGAGCCACCAGCCCACTTTTCACAAAACCCAGAAGACGACCGACTTGCCAGAGATATGACCTCGAAGCTGGAATTCTCACCATCGCCCACGCTACAACGGTGGTGATCCAGCTCTTTGGTAGAGCCCGGCGTACCTCTGGGGCACCCAGCAGGAGCAATACCCTGATCCTGCTCCGGGCCAGACAAGTGGATCATGCTGTGGTCATGGAGCTCCTCTGGGCCCAGGGTCTGCAGAGGGGCACTAGTGTCATCAGCCCCCTCACCCCCACTTAGTCTGGAACACACTAGAGCTGCCTCATCCAGAAGTTCGGCAGTGGCATCCTGTCTGCGCAGGTACAACAAGGACCAATCAAGCATCAAGAGAAATGGATCAAGGGAGATTTTAAGTTCTTTCATTTTGTAATGCTTCAGAATAAGACCTATATAGCCAATACACAGTTTCCTGCAGGGTTCAAAATACACATCAGCTTTCATGGGAGGCCTATTCTCCGGGTGCCCCAGACTTTCCAGGTCATGTGCACGCGCATGCAAGTGTGCAGCAGCGCGATCAATAACAGGGTAACTGCGAAAAACTTCAGTGCAGACAGTTAATACAGTCAGCAAAATTTCATATAGGTACAATAACATCATAAGAACCACAAGAAGTTTAATAGCCTAATGAGAGCAAACAAAAAACCACAAAGCAGAGGGACACAAGCAACATCTTTCTGCTTCTTTACTTGATGGGGCACAAAAACTTAGTAATAATTCCGGTACTTTTGAAGTACAAATCATCTCCACCTGAGATAGAGGATGCGTCTTGATTCATTAATGATAAGCAAACATGAAATAAAATAACTGCTTGAGATGAAAGACGCGTCACGATTCTTTAATGATGAGTTAACATGAGATCAGTCCCCAGCACTCAAGCTTACCGCTCGCAGGGTGTAGATGCCACGGCGGGAGACGATATTGTGGATGGGATCCCACCCTGGTTCTCCAGGTGTTCATTAGCTCCAGAGAAGATCATCTCGCCAGCAGCCTCCTTCTGAACAATCATGGCGTCCCCAGCGAGCAGCGTGCTGGGGTCTGCAGAAAACGAGCCGCAAAGTCCAGCTGAATCACTGGACCACCACTGGGAGATGCTCAGTGAACAGTAAACCATTAACAATTTATACATTTTAAACATTTCTGGAGGAAATGAAAGGCTGATGGAACTGACTGAAGGAAGTCTGAAATGGTGAGTCATGTCTAAAAAGACAGATTATCTTACCTTATCTTAGCTTCTAGGAGCCAACAGAGTATAAAACAAAACTGGGCCAACTATAGCAGGTCTATGGTAAGGAGTACCAAGAACAGTTATTTTTTCAAGCCTACCTTTTCCTGGTGGTTCTACTGACACAGGAGGACAGGAAGGCAGGGTCATGCTTCCGGAGGGAGGGTTAGTGCTACCAGAGCATCTACAGGGGTCTGATTGAACAGAGAGCCTACTTAGCAGTCTGGATATCCCACATGCGTAATCATGCATGCCCAGCGTTTTCAATTACCAGTGTGGGGACTGGAGGGGCAGGAAAAGCCATTTTGAGCACGGAGGACTCCGTCCACGCCAGATCGGTCCCAGCTCCTATGCTGGTGGAGCAGGGTGTTGCTGGGGCTCTCCCCCGCGACGTAAAGGCTCTCATAGAAGCCAGGCATCAGGAAGGTGATGCTCTGTGGATACAGCGCAAGGCAAAACGGCAGGCTCGGATCATATGATCGCGCGTGGTCACAATCGCGCGCGGTCAGGGCCACGCACAGGCACAATCGCGTGCAGACACCTCGGCTCTGCCGCGGTACCTTGTCTTGCAGCTCGGCACTGGCATAGCCAAGGAGCATGAGGGCGAAGTTGTCGTTGATGCTGCGTATGGAGCCATCAAGTCGTAGTGTCAGGAGCCCGCTGAGAGCAGAGAAGACGTGGACTGTGCCAGCGTACAGGGGCCTCGGATGCAGGGAGGGGAGCCAGCGACCTTCTGGTGAGAATGGGAGAAGAGACTGACTAACAGGAATGCACCAGCGGTATTATTTTTAGCCACTTCGCAAATTTCTCACCCCACTAGCTCACCGTCACGATCCAAAGCACTGGCTGGGCTGTCCTGGGACCCCTCACTCGGCTCGACCGGCTCCTCACCAGCTACCACAACCTGCAGCTTAGCGCACAGGGGGAAAAGGGAGCCTGCCCTGCCTCTTCCAGTCACCTGCTGGACCCTCAGCGTCTATTTCAGTGGGTTCATAGCAGAAACAGACAAGCACCACTCACTGTTAGTGCAGTTGAAAGGACTCTCATTAAACATCACAGTGCGCACTTATGCCTTACGCCATTCTCCACTGAAAAGCAGATGACAGAAAACATTTCCAATGGACGTCAATAATGAACAGTGGGATTTCTAGATTATTACTGAGTTTGCTTTGAATGGCACAAGCTGTCATCAGAGAAGAGCCTTGTGTGTTATGGTTTAACCTCACCTTGGGTAACATCTCGCAGCTCGTCGGAACCAGAAGTGAGGGAATAAGCTCATGGATGGACAGCCCCTCCACGTCACTCACATGCAGGTAACCATAGAGATGCGCAAAAGCCAGGTCACAGCCCAGAATCCTTCCCTAAATTCAGAACGTTCATTAAAACAAACCACACGTGCCGTAACCACTAGGTAACCGAAAAAGGAAAACCCCCAACATCTCAGAAAGAATCATTACTTGTGTCTTGTGAGTCATAATGGTGGAAACTCACACTAGGTGCAAAGGTCACATGACCATCTATTCTCTCCACACGTTCCAGCACGACCAGACTACGATGTCCCTCTAGAGTCAGCCTCCGTGCCCACACGGACACAGGAAACACCTTCCCATTCTTGTTCATTGCATCAACCTGAAACATAAGCACAGATGGAGAAGTGTAATTACCTTAGTATTTTGTATGCTTGGCTGATCTTTTCGGCCAAAATGATTCCAAGAGTTTCAGTCACCACACATTAATTACATTAATTTTTTAACCTAGTTTATTATGCAGTTATGGTAAAAGTCAAATTTATTGCAGTTTTCACTTAATCATAACAGCAATCAGTTACACAATAAGGACATTTTTAAAGGAATCCTACCACTTTCCCAGATACTACAACGAGTGTCCCATTAGTTTTCAGGTGCTCCTCCCCTAGAGCTTCTTCTAGGGATTGATTGGTCTTCTTCAGGAGCCAGGAAAGCTTTGACCCAATAAGATCATCGCTGCTGTACTCAAACAACTTGCAAGCCTTTGCATTGGCTACCAGTATCTGTAAAAATGGTCACAGAACTTGGTTAGTTTGATTGTCCAGGAGGAGACCGATTTCATGTAAATGTGCACCAAAGACCTAAGACCTCTGTGGTCTTGGTGTCCACAGTGAAGACTGCTTTGTTGGGATTGTGGAACGGAGGAGGCCCAGCAAGGACAAAGCCCCCACGATGCAGCTGTTCCAGTAGGGAGCTCTCAGAGCCATCGCAGGAGCCTGAAAGCAGGCCGGATTGGTCTCTTCCACCGGGGGTGTGTGACAACCGGGCTTTCCGCACAGGCACCCAACTGTAGCTGTAAGAGCTCAAAGAGTCACCTAAAGGAAAAAAAACAAGGGGAGGAAGGTGCAAACCAGTGCAAATAAAATCAGAAAATTGTTTCACTCTGGGGGAAAAGCTCATTTCAAATGCCCACCCGTTAACAGTGCGGGGAAACAAAACGGGTTTCATCTGTCCAAAGGGTTTGGAGTTTTCGGAAATCTGTGTCATCTACCATTCATTCACAAAAAAGCACACTGCAAGGCACTAACACTAACACTGCCCTAAATTGGCATGTTTATTATTGCATGGCGGCGGCGATGCTGATGAGCGGTCGGGGCAGCGGGCAGCCGCTCTGACCTGACAGGGAGCCGCTGACACGCCAGTACCGCAGCCCGAAGCTCCGCCTCGCCGAAGGCCTCCGGGCGCAGGGGAAAGACCGGTTCAGCTCCAGCGAGTCGTCAGACGGTGGAGGAGAGCCGGGGCCCGAGCGGACGCCGCCGGCCGCTTTGCAGCTGGGGGCGGCCATCTGGGACGGCCGGGAGGGGGGTCCGGTTACGGGGGTGAAGGGCTAACAAGCGGTACTTTAACCCCAAATTAATCTAGGCCTATTTCCATGATGAGGTTCGAATTGCTTTATGACAGCTGGGAAAACATTTGAAAGAAGTTATATTTCGCGGAATAAAGGCGGGCGCCGCCGTGGTTAGCTTTAAAAATACAATTTAGCTGCTATGCTGACGGGATTGTTCCGATTACGTGCCGCTTACCTCACGTCGGTAAACAAGGGGAGGTTTCCAGACTTTATCAGGATACCTTCGGGAATGTATTTAAAACCTAACCAGCAAGGGACGCCGGCACGGAGCAGAGACCGCAGCCTGAAAACACGGCGTAAGGCGAGTTTGTACGCGCCATCCGCCGCTGGAAAGTAGACTTTACACAGAGACGGTTAGCGCTAATGCTAACATAAGTCGAGACACTTTCTACTTGCGCGGGAGCGTTTGAGGAGAGCGCGGTGTTGGAATTGACCAATGAGAGCAGAGAGATTCCGGAATTGATGCGGATGAAACCCAATGAAATCGCTCGGTGCCCGGTCTGTGTTTTGTTTTGGGATGGCGGTGGTTTCTATGGGAACGGCTTAACAGTTTGCCACGCGCGGCTGTACCTGTTGAGCTGTATTAACATGAACTTAAATGCGTTTATAGGTCTGGCAATATACCGTATAATACCATATAACATTGTAATATTATTCGGTTGGCAAAATAGTATTTTTTTTGTTGCAACATATTAATGTGGTTAGCCGTAACACTTCTAGAGAACGGAAGTGCATTTTCAGCTTGTGACTGGTTTTGACTGGTTTTTGTGTAGCTCCGTGCACTGCTTAAGAACTTTTGGGTAGTTTGCTGAAGTGTCATTGTGGGCAGCTGGTGTTAAGGAAACATCGAAACCAGTCTCGTGGTCTCCGGGGTTGCAGCTTTGGTCAGCTGGCTGGAGTGAGATTTTCAATTCGAGACATGTCTGCACACATGCACACGATTTTACATGATTTATGTGACAGTTTTGCCTTGTAATAGTCTGTAGGGTTTGCAAACTACTCCAACGCTGGAATAATATATATTTTCCGTAAGATGTCTTGCGTGAACTTGAGCGTCACGCCAGATGCGTGAGAGTTGGCAACACTGCATCTCGGATGCGTTTAAAGCAAATTAATGCCCCAGTGTTCATCAACCCCAGCTCTTCTTCGTAAACCAGATACTATAAGCTGCACGTCAGGCTTTCTGTCAAAACGTGCGTTTAATCGTTAAGGACGAGGACTTTGAGAATCGGAATGTAATCATGATATTTATATTTGTATTCATGTGTTTGTGGAGACTGCCCATTCATTTCTATGGGCAAAACCCTAATCCCAACTCTACCCAGCCCTAAGTTTAACTACAAGTAACCAAATCAAGTACAAGACTTTTTTCGTTTTCCGATTGCAGTTACAGATTTTTTTTATATGATAAATAAATGTTCTCTTGTGAGAAACGTATAATGTCCCCAAAAGGACAAAACACACACACACACACACATAAATCCGTTCATTCATTTCTATGGGGAAAACCCTATTCCCAATCACAACACCCTTAACCCCCTACACAGCTTTAACCATAAACAACCAACCCAAATACAAAACTTCGTTAACTGGCGTTATCCCTTTTTTGATTGCATTCACAGATTTTTTGTAAAATTGAGTTTATCCAAATGGGGACCTGAAAAAAATCCTCAAAAGTAAGGACATTTCAGGTTTTACCACACTTACATTCTGGTTCCCAAATGTGATCTATGCAAAGCCACAAACATGCACTTTATACTTTGCATATAAAATACTTTTATTTAAAATCAGTTGTGAAGTCACCTTGTGTCTCCACTGCATAAAAAACAGCAGGTTACTAAAGGAAGCAATAAAAGCTGTCCTGGCTGATTCTGTTTGTAAACAATACACTCTGTTGTTAGTGCAACAGTGCTTAACACACACAGTAGAAATCTACAGGCAATGCATCAATTGTCCAGCAACAGCAGATAATGAGTTCTGCTCAGTGCAACCTCAAATCAATTCAGTAAATTCCAGTAATAGCACACATAAATAAATGTTCTGCCTTCAGAGAAAACAGTCTTTTGCTCTTGTGTAGTTTGAGGTAAGGCTTGCTCCTCTGTCCCTAGTTTAATTTATTCCTCCCCCAACCCCCCGCCCTCCTACGGTTCAAGGTCATGTGGATGCAGCCCCGTGTATGGGAACGACCCTCCGGATATGTGTGTACGACTTCCTCAGCGTGACACTTCCATGGTGGGACACTCCGCGGGGGAGAACGCACTCCTCCGTCAGTTTCTGCTCCCCTGGGTCCCAACACAGCACCGTGGCAATCACCTCGTTCCTCTCATCGCGCCCCCCGGTGATGAAGAGCTTGTTGCTGCAGGCGGCGAGCCCACAGCTGGCTCTCTCCTGAGTGAATTTTGTCACGATGCTCCAGGAGTCCTCTAGGGGGCAGTAGCAGTACAGTGCTTTCATTGCACCGCCTAATTCAGGAAAAGTTCAATTCAATTCAATTTTATTTGTATAGCGCATTTTCACAACATTTCACCATCTCAAAGCCCCCAGTGAGCAACAGAGGCGACAGTAGCAAGGAAAATCTCCCTGGAAGGAAGAAACCTTGGGAAGAACCAAACTCGAAGGGGGAGCCCATTCTCCAGGGGCTGGCAGAGGAAAAGTTTGAAATGAAGACAGGAAAATCATCATCATGGAAGTCAATGCTTCATGCTGCCCGACCCACACATTAATTTCTCTGAAATGTATGTCCCTTTGGATAAAGCATCTTCTAAATAAATTAGATCTGAATAATACTGACCTGCTACGTAGATGCAGTCTTTGAAGGTCACAGCATTTATGCACTTGGCTTCAGTGGGCATCGGTGACTTAAGTGTCCAGGTTTTGGCACAGGGGTCGAAACACTGCAACTTGTCTGTGGCCAGCTTGCCATTGGGGCCGCCGCCGATCACGTACAGCTTGTCGTCGTGACTCGCCGCGGCGAAGGAGCTCACGCTTAACATGAGGGGTACTTCCTGTGACGGACACATGGGGGAAGTACCCGGTGACAACGCTCTCTCGCCAAAGCGATGGATGCCGCGCTGATTAGGAAACCACGAGTCTGTATTACAGAGGGGATCAGATCCTGGAATCTCAAGTGGTGAGACGTTCTGACCCAGTTGGGGAACATACCTCCGTCCAGCTGTTGTGAAAGGGGTCGTAGGCCTCCACGCTGTTGTGCCTCTGAGCACCGTCAAATCCACCCAGCACATAAACCCTCCCTGCCAGGACGACCATTTTATGCCTCCAGCGTCCAACGTTCAAGTACTCGATCTGGATCCACTTATTGAGGGCTGCGTTGTACTTCCACGCCTCATGCTGGGTCTCCTTTCCTCCTTTGGCATTGATAAAAAGAAGCCTGTGACTTTGAAATCCATGCAGGAACAAAAACTACTTCAAAGTCAAGGTACTTAGACCTCTACAAGGAATGGCAAAGGCAGATTTGCTTGTTGAACTATAAACTCGTCTTAATACTCTCCTTTAGGTTCTACTCAAAATAGGTTCTGCTCATCTGCAAACATCCCTACCCATAACTGAATACCCATACTGCATCAGTTATGGGACCGATACTGCATTAACGCCTATCCCGTGTTTGGGGTCAATCTGACCCCAGAGCATCATTAAACGCTAGGCAAATTTCACATGGGGGAAATTATCACGGGAAAAGGGTTAAGCAGAATTTTAAATGGTGTTCTTCTCTCATCTGCTGCAGGAAATGCAAAGTACTCATAGCGTTATATCTTGGTGCTGCTTTTGATTCCACTGACCAGTCTCTTCTGTTACATCTCATGGTTAAGAGTGGAAGTCTGCGTGGCTCACCCACCTGTCAGGTACACCTCGTTTCTGAAGGTGATGCAGGCAAACTCCACCCACTTCCTGTTGTCCAGCTCCACCTCCATCTCGGTGATTGGAAGCTTGGCCACCTCCAGGCGGCTCCTGCGCAGGGGGTCCAGACAGGTCACCTCCGAGACAAACTTCTCGTCCTTGGTGCAGCCACCGATGATCATGAAGACCTCAGACTGGAACTCCCTTTCTCGTGGTTTGGTACGTTCCGAGACAACCTGGTACAGGACATAATTTTTCAGTCACTTCACATATAGAGAATTATCAAGCATTTAATTCCAAGAGGTCACACACATATACATGTGGTCTGGCATGGAATTTTTGTTTCTGGGACCCCACTCAAAAAATCATTCCGGGCCCTCAAAAATGTTTAACAAATGAAGCTAGCGAGTGGATGCAGAAGATCGTAGCTAGCTAGCTGGTTAGGAGAACATTCTCTTTCAGCATTTCCTGAATATTTAGTGTAGTGACTATTTGTGGCCAACAGGAGGCCCAATGCAAATGTGTGTTTTGAGGGGAGGTTAACACAGCTGCTGTATGTCGTTACGGTTTTATTATTAGTATACATTTTTAAATTATGCAGAATTTTTAAATTATGCAACAAGCAACCAGGGGTGCATTTCCCAAAAGCATAGTTGCTAACTACGATAGCAACTAAGATAGTTGGAACCATGCAAGTTAATTAGTCCAACTATCTTAATTGATAACGGGAGCTTTTGGGAAGAGCACCCCAGGTGAGACACAAGGCAATTAATCAAGACAACGGACACTTGGCAACAACCAATCAGAGAAAAGCAAATGTATTGCAAAGGAGACAGACATCCCAAAAATGGACACTGAAAGCGACCCTTTCTGGATGAGATTGCCCACTGCTGAGCTAGATGCTTAGCAGTCATGGAGGAAAAGTCTTGCTTAGGATGGGAGTCGTGTACCTTGTGTTAGTGCCAGCTTACCTCGCTCCCTGATAAGTGGTACCTGCGGGCCTCCTGGAGCAAGGGGAAAGCCTCAGGGCACTTCTGGACCAGGGGCTCCCCTTCCACCTTCTCCACAAAGTACCAGGGGTCCACCAGGGGCAGTCGCACGCAGTGCAAGAGCCGGGCCAGTAGGGGGCGCCTCTCCACCTCACAGGCTCGAACCCAGCGCATGGCCGCCTCATACACCTGCTCCTCCGCCATCACATTCAGGTCATCACGCTGCAGGAGGTCTGCTAAGGTCTCCCCCGGGAGGTCCAGGAACTCCTCGTGCGACACCACGCAACCGAACGCCTGGGCGATGTAGTTCTGGACGTGGACCTTCAGGGGCACTAGGGAGTGAGTGTCGGCCAGTCGCAGGACACCCACGCAGTTCTCAGGCAGGAGTGCGTTGGTTAGGAAGCTGGAGCAGGCCTCTACCATGCGCAGAAACTGCAGCCACAAGGAGGCACCATACAGCTCATGGTTGTGTTCTAGATTGTTCTAAGGACAGGGGGCCTGTTTCATGACCCAGGATTTCTTGCTTAGCCAGAAACCTTGTCAGATTTAAGCTAATCTGGGCTAAACGGACTTTGTCTTTGTTCCCTTGCATTTAGGCCAGACTACCTTAAATCCGGCAAGTTATCCAGCTAATCAAGAAATCCTGCTTTATGAAAAAAGTCTCTGGCCCACTTTTAGGTCACATATGGTTAACGTGGGACAACAGACAGGGTAAAATAAAAACAGGTACAGTTAAATATGTGAAATGAGCTTTTGGTAAGGTTATAGGGAAGGGGCTTCAGGCTGTCCCAGTGCATTCAGATTCTCCACCTGCACCCCCTACCCAGCTGCGTGAGTTAAAACAAGCAGAGGTAGAGCGAAATCATTCGGTGCGGAAACAACAGTGGAGGAATCATTTTCAGTTCCCCAGTTAATGGCTCAAATGGTTTTAATGGCAACATGTGTCGTTGAATTACGTGACAAAGATGTACGTGATATTTGTAAAAAAAAATACTGTAAACTTTAAAAATAGAATTTTTTAAATGTCACTATCTTGCTTTTCTATATTCTGGTTTATATACTTTTGTACTATAAATTTATGAAAAGGCATGTTCATCAGGTGTATTAAAAGCGGTAATTTAATGTGAATACGCTGCTGTATTGTGTTTATACTATTTACAGCTGTTCAGTAAGACTAAAAGCGATTTAGAAGTGAATTAGAAGATCGGTTAGTGAATGATGAAAGGTTGGGCTGGGACCTGGAAGAGGCTTGCAGCTTCGAGGATTTTCTGGACGTTCTGCTTGGTGATGAGCACTTTGCTGGTGTAGGTGTAGTCCAAGAGAACCGCCATGGTCCCTGCATCCACGCCTTTAATGTGGATTTGGTCCTCATGTTTCTCTCGGAGATCATTACAGAACATGGCCCTGGAAATACAGGGCATGAGGAGAGCAGACTAAACAGGCAGGAGGCCGTAGGAAAGAGCTAGATATTGGAAGGACATGACTTAATAATTTAAATGCAAAGGTCTATTTTTTGGGGGGTCTTGGCATTAATTTGCCCCTCCCTTCCCCCTAGTTCCTAGGTTCCAGATAAATGCTGACTTTGTGCTGATTTAGTGATATCACATCTGGTCACCCCAAAGTGGCGTTAACTCAGGAGGTGACTTCTCAGCATCTCTTTGCTATCTGTGGCATTGACAGGACTCACCTGAAGTAGTGGCTTGCAGCAGCGAGGACCACCCGGTGACAGGGGAACTTCTGGCCCTCCACGTGCAAAGTGACGTCTGTGAGAGACTGCTCCTCACGAAGGCTCTCCAGCCCACTCTGGAGCTGGGTGGAGAGGCCCGAGTCATCAAACTGAGCCCGACCCTCCTGCCCTAGCTCCTGCGTGGAGGTCTCCAGGAGGCCGACCGCACCGACAGTCAGCTCTCTGTCTGATGCCGGGCGCCGGAGAGGATCTGCGTTCTTTGGTCTCGTTTCCCCCATCTCAGCTGCTCCAGGCCGAGCCAGTGGTCCGGCGAAACCTGCAGCAGTGACCCCTGTGGGCACCGCTGAGCGTGGGCTGACAGCAGAGTCGCTTATGGGGTCCGCACATTCAGGACGACAGCCTCGTTTGTTCAGCAGTGAATCGTTAGCTCGGCATGCAGCAAGCTGGGCGACTTCCTGAATACGTCACGGCTGTTTATCTGTTTTGGGTATGTGCAAAAAAAAAAGAAAGAAAAAGGAAACTCTGAACTTTCATAACAACCATTCCCAGGGCTCAATGACTCGCAGGCACCCGAAGGCCCCTGCCTGCCACCACTTCCTTTGGAGATGAAAGAAAAAAAATAAACTGACAAGGCCCAAAGCAAAAGCAGAGGCTCATGCTTGCATCGAAGCAGAGATATTATTTAGGACTGTCCTAAAAAAAGGGTGACAAAAGACTCTCAGAAGAGCAGACCCATACTATTAAAGCCTGGACTACCACACCCAGCTGGATGACACCTCTTGTTCAGAAGCCTTGACTGAACACGTGCTGTTAGAAGAGCGGGGGGTGGAATAACTTCTCTCAGAGCCCCCTAAATGGGACATCTTTTTTTTAGAGCAGAAAAAAAAGAGGAACGTCAATAATCTTCTAATCAAAGGGTGGGGTGCCAGCGGTGAAAGTTTCCTATCAGAATCGGGGCAGAATTGCTTTTGGGAAAATTTTCAGATCTGGGGGCTGAGGGTATCATGCTGGCAGATAGATGGGCCAATATTAATACCTCTTTCGCCGTGACCCCCTTACTCCACCCCTGAGGATTCAAGCACTCAAGGGCTTTGTCTGTCACATGCAAGGTATATAGTCCAACTATAGCCTGCAAGGCGGTTGGTTCCGCCATAGTAAGAATTAGTAGAAAATTAGAGAAGCTAAGGTTAGCCTTGAATTTTTGCATACATCTGTTTGTGTTCTCTCCATGTTTGTCCACAATTTTTCTATCGCTCTAAAGGGATCACAACAAAGACACAAGAGTCTCGTAATTTTGCCCCAATTTCTTCTTCCATTCGCTTGGCAGTGAAACATCTGATACCACTAGACTCCAACAGAGAATAGACTCCAGTGTGACGAGAAAGCCGTTCAGTATTAAGTCTCAAAGTAGGAACAGTCCATCATAGCCGGGACAGGTGGCAATTTTGTCAGTACTGAGAACTGATGTTAAAAATGCATATAGCAGAGATGGTGCTATCATTTTACTAATCAGGTTATATCCATAAATGTAACTTCTGCAAATTCTGTCTTCAGGCGACCCCCAGTTTTTGGAGGCCCCAGATGGCTGCCTACACCTAACTTGGTAATTCTGCCCCTGTAGAGAAGATATGGACAAACTGACCACTGAGCAATGATATTTTATTTGCAACCGTCTTAATGAGGTCACGGGGTAACTGAAAAACCATACAAGCACCATCAGTTTCCTTACAGACTTCCCACTTAATGCATGACACCCAGACACTAGTACTTGATTACACCGTACTTATTTGAAAGTTTGACAAAAAAAAGGCAATTTCTTAATCAACAGAAGAGATGTTGAAAGGTGCACAAGCGTCTCGGGTAGGAAAGTTGGGTGAATTGGGCAGATGTTGTTTACGGAACAACATGCAAAGCGTACAGGCTACAAGACCGTGACGACAGGTGACTGCCAGCGACATACTATTTCTCATATTTAGTGGTCTCTTTTAGCCAAAGTGACAAGTTTTTTTCTAAGAAAACAGAGTCAGCTAGTCCTCAAAGCAGTCGGAGGTTAAGAGCCTTACTCAGCAGTGAAATAGCCCCAATGACCCTGGGATTTAAACCAGCAACCTACCAGCTACAGACCCACACCGGCCCAGTACCAGACCTAATTCTGACACAAGTCATTCATCCTAAGCAGATTTTTACAACTTGCCACATTTACATATAAATTATTCAAATCATTAACTGGACAATTAGCAATATAAAGTCAATCGCTATAGTTCCAAGAATCTGTAACAAATTATTATTTGATTATAGATTATAATGACTTTCCCAGTGCTGTCTCAGTCATTTGTTCCCTGGGTCTTGCTTGATGACTGTTGTTCTGTTTGTGCAATTTGCTTAGTTTCCCATGCAACATCCCACTAAACTCTACTATTAAAACCACCAAAACAGTAACTGTGTGCCCGTTCAACAGTTTTTCCACTCATCAATGCTTTACATTTACATTAACCTTAACTGAAACCAGTCACTTTTACAACTAAAAAGCCAAGATGTGATCATCTACGAGGGGTCAAAAAAAAAAGTTACAGCAATGAGGTTGCCAGCCCCGGTTACATTTTTCTTATAATGCCATAATTCTAATTTATACAATTCTCATGCTGCCTGCGTCTCTGGACCAGTGCTGGGTGACCATGGCCAAAATAGAATAAGCCATTACAGAGAAGTTTTTAAACACCAGGTGTCACTGTTGCTCAATGATGTCAATTCCAAACCAAATCCTGAGGTCCTATGCCTAGGCTCTCCACCACTGGCAGGAAAAAAAAAACGGCTACATATACAATAATAGCTTACATATGATAGGAAATGGAGGAGGAGGAGGATGGATGGACCAAACATCACCTTGGAGAGGTTTCAATCCTGATTTTCCTAGAAAAAGGCTTTTTTTTGGGTGGAGGAGGGTCATGCCTGCACCATCTCGCACCACATACGCAAAACGACTGGCTGACAGAAAAAACGAGCAGCAAAAATCGTACTCAGTTTGCGAGAGTTGTAAAAATTTATTATACATAATCATTTTAGCAAAACAACGTGGGCTCCAATGTCTCAGGTTTAATCTTAAATTAGTGTGTGTGTGTGGGGGGGGGGGGGTTACTTTTCCATCAATTCAAATTCAAAAGATTGTTCTTTGATTTTGTGGACCTGTAGTTTTACTAGCAAAATGAGAAACAGAAAATTAAACATTAAAAATTAAGACAACCATGGCAAATATTTAAATGTGTAATACTCCTTGTTAGTTTATACCTATACATATAAAAACAGCTAAATCAGTTTGAGTTTCAATCTTTGTTCTCCAAGTACATAATATACAGAAGCTTAAATTTTAGTCTCCTACTTCCCATGTTATTAAAAGAACTCATTGTACAGTTTTCTGCCCCTTTTTTCTTAAATAAAAGTAAAAACAAAATGGCACAAGTGAAAGGAGAGCATTGTTCAGAGATGACTTGAGTTTCAAGTATTACGATACCAACGTGGAAGAGGACAAAAAAAAAAGATCTGGACACACCGCATACGGTACAGGTGGGGTGAGACGAAATATGAGCTGTACTCATAGTCATTAACATAAATCGGGGATTATTAGAACAATAGGGCTGGCTGCATGAAAGAATCCCTGCTTTGAGGGGTCAAAAGGAAACAACCCTCATGCACACTGCCCCCAGTGGTCGCTGTGTGGAATTACACTATGGCCAGATGGGTACCTGGGGAAACCAGGTTCCTACGTCCTCCAATGGACGGGAGGGAACATTGTGTCCCCAGAAATGATTTGGGGGGAGGGGGGGCTAGCGGTTGCTCTTCATGGCATCCTTGGCTGCGAGGATGAGGGGCGTCAGGCTGGAGAGAGGCTTGGCTCCTTTCAGGAACTGGTGCTGTGGGGGAGATGGTTAGGAATAGCATCAGTACATCATAAGCATCAACAAAAAGCTTCATAGTTTCATATGATTTGCCTCAGGCACTGTTTTCCTGCCTTTTTGAAATCAAATTGACATCTTATGTTGCCTTTCTGGTCCCGGAACAGTCTTATTAGGTCCTTGGTTTGTTCCTTGGCTGTATCCTGCTCTGATACAGCTTACACTTGTACCTGGGCATTCATTGGAAGCTCAGCCTAGCTGCACTTACGCCTCGCTGACTCCTCGACAGCATGTATGTTTGCAATGGCCTTGTACTGGCCTCACTTGTACGTCGCTCTAGACAACGGCGGCTGCTGAAATCTGTAAATGTGGTGATAACGGGAGTGAGAACACATCAGCCTCGGCGTCAGGACTCACCTGCAGCAGCTCCTTGCCCCCGCCTCTCTTTTCCACGTCCATCTCCAGACAGCGGTTCAGGAAGTCCCGGAAGACAGGGGACAGTTTCTCTGGGTTTTGAAGCTCAGGGGTGCCATTAGTGGCAATCAGGTACAGTGCCTGGGTTGGGGAGGGGAGGGGGGTGTAGAAGGAACAGAAGAACATGATCCAAAAGCCTCAGGATGCATTTTTACGACCTTAGCTGTAATGAATTCCCAGCATGATGAACTAATGGTCTCTTGGTAGATGTCCAATTGGTCTAACCCTAACCCTAATGGATCTGTGCTGACCCAGCCAACCTGCTGGACCAAGTAAGCCAAAGCCTTCTAGAACTTGGAGAAAGCAGGAGTGGAGACTCTAAAAGACCCTTACCCTTAATGGGTTCTCGTTAAGGTACGGGGGCTCGCCTTCCACCATCTCGATGGCCATGATGCCCAGGGACCAGATGTCCACCTTGGGTCCATAAGCCTTACGAGTCACGACTTCTGGGGCCATCCAATATGGCGTGCCCACCATGGTGCTGCGCTTGCTCTGCTCGGGGGTGATCTGGGCGCAGAAGCCAAAATCGGCTGTGAATGAGAATAAGGCGCAAAGTTAAGGCCAGTTATCTAGACTAAGTCAATTAAAAAGCCTGTAGCTGTGATCACTATTATGGGGGAAACCCCGAAATGGCCCTGAGAAAGGTGAAGGAGCTTGACTCACTGAGCTTTACGGAGCCGTCCATGCCTAGCAGCACGTTGTCGCTTTTGATGTCTCGATGGATAACTTGGTTGGCATGCAGGAACTCCAATGCTTGTAAACACTATACACAAAAGAAGGGACTTCATTATAAGAGCAAACATGGATGCAATACAAAATAATGCCAACAAAGAAGCCTCATCAATATCGATCCGTGATCAGATCTTACCTCCCGGCACACAGCAGCGATCTGAGCCTCGTCCATACAGGTCTCTGTCACCACATCAGTCAGGGAGCCACCGGCCAGATACTCCATCACCACAAAGAGCTCCTCGCCCACCAAGAAGCTGTTGACAGAGAGTTATGAGGTCAACAATAAGGTGTACCCCAAAGCCATTAGCACACATGCGTGACGAAGACCTTACCTGTCCAAAAAGTTTACAATGTTTGGGTTCTTCAGTTCTTTCATCACAAGGATCTCATTGATGATCAGCTCCTTCTTGGGCTGTTTCTGTAGGTTGATCTGTTTAATGGCAACCTGGAAAGTAGTATCACCACAAACCTTTAGTTCAAAAACATCTATGAGGCGGCAAAACTAGTTCAACTAGTCAACTGTCCTATTTCGTTTCTACAACAGCAATGATCTTGTGAGAGCTCACCTCCTGTCCAGTGGCGACGTCGATGGCTGTATACACAGTGCCTGAAGCCCTGGGTGGACGAAGAAGCAGCTTTGTATTGATTTCTGTATCAATTCTGTATCAATTACTGACAAAGGCTAAGTACCAACATACTAGTACTGAAACCAAAAGCAACCCAAAAGAGGGTACCACCCATGCCAGGAACACGTACAACCACTGAAGAACAATCTGATATGAGGGAAGGTCTCACCCCTGTCCAATCTTCTCATAACGTGTATACTTTTTCTTCGGATCTCCAATACTGACAATGGTTCCTACAAGGAGGGGATATTAATAAGCAGCTTAATAAGCTTCCTCTATAGTGCAAAAGGAGAGGAAAGGCTGAGGAAAGGTCCATACTCAGTTTTTCCATGATCTCGTCATCCGTCATCTTGCCCTTCTTCGCCTTCTGCTTATCGGCGGCTTTGGAGGCAGCGTCTGCATCTGGGCTGGTGGCCGGAGCGGGGATAGGATTGATGACAGAGCGGGTGTACATCTGTGGATGAAGAAACAGCGACTTGCCAATTCTCATCAATGTCACCAATTCACACACTCAAACTCTTGCCCCTAGTAAATCCTTCTGGTCCTCTAATCCAGTGTGTCCCACCCTTGTGCTCGGGGAACCCCAGACAGTCCACGTTTTTGCTTCCTCCCAGCACACTTGTACCAGGTATTCGGTGTTCCTGATTGGCTGGGAGGGAGCAAAAACGTGGACCATCCGGGGTTCCCCAAGGACTGGGTTGGGAAACACTGCTCTAATCTTCCATTGATTTTACTGTACAGGAAGCTGCCTCATATTTCAAAAGAAGTCTGAGGCCTGTTTAGTGCATAGCTGACTATGCCCACTAAGGAGAACCACCTTATCAAATTTTTATTAATTGCATAGCCCCATTTTCATGGGAGATTTTTTGTTCTTTTGACCGTATTGGAATAACTCTGGAGTATAGATGTCTGTATAGATGTGTGTCACATGAAGTGTATATATTTGTTATTTTTTTGGTCCAGAAACTATAATTAGGTTTCCCAGCTTGAGTAAATAAAACCGATGGACTTTGACTCCGTACACTCTCCTGATTGTTTTGCTCACAGCTCCGAAACTAGATCAGTGGCTAAGACATATAAACCATGCATGCCCCTTTAAGCGCAAGGCTGCTGCAAATTGAATCCCTAACTATTAACTGTAGCTTTAGACATGGCTAAGGACCTCCTTAGACCCAGCAGAATCGAACTTACCGATTTGGTGTGTTCCGGCCTTGGAGCCACGATGGGGGGCGGAGCGCCTTCGTCATCCTCATCTTCGACTTCCTTAACTGACGTTCCAGGTCCCTTTTTGTTCTGTAAATTAAAGGGGCAACAAGCTCAACCACAGGGGATCTTGCAGCCAAACTACAGGCATTATTCAAGCAAGAATGATAATTCAGTTTACTACTAATAACAAATAGCTTTAAGGCTGATTAACTGTCTCCTGAATCATCAAAGTCACCACAGACAGACTGGCCAACCTCAGAAGGCTAATAATGGGTTTGCATGTTTTCGAAGACTTTCAGGGTGTTAATAACACTTACTGCTTCTCCATCCTTGTCTGGAGGTGGGGTTGGGGGAGGAGTTCAAGAGAGAGAGAAAAGATTTATTATTAAGCCTCTGTGGAATTCTTTGTGTGCAAAAGACATGGTTCAGTCTTTCCCGCACATGCTCACTTACCTGAGGCCGAGAAGCTGAGGTATTTCTGTCTGCCGTTGCCAGTCGAGTCGTAGAACTTCAGTACATCCAACACGGCCTGAGGGTTCTTCTTCTGCTCTAACTTGGTGATGTTGGATGTCTGGAGCAGCCGCGCCCATTGCTCCGGCATGCCCTGTGGGCGTCAGTACCATCTCACGATGCAGTCTTTTGAAAAGACAACTCTTTAATAATTACTTAAAAACTACTCCCTAAAAATGGAATGAAGTGGCTCACAGTGAATTCTCCGGTGACGGCATCAAATCCCACGTGGATCGTATGCTCGAAGTCGGACGGATGTGAGATCTCTGGTCGCTCCTTGTCTCTATCTTTCCTCCTACCGCCTAAATGAAGTACAGACAATGCACAAGTCAACTGAAAAAACCCAAACCCTCCTCCTAATATCCAGAGCCATCTGTAAAAGTTGCCTGTAGCCCATTTCCTTAAGATGTATCATCTACTTAGCCAGCAGTTTCCACCTTTTTCCGTTCCAGAGAACATGGAAATAATCTTGTTGCGGGGTTTCTTCTCCTCGGGCACAGAGGGCAGGGGCTTCGAACTGTGATTGGCTGACAGTGGGTCCTTGCCGCCAGGGCTGAAGGCGCTACTCATTCTAACAGGGGGCGCTGGAGGTTTGTCTTCCAGCTCGCCGTTATCGGACATGACAGGGGTGCACTTAGGAGGGGGAGGGGGTGGCGAGAGGGGCACAGAGACCGACCTGCAGAGAGACAAAGAGTTGAGATTAGAAACATCTATGAGACAACCAGCACTCAAATTGGCAAGGCTGTGGGACATGTCAGTCATTTAGCCTTGAAATTTCAGTCATGGTCATGAAGGGACAACAGGACACCATCTTTCATGGGAGCGCGAGTCAGGGAAGCAAAGATGCCCAACAGAAACTCCAACCAGTGAGGAAGACACACAACTGCACAGCAAGTCCTCAGCGGAGAAATGAGAGCATGGCGGCTGATGCTGCCAAGGCGCCTGAGCATCCTGTCTCAGGCAGCCGGGTGAGGGGTTTCGTACAACTGGCTTACTAAGCAAATGCAAACAAAAATCCCCATACATGGTAGAAGAAGCCAAGACACTACAGCACGGCATGATGAGAACCTTGAAGAGTCTGATGAGTCATCCTTCATTGTGGAGGTGCACCGATCTGACATTCGGCACGATCCACCTATGGATCGTGTATCGGCCATATGTGACTGATCCAAGTCCGATACGTATTTGGTTTTTGGCAGCCTGAATAAAGATAGCTCCTATTTACTGTGAAATTGATTTGTACAATCAATTACACAACAGCTTTCTTATTTTTATTTTTTCAAGCTGAATGCTGACGCTATTACTCAGCTGAGTGAGAGCGGTGACTTCCGCCTGTTGTGATGCCATGTGCATACCCAATGCAGTAGGAAGAACATATCAGATAAGAGGACCATGATCTGAATGTATTTTATGCTTGAGACGACAACTAGTATCAGAGCAATTTGTGATCTTTGTAAAAACAAAAAGTTTTGGCTATGGCGTGGCTCCACGCCTATGCCGTACTTATGCCATCGATTCGATGCAGAAATATAAATCAGCCTTTACAGTCAAGGTTTTGTTCCTCTGTGATGACCTTTCAAGCTGAGAACTGAAAATCCTGATATAAATGATTGAGTTGAGCAAAAGAATTCAGGTTTCAAGTAAAGTAAATACATACATATTATATATATAAAAAATTACCGAGTTGTTATTGTATATATGCATGCCTGCGTTACATGTTGTTTTTCCAAAGTTAGGAAAGCCTTGTTTAAGTTAAGCCCGATGTTGCCTTGCACACTAAAGAATGATCACAGTCCCTTCCACACGGTGAGGAAAAGCCTACGGCTTAGTAATTAAACACTGGTGCTGGATCGGTACTTGGTATCGGCAGAGGATTTGTGATTGGTATAGGTGCATCCCTACTTCACTGCATGCAATCCAACAGACGAAAAAGCACAACAAAAGCCCGCAGCCCTTATCAATCCACAACTCATCTGACCCAAGCCCTGCCCTGCTGTATTCCTAATGGCGCCAACTCTCCGGTCAAACAAGTATATGACAATCCGTCATTCATGTTTTCTTTCTCTACTCAATCAGAGACTCAGTCCTTACCATAGACCCATTGGAGTGCATGTTGTCGCCATGCGGCCTTCTGTCATATACCTCACATGGACACATCACTTCCCCCTACAAGTGCCACTTCCTGTCTATGAAGAAGGTGACAGTCGCTGCACTGCCAGGCGAGCAAGATCCCGTGGCCCAGCGGTGACCTCTGTGCAGCAAAGCCTGTAAGGTCTCGCATCAGCATTAGAGAGGAGGGAGCTCTGAAGTTTAGCATTGCCTTAAAGCAAAAGCTAGTTCGTAGGCAAACCCGGCTTTGGGAGCAGCCTACAGCTCATCCAGATGAAGCCCGCACCCGCTATGCCCGGGCGGTGTTAGTCTGCAGGTCGTCGACGTGTGCAAAAATGCACCTTAGTGCAAAGGCTGTGCATCGCTGTCACATTTCGCTGCACCAAGACAGTGAGGGGGAGCAGTGAGCAGGGTGTGATGTCCCAAGATGGAAAGAGAAGTCTCAGACCAGACATGCCTCAACCCATCACCCCGGTCTCCCGTCTCAGCTTCTGTAACCAGCAATGTGGCCACACTCCCCTCCATGCCCAAATAAGGTAACAAAAGCCAGCATCCGCCACGGCCTGTCAGCATTGGCCTGACCACAAGCCAGCCCCGGCCTCTTCCTCCTCAGTGCATGCAGGAAGCTTCACTGGCAGGGAAAGCCCTGTCAGTAAGGGACCTGCATGCAGGGCAACTCTGTTCTCACTTTTGCTGACAATATTTACCATGTCTGCAGGCGTTTCATTTGCCACAACATCCACAGCTACCTGCTCTACCGTGGTATGCAGCCGGCACCATCTTTTACCGCAGTAATTCAGATCTGAGCAGGTGACCCGAGTGGCCATAAGCCCGCCACTGTAAGCTGTGGAACAAACCAAGCTCAACATTCCATAATGCGCACAGGGACCACCGAATGGATGACCTTCAAGCCGAGACCTGCAGACGTAGCAGGCCGGGTCCTTCTTCTGAGGGCTAGATAGCCATCTTTCAAGAGCACGCAGGCAGAACTTCCCGCTACGAGCTGGCCATATCAGAGAGCCGAGCCTGGGCTTCAAGCGACCGAAATGACCAGAACGCGCCTCGGGATGATTCCCGACTCCTCGGCGACTACCACACACAGAGACTTCGAACCCTCCAGGGAGAAAAACAAACAGGAAGCACAAGTGTTGTTCTATGCGTGCGCTCCCACCCATTCGGCTCCGACATGTCCTCACCCTCAGCACCCCGGGAAAGTCCAACAGGGTCCACTGCAAGGGGCTCCGCACCTGGGCCCGATCCCCACCTCTGACGCTGGTGAGGAGGGTGGCAGACGGCTCCCTGTCCGGTCAGCCTACCTGTCCCGTCGCGTGTGCTCTCTCTCTCTCTCACCAGCTTTCTCTCTCTTTCTATTCCTCCCTCCCCCTTTCTTAAGCAAACAGAGAGGCGTGCATGTCCTGGCAGGCAGGAGGCCCAGGCAGTACCAGGCTGCCCTCATTCCTGCTCAGGTTCCAGCACTGCAAGTGCAGGCATGCTGCATTGCAGCCACTCCCCTGCTCTGGGCTACTTCCAGGCTCCTGTCCGTCAACATGCATTTAACTCGGCTACTTCAAGATTCAAGAGATCTCGACCATCAGCTCATCAGTACACGACCAGTCTGCAACTGGGGTGAAATTTCACCTGCCCAAGTCCTATACTGCTACGTTTACACGTTTTTACACTAAACATACTAACACTTACACAACATCTAGATCATGTACTTCACATAGTACTGTCAACATGTTTCACGTGCTATTGTCCGGATGCAACGCAAGTTTCTGTTTAAGCGTCGACATGCAATGAGTTTAGGATGAGGCCGTGCTTTGGGAATAGTATTATTCCCAATATATCGGCCAAATTTCTGAATATTAATAGCACAGAACTGTTTTCAGTGGTTCATTTGTTAAAGGAAAGCCCATTAACTAGCAGACGTTCTCCCAATGGACCTTTAACGCCTTAAAGACCATCTTGAAGGATGGCACTTCCTAGATAAGGCACACCTCCTAGGAGCAAGAGCACATACACACTGAAGTGACGCAGCGCGGGAGGGTCTGCTCCGAAGGCACATTGCCTAACCAGCTTTCCACAAGGGAGATCATTGGACAACGCAGTCTCCACCAACCTCTGCCTCCAGGCACCACATTCAGAAACATATACAGTCATGTCTGCAACACAGTAAGATGTAAAGGTATGGAGAAGAAAGGAACGCCTACCTAGCACCTAAGAATTCCAAAATTGACTCTCGCCAAGCAAATGGAGGGAAATTTGACTTCAAGAAGGAACAATTCAATTGAAATGATGAGGCACGACTGTAATTAAAACGTAATTAAAATCCGACTAAAGTCCAGCCCCTTTCTCCTGGGGTGAATTTGTGCCCAATAAATAGTGCTACTCTTGAGTGGTGTGTGGGTCCTTCATTATTAAACATGCATGTTTTCCTGGTTCGAGGCTGGTAGGGAACAGAGCGCTCTAAGGACTGCATTATGCAATCTGTCTGTATATGTAACTATCACAGTAGTTTATTACAATAATTAACATACTAATCTTTCTACATTCCAGCTACTGGCCCCATTGCTTTAAGGAACTGTTTACAGGAAGGGGCAGAAAGCCTTTTGTATTCGCAATACTTATAAGAGGAAGTTCCACACATAGCTTCCTGAAGACCCCCCCCCCCCTTTTCAAAAACGGGGCCGTTTCCTGTGGTACCTGGGCCCCATTAACGAAAAGCGTGCTTAAGTTTTCTAGCTACTGCCTAGCTGGCCGTGTTCCTGCTGACACACACATTCACACACACAGGCGAGTGCTGTGCACATTGCGCGTCATTTCCACTCACTTCCTTGAAGGAAGAAAAAAAAAAAAACACGGCAGCCCAGTCACATTAGCAAATGAGGTGAGCACCGGCTTGCCTGACTGGTAGTTCTACGTGAACAAAATAAACATAAAACAATGCAGCACTGCCAACATGCAGTGCCATGCACAGCGGCCCACCTTGGCCTTTCGATCGCACAGTCACATAATAAATAAGTTACAGTGTCGCAATTTCGACCCCCCCGGGTTCATCAGAGCACTTCCTGGTGGTAACTATAACACGAAGCTTGAAACAGGAGCAGCCGAGCACATAGCGACCATATGCCTCCATCACACCGTGTATGGTTCCGGATCAGAAGCCCCCCAGTCCCCAAGAAAGCGCTTTCCGCGAGCCGGCCCAAGAATGCAGCCCGCGAGCTGGAAACGTCACGCGGATAGCGGCGACGACGCCGGTGCACAGTTTGCAATGCCATAACTATACTATATACATAATTATGATATAATATATAAAAAGCATTTTCGGTCAGTTTAACTTACGTCAACACGTTCAGCACATATTTACGCTGTCAGATACAGATTACCAAGTCCCAATACATTATAATTTCATAGTAAAAGTATATATGAGCCAGCGTGTTTTTCTTTGAAATCCTGGGGACCGCAATCAGATTCACTATAGCTTACATTCCACATTAAATTTCTACAATTAAAAGTGCCCCGAGAACCGCATGCCCGTAGGTTTATCGCGCAGTTGCCTCTGGCTGCACGCAAATGGGGGAGTCATTCGCAATCTAGGTAATCAATCTCTGCGCATCTTCTGCGCTACATGCCGCTGCTTGCGCCAAAGTGAGATCATTAAACAAACAAGCAAAAAAAAAAAAAAAAAAAAACAACCTTTATCCTAACGCACACAGATTGCCTATCGGCCAGATAAAATTTTAATATGTACCGCAGGACATCTAAAACTTACCAGCGAAACTCGGCACCAAACTCCCGCAGAACTCCTAAAAGTTAACCCCGCCTCCACTGTGAACCGCCTTAGACTGCGTGGACCCGCTCTCAAATCCCACAGCCTAATACACTTTGAATTATATATAAGCTCGGTTTTGCCACAGCCAAGTTACTGGTATCTTTACTTTATTTTGAGTCCTTTAACTTGTTGGACCGGACAGATCCGCAATGGCGGAAGGGAAGCGGAACTACCGCCCAAGCCCAACTTGGAACAGTTTGCAAATAGCCAACACTATATTTACAAGTTTAAGTTTATACGCTGTAGATGTCTTTTGAATATAATTCAGAATACCAGAACATATGGCATTGCATATAACGCATGCAATAAAACCACCCTATGTCCGAAATCCAAAATAACTTTTTTTTACGATTCGAAATGCATTGTGGTCCTTGAAGTCCTCATTTTATCTGGTCGGCAACTTTGGTAGCACTTTGGAGCTACTTTCCCCAAGAGCCTCTAGGAACCAAAAGGTCACTTGTGTGTGTAGAGATCTGTAGTTCTTGAAAGCATACAAATTAGAAGCAGCACAATATTTTATGACGACACTAAAATAGTTGAATCACCTAAAATATTCAACCTCATTAGTAAAGCGATGTAGTCAAGCTTAATTCCTTATATATAATGTTGGACAAATATGAGATATTTAGAACCAATAGTTCTCACCTGACGCATCTCACTCCTGCATCATAACCTGCAACCACCTAGGTCTAAGGTTAAACAATTCATCAATACCAATGCACCACTACTGGAATTTACCCTTTAATAATAACAATAATATAGCAGGTATAGCCAAGCACTGCTCCCCAGGTGCTCACGTAGCTGCCCCCTGCTGTGTCACAATGTCACATGGGTCAAATGCAGAGGACACATTTCGTTGTTGTGTGCTGTGGCGTGTCAACAATGACAGTTAATCACCTTCACCTTAATAGATACTTTATTGATCCCCGTGGGGAAACTCTTTTCACCTCCCCCAATTTTGCTCTCCATGAGCACAAGCTTGGCCCTGAAGGGCCTTGCTCAAGGGCCCGCATACATGCCGAGGCTGTTAGCACAACAGTTTAAATGACACGAAACCTGTGTGACTATAGCAGCATGAACAAGGGCATGTAATGATGGCGATAATGGGTTGCTGTCCAGGGATAATGAACAAAATACTGTACTACGATACTGTAAAGGGTATTATAGTATATTACATTATATAGTATATTATTAATATAATGATTATTAGTTATTAATTCCATGCACTATACCAAGAATAGTGCTGTCTCAATGCATTGTTGGGTTACTGAGCATAATTTCTTAGATGTGAAAGTAAACCATATAGTCAGTTACTAATCATATTAATCTAAAGGTTGTCATTTCAGCTTTCAAAGTTTTGGACCAACGGGTGATTAAATGGTTTAAATAGTTCTAAAAGTTTGTGACAATGCAGAAGCATATTAACCTCAGAAATAATAGTGATCTTTTGGGATAAACTTTCATACATGACCTATTACTTCCATCTGCATCCATGGGGTGACAAATCCACGTTCTGTATAAGATTGGCGATTGTTCCAGACCACTACTGCGTCTGTCAAGTTACACAGAAGCCGTTCAAATGCAAAACAGCGCCCTCTGGTGAACAACTTACAAACGATCGCAGTGACCCGGATCTCCATTCTGTGGAAAAGCCGGTTGCTTTTTATCAATTATTTCCAGCAGACGATGCCAAATCGTACACAGAGCATTTTAACACCTTTTATAAGAAAATACTGACGTTTTTAATGTAATTTAAACGTGGGTGTCAACAGCAACAGCTGGAAAACAGCTGTTGCTGATGACACCCACGTTTAAATTACATTAATAACACAGACATCGATCCGTAAGCAAGTATAAATCAGAAAAGTGGATTAAAAACTACAAAACTGGTCTTAAAACTTCTTTTACAAGATATTTATTTATAAGAATATAGCATGACCAAAAATACAGATATACAACAAAGTTTATATACATCAGATATCCAATGCTTTGTTTCTTTACAAAAGAAAATAATGCATTCTCTTTGGAAAAGTTGTAGCATTTGTGAGAAAGCAACAAGCCTGAAGAGTTTGCTCTCTAATACTTATACTGTTTGTCTACTCCAGCTGACAAAGGGATTTGGTGGCACTGATGAAGAAAAGTGTGTATATTATGATAATAAACTGGAATCTATAGAACTACCACAAACAATATTTATCCCAAAACCAACACCAACATTAACGGCTAGAAAAATAGTAGTATTAACACCATTCAAATTAAATTTTCTAATCCTAAAAGAAATTACTTCAATGTTTGCATGCAAGGGATAAAAAGCCACATTTTATTGCAATAATTCAAATGAAAAATCTCTGCTTATAAGCTAGTAAATACCTTTCAGCTTTGTCAACAGAAGGACTGCCAGTGGACCAGGCCAAACAATAAAGCCATATGACGAAGCTTGTTATAAAATAGTCCACTAGTTAATCAGGGGTTTAAAATACACAGCAAAATATGCAGAAGGGTTTTTTTTTTTAATTAGGTTCCTCCCACAAAAATAAAGTCCTTGTATTTGTGGTGTTAAAAACAGTCATAGAAGAATCTAGGATGAATCTGTTTTTATATTACACAGGTATATATATATTTTCCATATTGTGCAATTCATTCATTTTTCTTAAAAAGGCTTAATAGCCATAAATGTTGTGGAACCATTCTCAGAATAATGGGCAAATTTCTGAGGGCCTTTCTGGCCAATCAAGTGTCCCGACACCAGTTGAAAAGCACACAGCACACCTGCGGTAAAACATGCACACAGTACACCTGTACTAAAACTTGAAGCAGAACTTCCTTTTGCACAAACTCCACAGGGTGCTTGACAGCTCTTACTAATGGCACACAGATACAGGTATCTCAAGAAACATCCCTTTACCGCAAGAACATTCACAGTCCAGTTACAAACTTGAACCAATACATTATCAAACTGAAACTTTGGACCCCAAACCTGAGGCTGACTCCAGCAATGAAGGATTGTAAACAAACTGTATCAGTAAATATAAGCAATGGCACAAGCACAACCAAGGAGGCCTTAACCCACACGCCTGTTCCTCACTGTCCACACGTTTTAACCCGTCTTTAGTGTTCAGCAGAACTTTGGTCTGAATTCAGTTACACCCCCAAAACACATATTCACATCGCCATTTAAAGAGCTCATGTTACCATCCTGTTACTCATTTGGCAAGGTCAACGTTAACCACCTACAGCACTGAGCAGGGCGGGGCTTTTGGTCATCGCAGAACCAACCCACGAGCCCCCGTTCACTCACCCACTTTTTTGGGTTCCGAACAAAAAGCATTTCATCCAGTGAGGTAGGTCACTCGGCTGAAAGATTTCTCTTCCATCTACGGACACTGACAACTGCTAGGCGGCGACTACGAGTGCACCAAGACTTTAGCGTTTAGAGCTCAGCTAATTTAACGGACTGCTTACCAAATGATATTCATGTACCCTAGAATATAGGAAAAGCATTGACTGATTTTATAGCCTATACTGACAAAACATACACATGTATCAGTACTGCATAAACAAATAAGCATTTTAAATATGCAATACTTATAACAACACAACAGTGCAAACTTATTTCTTCTTCCGGTCTTGGGTGCAGCGCGGACAATACCTGACGAGATAAAGGAGGAATAACACTATAATTCATACATTTCTATCTCCCATCAAAATGAAGCAGCATTTCTTAGAACATATTTCAAGCTTTGTGTCATTTAGCACAAGGGCTGTCCACCTACCATTTGCCTTTGGGCTTTGTCGTAAGGTCCACGCAAGCGAAGTGAAACCACTCTATTGGACACTGTACACGGAAGACAAGAGAATTCATCAAATACCAAACACTGGGTGAATCTCAAAATGCATACTTGACCGTACTTGTGTTCTCGTGTACCTGTTTTACGTCATCCCCCATTGCCAAAGACCAGTTACAATACTCAACCAACACAAGGACAGTAAATCTCCAGATGCTGCTCTTGCCCCGCCCCAAACAAAGGATACATCGGTTGCATCCTCGCCGAACAAGACCAATCCCATGATTCATTGTGCCCAATGTTTGTTCTTGAAAGTCAAGTTAGCGAGTCTGGTTTGGCCAAGACCACAAGTACGATCTTTGTACTCCTGGTATCGAAATTCCCCCATTGTACAGTAAAATTGTCAGTACTACATGAGAAGGCTGAGACTCTTATAATGTGATATTCCACTATGAAAAAAATAGAGCTTACTGGCCAAAAGCTGGCAGGTAGCGTCTTTTTTTTTTTTTTATACAAAAACCAGAGTATATAAAGTTCAAAGTTGAGTGTCCTTTGTCACTTGCATTCAGCCTCGCCCAACATAGGTCATCCTATGTAGCAGAGGTTCACCCGACACCAGGCCTAGAGCTACGCAGCCACGCGCAGCACCAACCCGGTGGCACGCCGCACTCACGTCAGGGTTGTCGCAGCCGATCATCTCGCCGTACGACACCTGGTGGCAGAGGCAGTAGGTGGGCTCGTTGGGATCCACCGGCATGTCGAGCACATCGGACGGGTGCACGGCCAGCAGGGAGTCGCTGAAGTCAGGGCTGAGAGGAAGGAGGCGGATTTACAACATGAAGGGACTGTGCTGCTGTCGAGCTTTAGAGGATGTAATTCGTTATTTCTGCTGTATCATTATTAACATTATTATTATATAATGTCTATTAATGTCTTATATTATCTAAATGTGTCATGTGCTACTATAATCCTGCAATTATCTTCAGGATTAATAATATATCAGTATACTGACCTACTCTAAATGATATTTCACTATCAAAACAAAATCCAAAAATATACAAGACCAAACAAAGCAGAGCACTTTTCTTGTATATCCGAGTTCACTTCATGGAATCAGACTGATTGTACCTACAGCTGGTCTTTCTACGGCTGAGGTTCCGCTTAGGTCTGAAACACAAAGTCTATAGTGAATAGAAAATGTGGGGGGGATTCAGACCCATTCTTGACTTTCTTCTTCCTTGGCGAATCCTCGTCTGACTCCTTCTTTCCCCTCGTTCTTGAGCTCCGTTTATCTTTCAGGTTCTTGGTTTCTGTAGAAATACGGGTGAAGGTGAGGCCTCATTCAGACCTCTCATGTAATACAGAGCTTTTGGGAATAAAGGGAAACTGGACCAGGAAGATATTAAACAGCAGGCCCTTTGTTTACATGGGCTACTGTGAAAGTGACCCGAAATGCACCTTCCTGAATGACCGACTCCAATTTTTAATTGCAGAACGGTGGATGCTTCCAAAATATCACATCATTCCTTGCTCCCAGAGACTTAAAGGGCAGCCTTCAGTGAGGGTATATAGCCTGGGTGTGATAATGTGGAGATAAATACATTTATCATCTCAGCTTATTATCTTAATACAATGAAAAATGCCAACCAGGATTTAGCGAGAGAGTAGGTAAGAATGCCATTAGTCATCCAAATTCATTTTGGTCATGATGTCACAGAGGGAATAGCTGCAGCCTCGTCTTGGCAGCATCGCAATTATTAATAGCTCCAGCCTTCCCGCTACTAGATAAGGTTATGATTTACTGGAAGATTTTAAACTCTCTGACCTATAAATGCTTTGTGTTTTGGGCATCTACCACGATATAAATATGACCTGGATGATTTCACTGTAACCGCGCCCCCTCCCCCACCCACCTCGCAACATGAAGAAGAACTGAAATTAATGCCAAGGGCTCCCTTACTTTTTGAGTCCCTCCCATCTGGGCTCTCATAGCCGCTCATGTCCAGCTTCTCTTTCAGTTCGTTCTCGAAGCGGGCGAGGTCAGCGTCCAGCCTGCGGATGTGCTTGTCCACCTGTGTCCAGACATGTACATGTTGAAAAGGGATGTAGTAAGATAAGTAATAAAGTATAATATAGTATCTGTCGCTGTGTGCAGAGGGACATAAATTATAAAATGGGAAATAGACCAAGGTGTCTGAAATTATCGGTGTTCCAGATGTGTTGGTGAAATGCAAACATTAAAATTTTTTACTATTTTTTAAGAATGCATATTCATCTCATGACTGGGCTTGCTTGGTCCTGAAATGGGTACCCAAGCAAAAAAAAATGAATAAATAAATTGTTTTTAGACCAAGCACACTTACTTAGAAGCATGGGAATATTCAATTTGGAAAATCTCAAGAACTTTGTGTAACTTATGCAGCTATTCTCCGCAACAGCGTGCTGCTCAGCGATTTGCCGCGACACGTCTCCTCCAACGTCCCCCCCACCGGCCCAGCCCTCACCATCTCATAGGTCTGCATGGCCAGCTGCACCTTGTCATCGCTGTACTCCCTGCACTTGCCATAGGCGCTCTCGATCTTCCGCAGATGCTCCACCCTCTGCTCGGAGGCCAGCGTCTTCACGTTTGCGACGTACTCCGCTGCCAGCTTGTCGATCTCCCCCTTTTTCTCTATGGATGGACACGGATGGAGAGAAACAGGGACCTGAAGTTATTTCATGAAGATAAAATGGTCAGTCAGCATCGAAGCATAACCATGCATCATGGAGGGGTTGTATTAATGCACAGATGTAAAGGCACACAAGTGCAGAGGTGTCAATTTCAGGTCCAGAAAGTAAAAATTCAAACCAGGATTGTGTTTCAACCAACCAGTTGAGTATTCTATGACTGTGACTCTTTAGGCTCAATTGGTTGGTTGAAACAACATCCTGGTTTGGATTTTTACTTTCTGGATCTGAAATTGACACCTCTGCACAAGTGTCAACGCATCAAAGCTACAGTCTTCAGCGCACACCTTCAGTCCTGGTGTCCAGCTCACGCATAAGGGTGAAGCTCCTCTGCAGTTCACATGGCAGGCTTTCAATACCTTGCATAGAAGAAATAATCACGTTACATAGGCCTTAAAAATGCATCAGTAGGCATTCAAAACAATATAAGACAATCTACTATGTGCTTCGCAAGTGGTTTTCAGTAGAGCTGCTGAGTGCCTATAGACGTTGTATGGGGGACTATCAGAATAAAACTATTTTATTTAACGATAACGTCAGGAATCCTTGGTGGAAACACTGTAGGGGAACAATTTCAAGTCAGAGACCACATACTTTGCTGTCTGTATACATACATACATACTCTGCTTTATGAGCCTTACCTCAAGATACACTCAAAACAAACGTAATGAAACAACATCGATACGTCAAATGTTTCAATACACTGCCGATTATTTCCTTAATGATGTCAGGCAGAAATGGGAGCCATTTAAAAACTTAACGATCAACTTCCGCCGGGCTTCCTGTTTCCATCGCACTCGCTCGAGCTAAAAGGCGACGGGCGAAAACGGTCGGCTTCATTACGCCTCTCACGAAGACCGCAAAGGGCCACGGCTCGGCGGGCACCGGAGACGCTAACGGACGCGCTTTA
Source organism: Petrocephalus schoutedeni (assembly GCA_026780765.1). NCBI lineage: Eukaryota > Metazoa > Chordata > Actinopteri > Osteoglossiformes > Mormyridae > Petrocephalus > Petrocephalus schoutedeni. Next base: position 145,485 of record JAODKL010000028.1, on the reverse strand, counting down.
TACTGACGGATCGTATGGCGTCACAGCATTCCGCGATTATCCGGAGCGCCGCAGCGCCAAACTGTTAGCTTCCCAGGTAGCGAGCCATCCATTCCGCTAGATAAGTGATGACTCGGAAGCTTTAACTCAAACACTCAGACACGGCAAACGTGTTACGACATTCTTGTCACATATTTGGACTTACTGTCGAGATAATGCTCCAAATATATCGCTTTCGCCATCTTTCCCAATCGCTATACACGATTTTTTTTAATCCAGCCCGCGTGAACTCGAACACCGAACTCAATTACGTAGTCAAGACTCCCTCCTGTCCTATTGGCTGAAATAGAACTTCTAGCTGATTGGTTGGAACAGGGGACAATTCAGACTGCTACTGGTCAGTATTTCGACCTTCCATTAAACGCCCCCAGAAGTGTTTTCTTTACCGTCTATGCTAACAACACATGAACATTCCTGCAGTAATTCACCTTAGGATGCAGTAATATAATTAGCGACGAATGCATTTTCAATAAAACTAACTCCCACTGTGTCGTCCGTAGTAGGTAAGTTCATATACATTTCACTCTAGCCACTGTCAGATCTGGATCTGTTTCACCATTTTGCTGCTTAGCAGACTTCATTATGAAAGGAGTTTGTGAAAGTCATGTTTGACTGCTATGCATTCGCGGCCACGTGTAAATATAGATCACGATTACAATTACAATTCGTTAATGAGAAATAGTTGCTTTGCAATCACCTTCGTTGTTTATTACGGCCAGAGATGGATGTTATTTATAGCACAACGTAGGTGTGAATACAGTTTCCACCACTCCTATCTATTTGTGGAAGAAACAAGAGTTTATTTTAGGAAACTGAGCTATATTTTTGTTTTGTATTGAAATCGGCCGACTAGGTCGATTTTTCCAGTAAATGGTTTTCTGCCAGTTAGTGTTTGATCAGAAATATGTATTTGGACTATGGGTTTAATGTATTAGTATAGAAAAATAGACATACTTATAATGCTGCCCCTCTTGTTTGTTTGGGGCAATGGTGTCACAATGGTTAGGGAAATCACTGTGTAATCTAAAGGTTACCAGTTCGAGTCCCCGACCCGCAAGTGCCACTGAGGTACCCTGAGCAAGGTACCGCCCCCAAGCACTGCTTCTCCCTGGCAAATTAGCTGCCCACTGCTGTGCCACAATATCACATGGGTTAAATGCAGAAGACACATTTCGTTGTTGTGCACTGTGGTGTGTCAACAATGACAATTAATCACCTTTTCACCTTTGTTTATAAAGCCATGGCGAACTCTTTTCATGGACTGAAAAGTTTTGGAGCGCGGGCTCCACACTGCTGGCTTCGCTCGCGGTGTTTGTCCAGCCTGAGCGTGTTGGGAGGCGTGTCTGCTGCCCCAGAGATGAACAGGCTGGTGGCTCTGGGACAGATTCGTGGGATGAGAAGCAACAACACTGCTGACGCAGCGATAAAGCGGCTTCCCTTCTCCAGAGTCTCCCCACAGGACTTGGCCTTCTTTGAGAAGGCTCTGCCTGGAAGGACCATTACGGATCCTGACGTGCTGGCGTCCAGCAATGCCGACTGGCTGAAGTCTGTGCGAGGTAAGTATTCACATGGGTGTATGTTTTTTTCTATCCAGAGAATAAGCGATTTGCATTTCCAGCAACCTAATTTTCTGTCACAGTCATGTGCCTGGCTCTTTGCAGCACCGCTGTTTTGCTTTATCACTCACTTCCTCAGCATATCCACTAGTTTTTATACTATTTTGCACTGACTTTAGTCTCTTTGTAACCGAGTGTGGCACATGGCCAGTAAAGATCGTGAATTTAGTTGGTCATTTTTTGCTCGATATTCAGGCTCCAGTGAAGTCCTACTGAGACCCCAGACTACAGAAGAAGTCTCTCAGATTCTCAGGTTAAACTTCCCTTCTTTGGAAGACGGCATGTGACGCTTGGAAGCCACGTCTCTATTTTAGCCGATGGGGAGTGCCTCATACCTGTGTCTGCTCCTTACAGGTATTGCAATGAGCGGCGACTGGCAGTGACCCCGCAGGGTGGGAACACGGGCCTGGTGGGGGGCAGTGTGCCCGTGTTTGATGAGATCATCCTCTCGACCTCCCTCATGAACCGCGTCCTGCACTTCGACCAGGTGTCCGGTCAGTTTGCCCGGGCCGTCGGCCGTGTTGCTCTGGCAGCCTAGCGAGTCCTTTTAGCAAATGAACGACATGGTCATGGATGCCTCGTGATCCCCGGCTTTCTAGTGAAGTGCGTCTGGTCGCCTTGCAGGAATCCTCACCTGTCAGGCAGGCTGTGTGCTGGAGAATCTTTCCAGTTATGCGGAGGAACGAGACTTCATCATGCCCCTTGACCTCGGAGCCAAGGGCAGCTGCCATATCGGGGGGAATGTCGCCACCAATGCTGGGGGGTTGCGGCTACTTCGCTACGGCTCCCTACGGGGCACAGTGCTTGGTCTGGAAGTGGTAAGATCACCAGCAAGTGGTCATGACCTTCTGCTGTGCATTCCAGATGTTTTGCTGGCCCTGATCTGCTAGAGGGGCCTGACAAACCTGTGGTATATCCACTAAACATTTCTTCATTTTCCTGACTTGGCAGGACCATGTGCTTCTAATCGGTATTCACTGCTAGACGCGAAAGCTCCGACTCAAGCTGTTGACATTCCCACATGGGCACATTTGCAGGTGTTGGCCGACGGGAAGGTTTTAAACTGCCTCACGTCCCTGAGGAAGGATAACACTGGCTATGACCTCAAGCAGCTGTTCATCGGGTCGGAGGGCACCCTCGGGGTCATCACAGCGGTCTCAGTCTTGTGCCCACGCAAACCAAGAGCAGTCAACGTGGCCTTCTTAGGTAGCTGGGTGCTTTCACGTATTCGCGGTAGTTCGTGCCCGAGTGGCTGTTGCCATTTCAGAAACATTTCATAGTCCGTTATAATGATTTTTCAGCTAGTAACATGTCATCTACCTGCCCCCCCCCCCCCAGGTTGTTCTAGTTTTCAGCATCTGCTGAAGACGTTTCATTGCTGCAGGGGCATGGTGGGAGAAATTCTGTCCGCCTTCGAATTCTTAGACGATGCCTGCATGAGGCTACTGGAGAAACACCTGAAACTGAATAATCCCATAAGAGGTAAGCCAAACTGGTTTTACTGGGATAGTTTAAATGGGGCCATGCCTCTGGGATTTAGTCAGAGGGTCACTTAATGGTCCATTTCCATTTGACCAGAATTCTCTGAAATTTGCCTCTAGTCAGGATCCCGCAGATAGTAGGGCCAGCAAGTGTCTTATTATGAGGTGAATGAATTGAAAGACCTTGAAGTTTCATGGGATTGTGAGGCACTCCTGGGTCCAAAGAGTTATCTTGTGTCACAGAGAGCCCGTTCTACATCGTCATCGAGACAGCGGGGTCCAATGCCGGCCACAATGAGGAAAAGCTGCACCATTTCCTGCAGGAAGTCATGGCGCTGTCGCTGGTGACCGATGGAACCGTGGCCACTGAAGATGCCAAAATCAAGGTTTGCATCCCCTGTGGATGCAGCTGGTCATTTTGAAGCTCTGCAGAAATCCAACAGCACGTATCTTGAAAGTATGCTGTCTGTATCGGAAAGGCAATTACCTCTCTGTGTACAGGGACTCTGGGCTTTAAGGGAGCGGATCACAGAGGCATTGACACACGACGGTTACACCTATAAGTATGACATCTCCCTGCCTGTGGAGAAGATCTACCAGCTGGTGGAGGACATGAGGGAGCACCTTGGAGACAAGGCCAAGAATGTTGTTGGCTACGGTCATGTTGGTGAGAGCTCTCTACTTTATTACCATGTTGTCTCATTACTAGGTCATGGCATAACGATGGCGACCATTTTTGGTACCTCCAGAAATAGCACTCCACGTACCAGACAGTGGATTTGTCATAACTCGCTATGCTTTGCCCTCATCTCTCCACTAGGTGACGGGAACCTCCACCTGAACATAACGTCACACTCCAGAGACCCCGGTCTGCTGGCGGCCATTGAGCCGTACGTGTACGAGTGGACGGCGGGCTGCCGCGGCAGCATCAGCGCCGAGCACGGACTGGGCCAGAAGAAGAGGGGCTACATCCACTTCAGCAAGCCTCCAGAGGCTGTGGCCCTCATGGGGATTATCAAACGCATGCTTGACCCACACGGGATCCTCAACCCTTACAAGACCCTGCCAGACAGCTGTTGAGCACACCGAGGGCCGGCCTTCAGTCCCAGACGTTAACCAGGACTCCACCCAGGGATCATGGGTTTATATCCACAGTGTGGGGGGTGTGACTGTTGTACATTTCAGGATATTTTTGATCTGACATGCTCATGATTTGAAGTAGGACTGCAGGATTTCAAAGTGAAATAAACTTTTGTACTGGGATGCAAGAACAGATTTTCTTCCTTTTTTGACTACTAACACAAAATGGTTCTTGAGCTATGCTACTTCACATGGCCAGGCATCTACAAAGAAAACACACATGCTGTGAACATCTTTATTGCATGTAAAAAAAATAAAATAAAATAAAAAAAAAGCAACATAAAAACTGGATTTAAACAAACGTGCTTCTTTAAAACATATATATCCAAACAAAACTGATGCTTTTGCCATAAATGCCGTTTTTCGCAAATGCTTAAATACAGAAAGTTTAAGTTCCAATATTTAAATACTGGTATTTGTGTAGTATGAATCGGCTGTCGTCTGATAAGAACAGACCACTCGGCTTAATCTGTAAAGCACAGTTTCATTGTATAATCGTAGTGTGTCTCAAATGCACTACTAGTGTTAAAATCAGTGCCAGGACTTTTGGTTCTCACTGATCGGTTATGCATCCTTGTAACAGGATGCTTCTGATAATAAATAATCACCATGATAACTACATGTTGTTTAATGGCGCAGGAGGCGCTTGCCGCTGCAGCAGAGCAGCAGACAGGAGGAGGGGACAGGGACAGGGCTGCTTACTCGTGCCCCCAGTCTGGGAATGAGGCGAGTTTAGCCGCTGGCGTCACCGCCTAGGGAAGGTCCAGCTGGCTGTCATTTCAGTCTACACCCACCGCATGCTTCTGGCACCAGGTCATCTGAAGTGCTGAAATGTCTGAATGACGAGCCCGGCGGCCATACAGCATGCTCTTTGCTCTCCCTGCTTCTCAGACCATCTTGACATCTCCTCTCCCCTGGCATTTTTTTTTTAACTCTGATGCCCTGCTTTGCATATTGGGGTTTTATTTTTTAACCACCCCCCCCCCCCAACATGAGATCTCTACTGTTCCCATCCTTATCATTTAGGGAGTTTTTTTAGGCATTCACAGTTGAAATTTTACAAAGGCAAGCTCATAGTGTTTATGCTATACAGCAATATCTTCCACATTTGTGACAATATTCTGCTGACGAAAAGAAAGTTCTGTAGCGACTATGTTAATACAGCATGGTGCAGGGTTCCCATTCACCAGACCACCTTCACTAGAGCTCTAAATTCAGGTTGAAAGGTAACTGCATGAATCTGATGCATGTTTTCTTTTTTTTTTTTTTTTAACCATCTCAGCTCTTGGCTCTGCCCCTTAACTGATGATAAAATTATTTAAAAGAAATTCCATTCCAACTGGAACAGGGAAACTCATACCAGTAAATCTTTTATGACTACAAGACTGGAAAAAAGCAACATTTTACATATTAAAACGAAGCACAAGATTTGTCGTTTTCCGGAAGAATCGTAGTTTTGTGCGTCGTCGACGCCTCCAGGCTGTGGATCCCCCCCCATCCTCTCCCCAACCCGCACACGATCATGGAAGCTTGTCTTTGCATATGGTCTTGGGAAGAGCTGGCAAGAGAACGTCACGGCGGACGGCTCCGAAAATGGGCGGTGGCAGTGGGGTTGGGGGGGGCGTTAACATGTGACAGACAGCGGACCCCCACGCCAATAAAGAATCAAAATATATAAAACTTTCACGGCCCAAAACAGCAGTGAGCCCGAGGGCGGGCGTGTGGTATCACGTGGCAATGAGCTGTAGTGATCAGCACTCCCTCATGCTGGCACGCCGAGTTTCACACCGAGACGCTTGCCACTGATAGCTACCTCCTGGTTCTACCCGAAAGCCACATGCGTCCGTTTCAATAAACCGCCAGCTGCTGGAGACGTGGCAAGGGACTACAGGAATACATACTTACAGACTGCTTATATATTAATATATAAACCGCCAGCTGCTGGAGACGTGGCGAGAGACTACAGGAATACATACTTACAGACTGCTTATATATTAATATATAGAGAAAATGTGATCGAGAGCTATGGCACTTTCACTGGCAGCTGTTAGGCTGTTCGGCGGTTTATGGTTGCGGTCCGATCGGCTTTGTGAATATGACAATGTGACTCTTCTGTAAACTCTAGAGGGCCAGCAGGGAGGTGGAGGATACATAAAGTGATCTAAGGCACCCGTGCCGTCAGGACGTCGAATGTTCCGGTAGCCACCCTCACCTCATTAGGAGTACTGAGAAAAAGCCGCTTTTGCATAACGCCCGAAATGACAACGCCGAACCAGAAAGGTAAAGGGGAGGGCCGCGTCACCCGGAGGCTAAAGTTTTAGGACGGAGAGGCCCCGGGGCCCCAAAAGCTTGGACCTGCAGCGTTTTCTGCAGGAGACGCCACACGTAACAGAACGAGCTAGGCAGGAGGCCTCTACACACAACAGTATATAGCCAGCCCAACGCAGGGAAGTTCACTGGCAGATTAACACAAGGTAAGATGAAGAAAAAGCCAGAGATGGTGACAAAAACAAACAGCAATACAAAAAAAAATAATAATAATAATTACCTTACTGCGACAGAACAAAACACCCTCCCTTTCCCTTTTTGCATCTTAGGGTGTTTGGATGCGCGCCAGTCTGTGTACAAGCCCCGCCCTTGGGCCCCCCCCCCAGGCCCCAGCCCTACCCTCAGCCACCCCTCCCCCCACCCTGTTCATGCTGGTTCACGCCCCACCCTCCCCAACCCCCCAGGAAGGCCCCTCTTCAGCAGTCCGCTTTGCCTTTCTCCAAGGAACTGTAGATTTTGTCTAAAGTCTTTTTGATTCGCAGTGCCGTGAGGCGGGCCGACGGGTTCTGGTACCAGCATTCCCTCATCAGCTTCACCAAGGCCGACAGGGTCTGGAATATAATCCACAGATCAGTCGATGCAGGCACTGACACCACTGTCAAGATCCTCAGATAGGAGCTTAAATGCATAAACTACAGCACAACCTTCTCCGGTAAGTTTCCATCGGTACACATGGTGACTCAATGTCAGTCTGGCAGGATCATAGCCAGCCACTCACCGGATCTGAGAACCATCTGTTGGGAATGAAGGGCCTCTGCTGTTCCACGCACACGACTTTGCGCATGTCGTCGAAGCTGGGGTCATTAGGCACGAGGTCGTAGAATGGCGGCTTGTACTCTTCGACAATGCCTGGAAGGTCAAACACAAATCCCTTACACTGCTGCGTTTCCCCTCGACTCGAAAGAGCTGGTATGTTTTTTTTACAAAAAGACATGCAAGAAATGAAGGAGCCAGAACTTGCCGTTACTGTAGGTCCGGCGCGCTATTTCCCAGAGGACCAGCCCAAAGGCCCAGATGTCCACTCGCTTGTAGGCGTCGAAGCAGTCCGTCTGAATGGTCTCGTCCAGAACCTCAGGAGCCATGTACCGCTTGGTACCAACCTTGGGGTTATTTCCAACATCCAGCTGATTGTCTGACTGCGAGTGTGTGACAGCCAGGCCTGAGGAGGAAGAGGGCAGGCTGAATTTTATCCTAAAACTCGTCAGCCTGTCACCTTGAATCGTGAAGACGTTTTCGCGCAATGCAAAGATAAAATTTAATCAGGTGTCAGACGCTTAATTCCTGCAGGGGGCCGTGGGGCATGCTTGTTTTCATTCCACCTGCAATCTACATTAGCCTCCCTCTCCCGATGGAGCTGCCGATGGAATGAATTACAGAATGCAAATAAAATGACACTAAACTGGTTTGCTGAGGACTCAATATAAAATTTCCATTTGTGTTAGTATGTGCATATATTGGCATAATAGTGAAATCAGATGCATGTTAAATTATTTTCTGCTCCTAAAACAGCCATTAATAAAAACCATTATACATAGGGGAGTTTGAGACTTATAAAAATACACTAAATTTCTTTCTGACTAGTATATTGATCTTACTTTGACTAAGTGAGTGACAACTGAAGAAATTAAATAAACACGTGTGCAAGAATCAGGGTAGGTTAATTACCTCATGAGTAAATCAGATTAAACACCAGGCCTGCAGGGGCGTGAGCAGGCTTTGAAGCCACACCCACTTACCGAGGTCAGCGATGCAACAGCGTAGATCCTTCTTCACCAAGATGTTCTTGCTCTTGAGGTCACGGTGAGCTATAGCTGGCTTTCCCTCCGTCCCGAAGATCTCCGTGTGCAGGTGCACCAGTCCGCTCACCACCGACGCCGCCATCTGCAGCCCGTCCGCCGTCTCCACGGCAACACGCTGCAGGTAGTCATACAGCGAGCCGTTCTCGTGGTAATGCGTGATGAGCCAGAGCTGCGTGCTGGAGTTACGCGATGTCATGTCGGAAGCCATGAATCCTGTGGAGCAGGCGGGTCAGAGTATTCTGTTAAATCATTAAAAACAAATAATGTAAGGTATTACAGATGACATATGATGGCTGGCTAACTGCTAGCAATGGCAGCCTCTCTCTGCTGACTGGTCATGTTTTTCCCCATCACCCTTTGATACCAAAATGTACCATGAAGCTATTTCTCATCTTAGATATTTGTCGATTACTAACTCGCGTGACAAACCATAAGCAACAAAGGCGTAAGCACTGCTCTGTACCAGGAACGGCCAGGACCAGAAATAGCCTCTAAGGGGGCCATTCTAACATTCTGTCCTGTGAGTGCGTCATCACCAGAACCTTACAGTACATTCCGCAAAGTGCCATTTTATTCTAAGCAGCAGGTTGCAGTAAATCACAAAAAAGCGATGAAAGTATACTTCATCATTTACTGAAAAATGAGAAGCAATTTCTATTTTTTAAGAACACCTATGACTATCATTTAAATACCTATCATTCCATATAATTTAATTAAAACTAATAAAGCTTTTCAAAAGTTATAATGCCTGGAAACACAGCAGTTTGGGAACTTTTAAAATTTACTTCTAAAAATATCTTTTGTGTACTGCCCTTTTCATCTGCTGGTATTTGGATTCCCAGCCAAGAGATTAGTTATCGCCACGGCGACTAATCAGTCCAACTAGACAAGCCTCATGACAGACTTCTCCCTGTGTCCTGGCACCGGTCTCGGACAGTGACGTTAAAAGCAGATGAATCCAGCGCCTGGGTCAGCCTGGTCTGCCCATGTTCACTCGTGTTCTCCTGTCTCTCAGCAGGAGAAAAACCAGGAATAATCAGAGGAAAGACCCCGTTCATTCCCATACCAAGGATGTTTTCATGCCGCAGCAGGACAGTGTTGTAAATCTCTGTCTCTCTGAACCAGGACTTCTCATCTCTGGAGGAGAAGATCTTCACTGCCACATTCTCCCCCTGCCACTGGCCCCTCCACACTTCCCCATAACGCCCTTTTCCTATAAAAAGCAGAGAGAGCAGGGAGGGAGGCGTTAAAGAGATTTACCCAGACAAACACCTCCATCTCTCGCAACTTCACCTGCACAGAGCGGAAAGGCGCTGACGCGCCACAAGCGGGAGGCCTTACCAACACACTCCACTAAGCTGATCTGCCGAGCCACAGTCCTCTGAACTAGAAAGGGGAGGCCAGAGCCGCTGCCTGAAGTACAAGAGTGGTCCAGGAGATCCTAGAAGGTGAAAGACATCAACAGGGAAAGACCTCAGGTCCAAATTCAATTGGTCCCGAACCATCATCTTCAGAAAAGGTTTGTGAAATTCTAACACCATCCTATTCATATATTAAATCTTCCCTGTATTTCGTACAACACAGGCCTGTTCCTTCCAATTTAAAAGGAGGCTGCTAAGGGATGATCTGTTGCTGCAGTGCAGGTAAGGAGGGGAGCGAGCCTTACAGCCAGGGTGCTGTCGCCCACGTTGGAGGCAATGAGGCCGTCGATGGCCCCCTGCTCAGCATCCATCTCGTGAAGTCTCTCCAGGCGGCCATGGTGTAGCCGCCGACACACCAACACGGCCAGCAGGGATAGGAGGGCCAGCACCACAAAGGGGCCAATCACAAAGAGGACAAGGGTCTCCACCTTGTACCTAATTGGCTTTCCTTCTGGCACTGTGTAGAAAGAAGCAGGTAAAAAAAAAAACCTTAATTTCAGAGAAAAACCCTAACATATAAATGTGAGTATTTTCAAAGACCTGTAAAAAACACTGTATGAATGAAATGAATGAACTACTCTATATGTTGCGCTTCAATAATTAATAAAGCATATTAAACCATTTGAAAATCAGACAGTCCTGTCTGTGGTATTTCATGTTTATAATTTACCACCCCATATTTTAACATATTAACATGATTAGACTCCCAGCCCAAGATACTCCCAACACCTTGATGTGTGGCAGGTGCAGTTCCACCTGTGAGCAGCAGAGGCAGCAGTGTGTCGGTGGTGGCGTTGGCGTTGCACATGTGGTGCGAGCAGCACTCGACGGCGTAGCTGGCGGAGGGTGCGGTGGAGCAGATCATGAGCCTCTGCTCGGGGCTGGTCAGGCAGCCGCGGGTGAAGACGCGCCGGTCCCCACTCACCGTCACCGAGGAGAAGCACTGCTCGCCATCGCAGTGCTGCCCCGGGGCACACGAGCTGCCCTCGCAAGTGCACTTGATGTGCCCATCTGGGGGTGGAGACACATGGACACTTATTTAACATGCAGGGGCTAAACGGTGCCTGCATATAAAAGACCACAGCATTGGGGTTTTCAGAGGAGGGGGCATAACCACCATAAAATGTAAATATTACATTTTCAGGACAAAAATACTAATATGAGGGCTTTGGCAACACTGAGGGGGAAGGTGGGGTTACAATTGAAAAGATATCCTGCCTTCAGCTAATGCCCCCAGGATCTTCAGGAGCAGCAGGAGGAACAACGGGACACGGCGCTGAGCCATCAGGTTCACTGCACTGGGGAGAGAGGGAGGGGGAGGGGAAGAGGGTTTAAACTGGGAGGCTAGCCCTGCACGCGCGCGCATGCATGCAAGCACACACCCACAGTGGGACACCAAGAGCGTCAATCAGTGTGCCCGGGAAGACGGGCAGGCTACCGACCAGCAGGTCTCACGTCAATTGCTGAGAAATTTAAATTAATATCAATCTCAGATGATTCATTTGTCTGTAAAAAAAGTTATATTAAGGATAAAATATTGCACTTTCACTTTCCACCAATATTCTATTAAATGTAATACCTTCAAAAGTCTGAAAGACCAGCAATATGATATAAACATAACTGATGGCTACCCTGATTATCCTTACTCTTAGGTTATATATCTCTCACAGATCATGCTTATATTGTACTGAAATTTAACTGCACGAAAGATTAGCTGCAGTGAAGTACACTGCAAAAATTACTTCATGTGCAAAGAATAAAATGTTAAAATGGTCACTACAACTCAAACAGCTCTTCGACTAGAAGAGCATACATATTTCTACAGTGCCTTCACTTCAAGGGACATAGACTGTTGTGTGTTTCAGTGTGTGGGCCTTTGTCATGGCAACCAGAGAACCAGGCCCATTACAGAACAGCATGGAAAATGACAGGACTGCAGAGAAGAACACCGAGATCAAGAGAATATTTAACTGACATTCCACTTTTGAAAGTTACAGCCAAACTGGTCTAATCTTGCCCTCCTAGAAAATGATACATGTGGTTATTGTGGAAATCGATGTAATCTATAACATACAAGGCTCACTCTGCACTTGTGATAATGTTTCAAATCTTTTTAATATGCTTCTAGTGTTTATGTGTTGGTGCGAATAATTTAAATGGAAAAGGTTTGTACCTGATTCACTGATTCCAACTCACTTTCCAGCCCATTGTTACTCGTGACTTAGTGTTAAATTTGAAACGGAATGGCATCAAACATCTAGTTTACATCTTTGGAATACTGTAAAATATTGCTGTATATTCATTACTTTGATATATACAGAACCAAGAATTTGTTAAACATATTTATGGGGATTGGTTGCACTGTATTCAGATTTTGGTATGAACCAAATTTCCACAATTAATTCTTAGCAGTAAAATAATACATAAACCTTCAACAATCCCAAACTATATTGCTATTATGCATACGTAACGACTACATCCATTCATACATTTTACAATCATCTAGCCTAAAGCCACTACAGTATAATCAACTGTGCAGTTGTATTTTTTGTTCACATGTAGTACTATCTAATGTGTGTGAGTGTTCAATATGTCAAATTACTTGTATACACAAATCTATTTGGCCAATAACGTTCTGTCCGTTCTCTTCTGTCTCCAACAATAAAAAAAACTCAGTAGATCTGAATCAAACTTGACAGGTGCAAATAATTTGAATTATATTCATAGAGTATAAACGCAGTACAAAATGAGAGGCTATATTACATTTCAACCGCACACTACTAGCATCCCTAATGCCTGCTATTTCAAGGCTACAACAAACTCGACAGTAATTCATATTATAGTGACAGTGTCTCAAAGCATTTGGTTCAATTTCAATATTTCGGCTAGCGTATCATGTCAGAAAATTCATTAATTACTGTGATTCAAATACGCACAACACCAGACAAGGACACACACACAAAATGTCACCCTTGCTACAAACCAAAGGCAAAGATCAGCTCTCTAATGATTATGCAGTGTGAAAGTAACGCTCTGAAAGTCTTATTAAAAGTCTGAGGGCCGCAGGCCCAAACCCATTCCCACCCCTTGATAATTAACAAGTCCTACTTGTATGACCTCTGGGCAGAATGGTTGCGCCGTCTTTGGATACACGCATAGCCAGTAGAGTGTTGTCCCTGGAGGACTGAAAGAGGTTAAGAAAGAAAAGGAAACATTTAATTAAACACTGTGATCATCACTTCATCCACTAGCAAACTGAGAAAAATCTGTGGAGCAGAGTTCACTTAACAGCAAAGTAACAAATCACACCAGTAAATAAAACAGGCAAGTAAATCAGACATTTCTGAAATTCACTTGTGGATGGGGATAATTTTAAACAGCATCTACTGTTAGGTAGTGCAGATGGTAGATAAACCTTTCAGACAGACCCCCAGAATGTGCATGAGCAATACAACGCATTGCCACGGCTTGTTAAACTACAAACATTTGGAACACCTGCCATGATATTTTACTTGACTGTTTAGGTGCCTGGTGTTCGTATAATCGCGTTAAATGCCGGATCTTCTCTGCTGATTGACAAGATAAACGAGTTTAGATTAACTGCTCAGTCGATTCGACAACGCCAGCACTCAGATTATAAGGCCGCCGTTATAAAAGACCCTCGTTAAACATGTCAGCAATGGCAACGACCCCCCCCCCCCCCCCACAGTATCAAACTGACAGACAGCAGACGGGGAGCGTGGCATGTAAAATGACACAAACAAAACCAAACAGAAATGATCCTTCTAAATAGTGCTTATGTGCGATGAAAGGAAGCAACTAAACTATATGGATTTTACCCAGCCTAGGGACAGCATTTAAAAGGCACCCGACCGGCTCTGATTCACACCCACCGTCCCTCCGGGCGACAGCTACCGTCTAACTCTCGCTCCAGCAGGGGGGCGCCTTTTTTTTTTTACACCCACCCTCCGTCTCCGATCGGGCCAGACGCCCACCGCGGCAGACGACCCGGCAGCCGTCGGATCCCGGGCAGGAAAACAACAGCGAGATCCCTGCGCGCAGCCGGACAGTCTGAAAGCGCCAGGCGCCGGAGCCGCCGCCACCACAGACAAACAGTAAACAGCCGGACGACCGGCTACGGCGGCGCCAGACGTCCGCCCCTAGTCGACCCCCCCGATGAACTAACCATTACATTATACCTGGTAACGGGATCGGTAACAGTTAATCAGCCTCTACCAGCGATAACAATCTAACGAAGAGGGACTCGGCTGAGGCGCCGGCATCGCTTTCCTCCGATAACATCTCCGGGCAGCTACGCCAGCTAATGCTAATAACCCCGTCGCCGACGCGGTCAGTAACAGTTAGGCACCCGGCTACCTCCACACGGAATACCACCTGTGACAGAGCCGACAAATGCCGCAGCTCCGCGCTAGCGGACATTACAGCCGCCTTGCAGAGGGGCTTCGGTGGGAGCGAAGAGGAGACCGAGCGCGCCGTTAGCCGTGGCTAACCATTTAGCCTCTCTGCACTGCGTCCTTATCCAGAGACAACACAGCAGCGTCGCTGCCAGACGACAAGGCGGACCTCTTACCTCCCGGCTAGTGATAGGCGTACATTTCTGACGACGAACCGAATTCCACCCTAAAACTGCGCCTTTACACTAATGTTATTATAATTATTTTTTTCCCTCCCGTACCAAATCGCCACACGCAGCACGACCACCTCCCACAGACTCTGTGGTCCGCTCGTGCCAAGACAAGCGGCCGAGTGACGTCACTGCAACCGACACCGCTCGCCGCAAAGCATTCTGGGGCGCCGGTGGTCCTCCAAATGTAAACGCTGCGGCTTCTCATATTAGTTAACGGTAGTACTAGATTTATCGTGTTGCTGCTGTGTACTAGATGTTGTTTGTCGCTCCCTTTATTTTCGCCAAAATATAAACAATACCTTAAATATTAATATGAAGTAGAATGTTCGGCGAGTGCTTAAGAAAGTACTACATTTCCCTGCAGCCGGCAGGCTCGATCAGCTGAGACAGACACATAAAATCAGGAGAACGATGCTGCGCTCGCTAATACATCAAAATAGGGAGAATTGGCTACTGGAAAGTAAGTGTACTTAAAACCTTTGTTGAGAGACTCCAAACTAAGTTTAAATATAATTACATTAAACATCAGGTAATATTCCTCGCAATGTTGTTGTGATTACCTATTTTCTTATTAGATAATATGCTCTAAATGCATTTTATTTACTTATTTAACTAGTTTTTATGGCTTGATTGCAAAGATTTTTGTGGTCATGTATTATTATTTTTGCAGGATCTTTAATGATAAAAGGCATAAAAATGTTCTTTGTCTGTTTTCTCCTTCTCCGCAGTTTAATTATGGCACTTGTACGAAGCGGTTGGCTTCAAAGGCAAAGTGAGTTTTTGTAAATCAGGTAGACGTCTGAATTGTAGAAAAAGCAACATGCATGGTTAATGATCTGTTTTAATATAACCTCATATAATATATATGACTCATGATGGTGACTGGTGTTGGTAGATTTAGATTAAGAAAACACATTTGCAGAACTGTATTAAATTGTTAACAGCAGAGTGTCGATTTATACAGGCACAATTTTGCGCCGGTGGAAAAGAAACTGGTTCGATCTTTGGTCAGATGGCAGTTTGGTCTTTTCTGATGACTCGCATCGACAGGATGTGGAAGACGAGATACACATGGCACGGGACTGCGTAAGCGTTCGCATCGGGAAGGACTGTCTAGGTATTATATTTTCTGGAGACCTTTATATTATCCTGCGATTCACCATTATTAAGTCAAGTTTTAAAAAACAATGCAGTGTCAAACACTGCAGTATGCAAAGTCTGTCATGCAGGCAGCTACAAGTCTTACTCTGTTCCATCAGGTAGGCGTGCCATCTCACTGGTGACCAATTAAACTCTTTCCCCCAACAGGCTTTAAGCCTCCAGATGGTAAGACACAGGAGTCATTGCTCCAGATTGTCTCTGAGGACGGCACCGTGAATATCTGCGCAGAGAGTCCCGATGATGCAATGTAAGCAACTCACAACAGCAGTGATTATGGCACAGTTACTTTTTTATTCTAAATGGCTTAGACTTTGTAGAAGCATGCCACACTTATTCAAACCCATGTAATACATGTGTTGAGAAAGTAATACATGTGTTGAGAAATCTAGTGAATGTGGTATTGTTAAATTGATAGATTGACTGGGGCATTATAGGACCCTATGAAATCCGTTTTATTTTTTTTCTCGGCATCTGTTTGCTCCTTTTTAATTTGATCTGTTTTGCATTTAAAGGTTTTTATAAGCTGCTGATCCAATCTTTAAATGCAAAGCAGATCAAATTAAAAAGGACCAAACGGATCCCGAGAGAAAAAATAAAACGGATTTCATAGGGCCCTAGCATTACCAAGGATGTGGAGGGATGGGTTCCTGAGCCACTTCCCCTTATGCCCCCCACCCCCCCACAGCCCTGGGCATTACTATTTATTTTAACATCTGTGTTACTGCTCCGACCAACATTGTACAAAACTGCTCAGGTAAACCCGTCACCGGTGTGAAAAACGAGCATGTTACTGTGCTCTGCGCTACCGGGGCCTGTGTCTGGGTAATTAGCATGGAGATGAATGTTCTGGGGAGCCGCTCCAGTGCTTTAGGCCGCAGCGCTAAGCATGTGCCTCTGTGTCTCAGGGCCTGGCTGAAGGTCCTGGAGGATGCCAGGATAAACACAGTAAGTGAACGCCCCCGTAAGAAGGAGCCGCAGCGTGCCACACGGACTGACCGCCAGGGCCCTCCTCCTCTCTGTCCCCAGGAGTGCCATTATCTTTCCCCTTGAATGTCTCCTTTGTGCCACAGTTCTTGAGGATTCCTCAGGCTGGCTTCTCTGAAGATGGCTCCACCTCCCCACCCCCCCCGTACTCCGAGTACCCCCCTGGTGTGCAGGTCAGTCAGACCCTCTCCGCTCATCGCCATAGTAACTCGGCATCTCCAGGCCTGGTCTTCTGTGGAGTCACTCCATCACATCTCCAGTGTTCACTTGTTCAGTTTTTTTTTTTTTTTGTTTCTTTGTTTTCTTTTCTTTCCTAGCACTGGAACCTTTACAGTGACTATGGCCCTCCACCACCCATGGGGGCGCCGGTGGGCCACCACCAAGGTAAAGAGCAGTTTCCTTTCCAGACCTGGTACCTTTGTGTGCAGCTCCCTGCCATGTGGAGTTTGGAGCCATTTGTAGAGCATTGTCTGCTTTCTCTGTGAGCCCATCTGAATGTTGTGCTTTGTGTACGCCATTTACACCAACCCATCACCCTGCCGCTCTCTAGATACTGGCATGTCTCCCGGGGTACGGCACGTCGTCCGGGAGCGTCGCTATGACGACCGTGAGGACTGGGCACTGGGCATGCTCACTGGCGCTGCCACCGGCATGGCTCTCAGCTCCCTCTTCTCCATCTTCTAGCGTCGCCATGGCACCTGTGGGCATCACCCACCCCCCCCCCACCATGTCCCATGTAACACTGCTCTTGCTCCTGAATACTTCTCTCCTGCAGATGGCATCAGCGACAGCACTCAACTGACTGCAAACTCCGCTCAAATCGCCGCAAGACTTGTGTGGATTTGTCACTTGATTTATGGGCGAGTGATTTGTCTCTATGGGAGTTTGCACTGTAGTATAACCCCCCCACACAGCAAATACACTTTTTTTATCATTATTATTATTTTAACAACAATAGTAAAACATATCATAAATTTACTGGTCATAAGTACTTTACTGTAGCAGTCAGTGGTGATTTTAACAGACATCCCTCTGCCCCTAGGAATCTCTGGGTTTTGAGAGAGGTTTTAATTTAGTCAATTTCTGATCACAGGTCTGACCTTATTTATAAACATGTTACTATATTGTATTGAACATATTTTAGCTAAACTGAGAAGCTTTCAGAGTTTTTTTTCTGATTATATTTTTATACCTGTTATCTAAGGGAACCTTTCCTTAAGTAAGCATTCTGTTTGCACGATACTGTGTGTTCTGTTTGCACGATACTGTGTGTTCTGTCTGCACGATACTGTGTGTTCTGTCTGCACGATACTCTGTGTTCTGTCTGCACGATACTCTGTGTTCTGTCTGCACTGTGTGTGCTGTGATGAGCTATATGTTCGTATCTGTGCACTTTCTGTACCTTGCTGCTGTGAGCAAAAGACTTTTCCTCTGGGATCAATAAAGTAAATGCATTTCTTTATAAAATGGAATGATTATGTTTTTCTCCTTGGTGAGGTATGCATTGTAGTTTTGGTCCTAAATGTAGTTTTGCTGTGAAGAGATTCATTGATTCTGTTATTGTGCTGCGTACATAGTATAATGCAATTCTTGCTCGCAGACCATAGAAGACAATAAAGCAGTTGGCAATCAGTAAAAACAAATGCCAGTGCAGAAAATCATTTGGCAAAGTCCCTCACCTAGTTTTCATTACCAGCCATACACAATGACCCACCTTGCATCCAACATAAGGAGGTGCCCCAGTGTATATTTCAATACCAGTTGTTACTAAAATATGAAAACATAATAAACACTACATCATTAGTGATTGGTAACAATGATTATGATCAAGGTGTGCACAAAAGATATCTCGATTTAGTATTTCTATTATTATTAACTTCGAGACATCGAGATATACCGTGTCTTATTCACCCAAGTCACAGTCCAGTGAACGTGTCTGGTAGCAAATACCTATCTGCTACATTTGGATATATTTTTTAAGCATCGACGACCCAAATGCTAACGATACATAATGTACCTAAACCATCGCAAAGTTGTACGTCCTGTGCAGACTCCACTTTTTTTCCATTTCCCCACGGTGGCCGAAAGGACACCCTATATGTTTTCCTTTAAGTATCCGCAAGAGCGTTCTGGGACAAAAGCACCTGCTGTTGCCTTCGCTGTTTCTGTGATTAATCAAAGCACTGGCCTCTGCCAGCCATGTAGGAGATTTCATCTTCTGGGTGCATTACTCGCTTACAAAAAGACATTGTCCCCGGCTTAATTATAGAGCTAAGAAATGATATGACTTGCGCTTTGCCAGGCTAGGTGGAGTGTGCAAAACCCTCATGCCATTAAATCTTAATGTGACTGAAAGGGAAACGCAAGACGGCCATCACTAGCAGATGAAAAAAATGTAGCTAAATACCTGATTAAAAGCCGGGGAATAAAGAGGGGTTTTCTTTTCGCCGGACCACCCCCCCCGATTCCCTGCGGGACCCCCGGTTATATAGCGCGCGCGATGGGAGCGCCACCTTTTTTATACTTGAATGAGCGAGTGGTGCCCGTGAGCTTCTCCGCTGTCAGCATGGCCCATCCGGTGAGGGACCCGCTGCTGGCGCTCGTCCTTCTCGCGCTGGTCCGCCTGTCTAGCCAGAAAAGCATAAGTAAGTTTTCGATTTACGATCGGGAGAAAATTGAAGCTCTGGCAGTTTTTCCAGAGCGCTTTGTCATCATAATGTAGAGCTCGGGGGCTTATGGACCGCAATGATCAAAAAGTACACCGAACCGAGCAGGTCGGATAATAAATAGCTGTAATTACTGTTTGTAGATACTTCTCGGCATTGCATGCTATAAATCAGATCGCTTTTATAACTATAAAAAGTATGTTTCTAAATATAAAAGGAAGCAGTTTATTTTGCCAGTATATGTGATTTTTTAAAGACGGCGAATGTTATTCAGCTGTATAATAAATGCATTCAAGTAACATCTATTTGATTTCTAACATTTGGAGGTGATCTTTAATAAAAAGTGAATATATTTTTCATTTGTCATAAACGCATGAAAATAGCTAATTTTATTTTTCCCTTCAACGACTGATTCGATTAACATTTAGTGCTCATTCATTTTACATTCGGGCCCTTGATTTTCTTAATTACCGTTATCACTCATGTTTTTAATCGTGCTTTTACAGCGCTTGTTTAACATTGTAATAATGCTGGAAATAACCTTAATTTTTCAGTCACCTGGTGTGTGGTGTCAGACGTAGAAGAGCAGAAGTGTCTGGATGTGGCGAGCAAGGTGGCGGCGCAGAACATCCGCGGCAGGCTGCAGTGCGCGCGCGGCTTGGACGCTGCCGAATGCATGCGGAAAATTAAGGTAAAACCCCGATTTCACGTTATTTCTGAACGATACTTTAAATATGCCGTTCCAGCCAATATAAAATTTACTTCTAACACTTAGTCTAATTTTTCT
The DNA here is from genome assembly GCA_026780765.1 of Petrocephalus schoutedeni. NCBI lineage: Eukaryota > Metazoa > Chordata > Actinopteri > Osteoglossiformes > Mormyridae > Petrocephalus > Petrocephalus schoutedeni. The sequence goes on along the minus strand of JAODKL010000028.1, from coordinate 125,415 downwards.
CAAAATATTTTTGAAACAACTAAAACAGTTCACATGAAATTCAAGAGGTTCTTATAATATCCGACTGCTGCAGAGGCACAGGGGTGCAATCTCCGCCACGGCTCGCTGTGTGTGGAGTTCGCATGTTCTCCTCGTGTGGTTATGGGGGTTCCCTCCAAATACTCCAGTCTCCCCTCACAATCCAGAGACAAACTGAGGTTAATTGGGGTTACCAAATTGCCCACAGGTGTGCGTGTATGCGTGAGCGTGCTCTGCAATGGGCTGCCGCACCGTCCCGTGTCGTTCCCTGCTTGGCGCCTGTAGTCTCTGGGTTAGGCTCTGGCCCCCCCAGCGAATAGGATAAGCGGCTGCAGAAGTTGTATGGATGGATAGATGTACGGATGACTTCTGCATTTAGCGTGACGGTGAAAGAATAGTCTCCGGCGATGTTTTGGATTTGGTAGGATGACCAGCCGACAGGGGAAACTTGGCCGAGTTGAGAGTGGGAGTTTTGGTTTTGTGTGTGGCACTGGCGAGCCAAAGGGATTTGACCGTTACCGGTTCCCTTCGACAGAACGGGACGGCGGACGCCGCTACCATGTCCGCGGACGACGTCTACACAGCGGGCTGGTGCCACGGGCTGGAGGTGGCGGCCGGCGAGTCCCACAACGGCGAGGGTGGGTTCCCACATACGTGGGAAGAGCTTGTTCACTAGTGGAGTAGAGTTTTCCTCTGGCGTGGGTGTTTGTAGGTCGACAAAGGCATCCACTGACATCTCGGCCCTGACAGATGGCGTGAGCTACTATGTGGTGGCGCTGGCCAGACGCTCCTCCAGTGACCTGTCCCTGCTGGAGATGCACGAGCGCAGCTCCTGCCACCCGGGCATCCGTACCACAGTGGGCTGGACCGTGCCCATCGGCTTCCTGGTCAACACCTCGCAGATCAGTGTGGACCAGCAGTGCAACTTCCCGCAAGGTTGGTTCCCCTGACGTCGGCTGCGGAAACACAGACGGGCCGTGGGCCCAAGCCGTCACACGAGATGTGAACCTGCCCCCCCCCCCCCACCTTGCCTGTACCAGCGGTGGGGGATTTCTTTGGCTACAGCTGTGTCCCAGGTGTGAAGGACCCCGAGCATGACCCCCGGGGGAAGAATCCTAAGAACTTGTGTGAAGCCTGCATCGGAGACGACAACGACCGACACATCTGTGCCAACAGTCCTCGAGAGAGGCATTTTGGGGAGGCGGGGGCCCTGAGGTAAACATAGACGTGGGAACTCGGAGGAAACTCGGAGCACCCTCATAGTAACATATCGGCTGGAGGAGCACAAACACACACCTGGGTCTGGCTGTAAAATAAAACGTTTAACATCCATCAGACCCCACAACTCCTGTCAACACAGTCTTTATCTGTAAGTAAACAGCATGGAAAGTTTTAATGATGGGACTTCGTAGAAGTTATCCTATAAAATTAATTCTGTCAATGATGACCCTACTTGGGGGCAGAGTGTAGCTCAGTGGGTGAAGCTCTGTGCCTGTGATCAGAAGGTCGCCTGTTCAAACCCAGCCTTGGCACATCTGTGGCTCCGTGAGCAAGGCCCTTAACCCCCAGCTCCCTGGGTACTGCTCTTGTGGCTGCGCTACATTGCCAAGCTTGCTCTCATGGTGAGCAAGGTTGGAGGAGGTGAAAGAAAATTTCCCCACTGGGATTAATAGAGTTTTTTTTTTAAAAAGGCCTCCCTCCATATTATCCATTATAAAGGCTGAAAAAGAACCAAATTTGTTTTTCCCTAGCGATGCTTTACCAGCAATTATCACCGTACATCCCAATGACTGACCTGAGCCCATTCTGTCAGTCTGGACGTTCATTGTAGAACAATTTCTCCCCTACAAAAATCTTTGATGGGCACGAAGACATAAAATATGCTTTGTTTTACCCAGGTGCGTTGCTGAAAACCTTGGCGACGTTGCTTTCGTCAAGCACACGACAGTGTTTGACAACATGCTTGGTGAGTGCATTTCTGCCGCGCTGGGGGCGCCGCGGCTCCTCGCTTCCTGCGCCGCGCGTTTCCTGACCTGCGCCTTTAAATTCACCGTAAACACGCCGCGCTTATTGTGCCTCAAAAATTAACTCATATTTCTTATGAAGGCATCAGTATCCTGGCTATACACGGGCAATTTTGAAGTTACCTCAACAACATTTACAAATTCCCTATGTCAAAACTGTTGTAAGCAATTAAACAAGAAATATTGAAGTGTCAGTCATGGGTGAAGTACTGAGTAACAGAAATTCAGCACTTTTGTAGTAAAGATAATTTATGAAACCAATTAAATGTAAAAAAACAATTGCGACAGCCAAATCAAATATCGAATTTAATTAACGCAAATTTTATTTCAACACGAGCAGCAGAGCGTTGCAATACGTTCATACCAGCAGATGGCAGTATTTCCTTGGCCGGTGGATCAGCGTCTTATGCAGCATATATGGATTAATTTGATCTCTTGCGTAGCGCTTATGTAATACACTGGTTAGCGAGAGTGCACTCACCCACAGAAACGCCTTCATTATCCCCTTGCCCTCTTGAGTTCTGTCCTCCGAGTCACGTCCTGAATTAATGAGGATTATTTTGGTAGCTGTGGTTATTTCTGCAGCTTGTAAGAGCCGTGGCCTGCTGTGTGTGGGACTACTGGGGTTTCGCTAAAGTGTGGTCTCTACAGCTGTTAGGCCTACCTTTCAAAGTCTTCACAGCAATAAATCAAAAAAGATTTATGAGTTTTTAATTCTCAAGTCTTTCACCTCAGCGGTGGCCCGTGAATATGAGGCATTTTTGAAGTTCTCGCCATGTCTGACAGCACCGGGCTGCTTCTTTGGGGCATCTTCTTGCTTCCTCTTTCTCAGGTAAGAACCAGGAGTCGTGGGCCTTGGACCTGGAGCTGGAGGACTTGAAACTGCTGTGCCCCGATGGTGGGGAGGCGGCCCCCTCAGACCACCTGAGGTGCCACCTGGCCGCTGTCCCTGGCAAGGCCGTGGTGGTGCGACTGGAGGACAAATGCCGGGTCTACAAGTTTCTGGAGCGAGTTCAGGTCAGTGACCTGAGGGTGGTGCTCTGGAGGCACATGTTTGGGGGGGGGGGGATTGGGGGGGGCGAGGGTGCATGAGCACCTGCCCTGTTTGCCCCCTTTTGATGTTCTGAGTGGCCCTTTTCCATTATCAACCATCGCACAAAATCCTCCCCATCTGCAAGATTTACCAGTTGGCCAGGGCCCCCGTCCCAACAGCTGCTCCTTGAAATTTCTGTAGATGGCACTGGTGTTCCAAGTCGTGCCAAAGTTGCCCGGCTTAGACTCAAAGGCACAGTGACATTGGGATGCTAATGGCTTGGTGACATATTGGTCCCTTTCCCCTATTTTGAATGAGTCTTCAGTGTCTTCTTCCCTATTTTTCCTGGTAATTTACGCCCCCCCCCACCTTCCTGGACAGGCGGTGTTCGGCAGCTCCCCCCAGGGTTTCTCCCTGTTCAGCTCCTCGGCCTACGGCGGGAGGGACCTCATGTTCAGCGACGGCACGCGGCGGCTGCTGCGGGTGCTGGGTGGCTACAGGTCATGGCTGGGCCACAGCTACACCACTGTGCTGCAGGCCTTCGAGTGCGAGGGTGAGTCGGCGTGTCACATGACCCCTGGGTAGCCAGGTCATGGCTCGGGGGCATGATAGGAGGGGAAATTCAGCCCAGAAGAACCTCAAATGTAGACAAAGCAATAAATAGGTAAATGTAACAAATATAAACATTTATAGAATGAGGGTTATCTCTCACCACTGGGACCAGGGTTCGAGTCTCCACCTGGGTTTTGCGTGTGGAGTTTGCATGTTCTCCCTGTGAAGTCATAGAGTTTCCTCCCGGTTTCCCCCCACAGTCCAGAAACATGCTGAGGAATGGAAGATGCCCAGTTGTGTGTGTGAATGAATGGTGTGTGAGTGTGCCCTGTGATGGGGTTGGTGCCCCCATTCTGCGTTATTCCTTGCCTTGTGCTCCTAGGCTCGGGACCCCATGACCCTAAATAGGACGAGCGGGTACAGAGAATGGATGGAAATACAGTTTTAAAGCTGATTAGTGAACCGTAGTGCAAACATATATTCTTTTCAGCAGCATTAAATGTGTGTTGATTTTTACAAACCATGCTTGTGGTGGTCACCTTCTGCGAAGTGCTCATGCTGATACTTAGACGTATTCCGATGTGTCTGGTTTCCTCTGCAGGTCTGTGCTAATGGGGGAGGGGGGAAGCTGAATCACATCGCAAGCCCCCACCATGCGCTGTTCCCCTCCTGTGCTTTATATCTGCACTAGACAAGCTTTCCTGTCAGTTCTCACGCCTGATTTTGGACACCCCCCCACAACCCCCCCAACCCCCAGTCCTCCTTGCCCGACCATTACCGAACACCGGGACTGGATTAAGTGTCTCCCCCCACATTGAGCTTCTTTCTGTAATCTCTGCAATTTGATACATGGAACCAGCTCAAAAAAAAACAACCCCCTCGCCAAAAAGCAGAGGAACACTGAAGCCTATGTCAGCGCATGTGGACGGCACGGCTTTGCTGGTTTGAATTACAGAGCAGCCTTTTGCGAAGGGTGTCTGCATGTTGCTGGGGACAAAGTTCTGTATGTGAACACAACATTGATTGTGAAAAGAAAAAGGCCTGTAATTTGTACGAGGCATAGCTGATACCCGCCGTGAGAGCGTTTCTGCATCCCACAGTCACGCAGGCAGACCCAGCGATCCTTTTTTAGGACTTCCTCCGATTTTCTTTTATTCCTTGCATCTTAAGCAGCCAAATAAAATTTCACGTTCTCTTAATATAATAAAACTGGTGCTTTGAGGGTGTTCAGGAATTTTTACATTTTTAAATAAAAATTGAATGTAAATAAGCTTGAATGTGTACTTCAGACATAACATGCAGTAAAGTGTTCAAATGAAAATGAATCTGTTTCCATGTTTATTTAATATCTGTGACAGGGTCGCCAAGTTTAGTTTTCAATTTGAGACAAGTCTGCACACACACACACATTTACATGCATGTAACAGTTTTATTCCTTGTAAATAATCTGTAGGGTTTGGAAACTCCCCCAATGCTTTTGATGTAGCTAATTTTAGGTTTATAATGGAATAACATAGATTTGCCACAAGATTTCTTGCGTGGGCGTGAGAGTCTGAAAGCACAAGTGTCATGCCAGGTGCGTAAGAGTTGGTGGCCCTGCTGCAAGCACCTCAGCATAGCTCAGCCATCCCAAGACTGTATAACTTAAGCTCTGTCATGTGGTCATACACAAAAACACACACGTAAATGCAAAGGTGAACTGCAATGTAACATAACATATGTGGTATTCCACATAGGCAAAGGTGCAAGCAGCCAAGGCCAGCACATGGACTTCAGATAATGGACCTGATCCTAATTACCAGTATAATTAAGTTCACTACACCCGATTAAGGATTATGGATTCCTGCTTTGACAAGCTCGGACGTGAGTCCATTTCCCAAAGGAGTGTTTCATCCAGTGGATCCAGACCGTCAGGGTTTTTAGCTGATTTCTCGGTCTGAAGAGCCATGGGAGCCGGTGTCAGTCGCACCGTTCCTCTTCGCCCTGTGTGCCGTTGGCCTCGCCTTACTCATAAGGGGATCAGTAGAGGGGGCAGGGCCCTGGCTGTGCCTTCCAGAAACTCTCACAGAGACCACACACGGCATAGCCCCGGAAACGGCACAGGTAAACGATCCCTTTCCCAATGGGCCAGTCCCGCATGGGTTCAAATCCTGACGCTCCGGGGTCTCAGTGTCAGTCTCTCCATCCTTGATCCCGTTATTAAACTTCCTTCTTTCGCTTTGTAGAATGAATATCAGTGTCAGAGTGCAGGTGGGGGCACACAATGCGGTCACAGTGCACAGATCCGCAGACCCCGCCCCTTCCATTTCAGCAGAGAAGTAAAGGAATGTAATCTCCCGTTGGGACAGAGAAAGCCCAGACACACTCTTCCTCCCACTGTGCCTTCATATGAAACACACAGGCCTCTGACAGTCACGGCGTTTAAACTGTGGCTCTGATAACAATGTTTACCTTCCCCATCATTATTGCTTTGTGTAGACGGCCATCCTCCGAGCCGCTTGCAAATCACAGAGCGGCACCCAACAGACGAGTGGGAGAAACACTGCTGAGTTTCGCGAGGTGACTGATTTCTGCATCTCTGGATGTGCCGGATGTACAAGTCTGGGCAGTGATACTAATTTAATTTAAATCAGCTTGTTTTTACGCCCTTCCCATCACGGCTGCTCTGAAGATTTCCCAACATTTGAAGCGCCGAAAATTAGCCATGTCAACAGTGAACATTTTCCAGTTTTTAAAGCGTAAAGGGAGAAAAACAGTAGAGCGGGGTTCTTGTCTGACAGTGTTGGAGTATTCATGGGGTCATGTAAAGGCCGCTGTTCGGCAATGAACTTGACGCACACTGGGGGGCTGTAGCCAAGCGGCATATGTAGGGGCAGTGCCAAAGGGGCACTGACTGCAGCTGAAAGCTGATTGGCTCACAGAATGCCCCCACCCCATCACTCGACGATTCAAAACACATGATTGGCTAATGATAAAGTTGGCCCTACTGTATGAATTATGTCCCCTTTAATGTCCCCCACCTAGAATCAGCTGTCAGAGTAGGACCCAGGATTCCACCACCGGGAGTCTCCCGCGGCTTCAGATGTCAGTCAAAAACTCGCACACAGCAGTGCTCTTCGTCATGACGAGGAGAGCCAGCGGGCGGCCGCCACAGCAGACGGCGCCGGAGGCAGACGCGAGGATCGATGGCTGTTTAACGAGGGGGGACTTCCCTGCCTGGTGCCCGGCTTCCTGCTGGACGGTGAGCTGATGAGCGGCCTTTGGGGTCTTGCTTTCTCAGCCCCCATTAACGCAGAGGCAGCGGGATGCAGACACTGAGCAGATGCCCCCCCCAAACCCCTGCCCGCCCCCCCCCATGCCAACATTCCAGCCCCCT
>JAODKL010000028.1:101255-112433 GCA_026780765.1 Petrocephalus schoutedeni | reverse complement strand
ATGTAAAATGTGCTTCCCCCTCTACTGGCAGGCCAGAACTGTCAGAAAAATTACTTTTGATGCCCGAGAAAGTCATCCCTATTGCCAAATCTGGGGTCGTCCTCTAGGTTGGCAGATGAAACTGCCTTTTGTCAGTCTTTTTGTTTATTTATTTTTCTTACAACAGAGTCAGGGTTCCGTGGAGAGTGTACATGAGACACGAGTCAAATAGTTGTCTGCGGAAATGCAGCCACACTCTGAAGGCACTGGACGTAAATTATTAATGAGAGCGACGGAATCGCACACAGTCCTGTGTGCACTGAGAGACAGGAGCTTTACACACACCGTGAAACACAGATGCCACCATGCACCATTACAGGCAGTTAAAAGATGAAGTGTAAGGAAGGAAATGTATATTTTCTGTTTATTTTTCAGATTAGTTGACCCTATACACATACAGGGACACAGGCGCAGAATGAGGGAGTACAGTCTTGTCCAAAGCTTGGTCTTATCTGAGCTCAGAAGAAATGAAGCTTCAGTACAGAAGGGAAGGGGGACTCTCAGAGCAGGTGTGATAATCTGCTGTCCTTGTGAATTGTGCATGCTAATTACGCCAAATGTTATATACCTCTGTTACTAATAGTAAGCCCTGAATCGGGCGATATGCATCCTATCCAAGGTTTTTCGGCGGTTACAAACAAGATCTGTTTCCTAAGACTTTGTAGTCAGAAAAATAAGAATACAGCACATTATAGAGTAATAAAAAAGTACAGTACTGTACCTCGAGTTGGCGAACCGGTGAAGCTGCACAATCTTTTCATGAGCATCACAAAGTTGTGGATGCATGGACTGCAAACCACTGTATTTAACCCGAATTTTTAATATAACAGGCAGTCCGTTTTAAGTACAAGGTGTCCGTAAGCCAGAAATTCCTAACCCGGTGGCTGCCTGCACGCCGAGTGACCTCTATCTATATGGTAAAAGTTAGGAAACGGCCAACAGTGTGGGGAGCGTCGCTCTGGAAACGACGAGATTGTGACACCGCTTTGTCCTAGCCCGCTCCCTCGACTTTCCAGGTGGATGGACGGGGCACCAAGATCTGCACTTGTGAATTAGGAAAGTGAGTCCGTTTGAATGGTATTCTCTCATGGGCAAAAGTTGGAGCCAGAGCCTATTTGGGTCAGTGCTAGTCTATATCAAGTCTTGACCATTTTTAGCTGCAGCAATAACCCCAGTCCGCTGGGGAAAAGGAAGAGAGGACTGCCTGTTAGTGTTGGCGGAGGGACCGTTAATAACGGTAAATGTCACACAATGACATTAATAGAAGCTATTCCCTGAGGACAGACAATGGTAAAGTCCATTATGCATCCAGCAGTGAACTTTCGATTAGTATCCACATTCGTCCCGAATCGAACAATCATTGTTCTCTATGGTGACAGCCCAGTGCCTTAATATGAATTCAGAATAAAAATTGATTTAGCAATTCTTTATTCTGTTTGTAGGCATATTTGTGCAAAAGAAAATTGATATATACAGTAGACATAGATCTTTTCTTCCTGAGCTCAGCCTATCAGATAAAGTGTCTGCCCCACCTGGGTGGATCAGGAGGGATTGTGAAGACGGTTCTAAGGCTTTTCCAGCCTTTTAAATTTTGTATGAACCATTTTTCATTTGCCGCTCTCCCCGCTGCTGGGCCACAGGCTATGTCGTTTGTTAATTGGCCGCACCGAGCACCGAGACAGGCGTAAAGGTGTCAGTTTGAGGTTAGACGCTCTTGGGACGCAAGCTTTTTCATACAGTCTCCCTCCTAGCCATTTCGGATTCCCTGTGAGATGTCAGAACCCTCAAAGATGGCGGGAAGAGTGGGCGAAGGCTGCCAGGAAGGCGCACGTTGTGTTTTACGTACGCGTGTTGGAAGCTTGCCGGCAGCTCCTGAAAATTCGTTAATAAATGGGTAGCGGGTGGGCGAAACCTTTCTAAAATTTGCAGGAAATGGGGAGATACATCTGAAGTTTCATTATGTCATCATTTGGGTCTGATAAGTAATTGTTTTTTGGCCAGGTTGAGATTGCAGTCTCATTCTTTGGCTGTTTCTGTGATGGATAAACATTTGACTGGGGGACCATTGGCAGTTGAGCTGGAGGTTTGACAGAATAGTTGCCATTTTAGAATGTAGTTCATTTTCTGGTTGTTCTATTTTGGAGCTCTGATCCATCACCATCTCTTTGGTGTTTTTCTAAGCATGTGACACCTTACATGCTATGACTCCTGCTACCCACATAATTGAGTCATCAGTTAAGATGTACTCATATCGCTATTAATTTTTCTCCATGACAGTTTATGTTGCTAACGCCATGAGGGAAAGAGAGACAACACACATGCAAAGCATGTAGCTTTCAGTGCCCTTCAGACATGGGCATGACCCCTAGATTGACATCCTCTTTGTGCACCCATTTCCCTCCAGGCAAAGGCACCTGGCCTAAGATTGGCCAAGCACCATGTGTCCTCTTTGCTTCATTGGCTTCTTCCACACATTCTGTCTCTCTGTCTGTTTCCCCGAATGTAGGTGGCCGGGGTGTGGACATAGAAAGCGATGAGGCTGGGATAGTATGCCTGAGATTCTCCTGGTGACATAGGAAACGACCCCAGAGGCTTAATGCGTGGTGCAGATGAGAGTCCTTAATATGACGACAAAGGACAGAGGAACATATGGTAGAGAATTGCCAAGAGCCCTCAGCAAGTAATATGAACATGGACACTGAGAAGATGGGGAGTAGCGGTGTAGCGTTTGTACTGTAATGGGAATGGGTACCTCCCCCCCACGTCCTCCCGCGTGGGTACCTCCTTCCCCAAACGTCCACCTGCATATTACCTAAATATCAGAACCAGTCTGAACCTGAACCTGTTTCTCAAGTTTTCCAGGTGACTTTGAGAAACAAAGGGGAATGTTCCTGAAAGCGCTGCATTTTGCTCGCCGTATGTTTCTGGCCAGGTCTTGCCTTGTCCCACTAGGCATGCTGAAAGCTCACTACCACTTTCTGCCTACAGGGACCACTGACTGAGAACATTATGAGGATATCGCCTTGGTCTCCTGCACAGCGGCATTTAAAAACCCTCTAGCTTAAGCGCTGCCACGTCATGTTCTTCCGGAAAATCTCGTTAAAGTAGCACGCTGGGTGGCTAACGCTAACGGCAGGTTCCGGGCTTGTGTGCTTCTAGGAGCCCCCGCATTGCTCCTGCCCTCGTTGGCCTTCAACGTGGGCCTCATCCGTGCCCGGGATTTTCCTGGAGAGTCACTATCCATACGCTCCATTTTATGATTCATATTATTGGATGCTTACAGTTTTTACAGTTATGGAAAGAGCGTGATATTTTAATGAAGGCATTTTTTTCATTCTCATTAAGTGCCTTGCTATTAATGCTCGTAATTTCCCTCTCAGGGCTCCAATAAGGTTTCAAGGTTGTGTACTTAACCTGCACAGTACCTGCTGCCCTACATTGCCTCCTTTTATGAGTGTGGGTGTGGGGGGGGGTGGCGGGGGGGGGGTACGAGTCAAAGAGAGAAAGACACACATCCCAATGGGTGTTGCAGAAGTGCTTTAACCGAGCCGACACAGACTTGCTCAGCGAAGCAAAGAAACTTTCGCAGAAGTCCTTGGCCCAGAACCGGAAGACTGTTTTCCAGGCAAGGATTCTACGGAGTGTTCCTAGTTTCCTTGCCGTTATTTGTGATCTGAATCCCCAACCCCGATAAACCTTCCCTCTGTTTATTACGGGTGACCTAGAGGGGCTCCAGGCAGTCAGGAGAGAGATGAACTCTGGGTAGATGTGATTTACAGATCTGTCTACCCAAGGCCAGCCATTTCATCACCTACCATTCTGCTTTCATATACCAAGTTAACCCCTTGGTTTCTGACCAAGGCACCCTTTCTTGCCTTCACATTTCTGTAGAAGTAGACACACATTTGTGCCAATCTGGGGTTCCGTTCCATTGCAGGAAGTCTAAATCAATGTTTCTTAACCCGGCCCACAGGGACCCCAGACAGTCCACATTTTTGCTCCCTCCCAGACAGTCCATATTTTTGCTCCCTCCCAGACAGTCCACAAAAACAGGGACTTTCTAAGGGTCCCCAAGGACCTGTTTGAGAAACACTGGTCATAATCACATCTGAAAATTTGATTATATGCTTTGTACCTGCATAATTTCTCATATGACAACTAACGTGTGAAAATAAATATGGCCTCCCCATATCAACAGATAACTGGGGGGAGGGATTTGTCCAGGTTGGGTGAGTCAGTTATGTCAGTGAGATAACTGCATAGTGTAGTTAAGTCAAGAGCAGTGGTGGGCAATCTTATCCACAAAGGGCCAGTGTGTATGCATGTTTTTGGGATAACCTTTACGGCGGGTCTAATCCTAACATACTAAATAACCATTACCTGACGTTACATGCAGTCTCAATGAGCCTTATCCCTAAAGTTTCTGTTTAGCCATAAATCCCACCAGAGAAATACAACGGAGTGGACCCAGAAGCACCACATGCAAATCATAGGATTTTCACGTAATTCAAAAAAGGTGAATATTCTGAATATTCAGTGAAGTCTCCCGCAAGTGGTGTTACTGAACTGAGTGGGTCGGCTCACACTTGGTGTACCCATTCATTTACATTGATAAAAGCACCCATTTCTTTCAGTCGTTTATAACCTTATGTAAAAGACGGCAACATTAAAATCACTTACTGAATGCTATTCCACATTACCGAGGTAATTTAGCACCACGCAGCAGCTCAAAGAAAGGCAAATTATGATTAATGCTCTTAGATGTGATGTGCCACATTAAGCGAAACGACAACATTAAGAAACACAGGATAAAAAAAACGTCTTATCAAATTAAAGTTATAATAGTGAGGAGAGATTGCCGAGAAACTTTAATTGCACATTAAGAGGAAAGCAACGTTAATGATACCATTATCAATGATTTTAGTCACGTTTTTTGTTGTAAAAGAATGGCGTTGTGTTTAGCATTTTAAAATGCTACACAAGCTGGAGTGAATTGATTTAGGAGAGTCGTCAGACGTTTGTGATTTCTGTCGGTGGTTTATTAAAATTATAATAATTCGGTTTTGCAGCGACAGGAGATGTGTCCACCGAATTTCAGCCCTAAAACTTGGAAAAATTTGCCTCTCGGTAGTTAACTTGGCGCGATTTCTGCCCTTTCGTTCCTCGATGCATGGAGAGAAATCGTTTCTGTCCCGCAACATTACGCTTTTCTTCAGACTTCCGAACCTATTAGATCAGGTGGGTAAATAAATCAACAGCAGCTCGGGTCATTTCCCTCCGCGGGCACAAATTTGGATTTAATTCACAGAGGCGGTATAAACCCTACACTAATTATCTTAGTGAGGCGCCAGCTTGAAAAGAAAAAAAAAAACAAGCTGAAATTGAAAAATGGGTGTGAGCAAACACGGAATGAGCGAATTGAGAAGTAAAAACAACACGAAGTTCACCTGAAGGACCAAAGCAATGCGTAACTCAGCTTTGTTATTAATTATCGGGCTCTCGGACAATCGTGACTACTAGCTTAAGTTAACCCAGCTAACTGAGAAATCCTGCTTCGTTTCTTTTCGGTGAAAACACAGCCTGCGGGTAGTGGGGGGGGACAGGCTAGTTAGTTGGCTGGAGTTACATTTTTAATTTGAAACAAGTCTGCACACACATTTACATGTATGTAATAGTTTTAAAGCAGAGTAATAGTTTATCTCGCAGATAGTCTGTAGGGTTTGCAGACTACCCCATTGTTTTTGATGTAGCTAATTTTAGGTTTATAGCGTGTCACGCCACATACGTGAGAGTTGGCGGCCCTGTATTTGCCACCCTCGCACCAAGCCTTCGACATGGCGGGCAGCTGAGTCTCAGAGGGGCGAGCGATGCCAACGCCACGAGTGTGAAATCAGTGGCGCTATCGATAACAGAGATGTGTTTAATTAACAGGAGCCGCGCGTTAAGATTCCTCAGGGCTTCAGCTCTACTTTGAAGGGGGAAGGCTTTGCGAGATGCTCTTGAAGCCACTTGCTGCGTCAAACCTGAGCCACGTCTGTGACCAGCAGGGCAGATAGGTTTCTTGGGGGGACTCCTCCATGCCACCAAAAAGATGCGGGGGAAGACATTGAGCAGCAGGAGTATTCAGCACAGAAGCTGTTTTTCGTATTCTCGAAGCTACTGATCTGACTTTTCTGTGTTCCCCTGATGTGCTGCCTGGCTCCAGTTCAGCTCCTTGCCGCTTTCCTTAACTGGGCAGTGGTAACGCTTCCACTGCCAGGCCCCCTTTGGGCTCTGGGTCCTGGCCGTGTGGCGATATCGCTCATGGGGACAGACTGAAGGGCCCTGCAGTTGACCTCTTGGCACCATCGCAAGCTGCACTTTCGCGGATCTCAAAAGCTCGCGTGGTAGAAGCTAATTTATCCGAGTACCTGGGAGATGGAGTTGACTCTCAGGGTAGACATCCTCACCGCCTCACTCCCACACCCCCAACTACCGCAGCCGCTCACCTGTCTTCTGGCGTGAGCTCGAGTGGCACAAAGCCCCGCATCCTCATTACGCTTGACAGCCGTCACCCCTCTTGGCTGTAATGAGCGTGCTCGGTGCGTGACAGGGCCGTGGGCCAAGGTGAGTCCTGTCTGTCTCCTGCTGCCGCTGTGGGATTTAGCACACATCAGCCCTTAGCCCCCTCCCCACCAACACCTAACGCCCGCAGCTATGGAACTTGCTATTTTTGGGAGATCTTAAGCAGAAGTGGTTGTCAGGTCCCAATGCTCTTACCCCACTGACCTCAAGGCCCATGTGATAGTTGACGAGAAGCAGGATACCCTAATTGACATCTCTGGATACCTGTGTCTTTTGCTCTCCCGACTTGCCCGACAAACACAAAGACTAATTGGAGACATCATTAGATGCCTTAGATTCCCAAGCTACAACTGTAAATGATTAGAGACTCCTACCTACTGGGAGGTGGTCCACCTGGGATTCAGTACTCTGCTAGGTGGAATAATGTGTGTTTGCAAACTTCTTGCCTTTTGTTTTAGAAATCTATCTTTAAACACCTTGAGACACTTTGCCGCTCAAGCTCTCTGTTAATTCATTCATTTATTGGTGAAATATATAGCTGTAATGACTAATTAATGAAACTTCCACTGCAGGGTATTTGTAAAGATTATCAATTATGTGAGGCACCCTGAGTTTGCTGCTGGGCAAGGACTTTGTGGTCTGGCATCATCATAGATCCTGGTTGAATATAATGTGGTTTGATTCCAGAAAGTGTGGCTCTAACGTCCTCCGAAGAGAGCCCATTATAAATGTTCACGTTCACGGATAGCAGATTAAGAATAGAATATCCCAGGCTCCAGTCGCATAAATGAGAGTTAAAAAATTGCAAGTTCCCTTGGGTAAAAGATAAAACTGTGTACATTCCCTTTACTTAGAAAGCTCGGGAGCAAAGTCTGGAGGGGAAAAGTCAGGATGGACAGTCACGTCTTCCCGAGGAAGCTGACATATGTTTTTCACAAAAGCCATTGACCCATTGGCCAAGACTCGAGCAGTAATTGTCTGATCTGGATGAATGAGCTGTAAGGTGAAGCTCAAACAGAGATGTATGGTCCAGGAGCACTTTGCTGTATGGGAAAATCTATTATCTGCTTTTCAAAATCTTAATTACCTCTCCAAGCAGGTTTGACTAAATGATGTAATTAATTTTAGAATGTGAAACATTGAAAATTAATAGTGGCAGTATAAAGTGTGAAACAGCTTGAAAGGTATTATTTAGCAAAAGTCATTTGACCTTGTTGGCAACGGTTTTTGTAAGAAAATATGAAATCATTCATTTTTGTTCTGGTTAAAAAAGAGAAACCCCTTCCTTAGGAGTTGGGTTTATTATCGCACAGGGTGGATAGAGTTTGTGTTTTTGTACTTGTAGCAGACCCTTGGACATTGGGTTTCTGGGTGGGATCCCTGATGGTTTTTCTCTTGTACCTTAACTTACTCTTTCAGTTCTTCACCCCTATTGTCTGTCGGTTTGTCCATAACGAATTGCTTTTGCACATGGTGCATTATTTCCTGTCTTTGCCTGACCTTGACCGCCACTTAACCACTGTAGTGGAACGTGTTTTAATGAAGATCCATGGTAACAGCCAAAAGGCTTCTGATGTGGCCCACACAGGTTGGTGCGCGAGGAACAGGTGGGCTGAAAACTGGACGCTGAAGGTTAAAAAGGACATTTTGCCCTAGTTTTTCAGTAACTGTAAGACGGGACCTAACTGTAGCACTCATTAATATTCAGTAACTGCTCTCGGTTTGGTTGATCCACACGTCACCGCGATACGTGACGGTGAAGCCCTGATCACAATCAGCCACATCACCTTTGCCTTATTTCCTGTTGCTTTCTGATGCTTTATTTTTGCCTTTTTGTGACTCTTGTCCCCCTTTGTGATGATGCTGTAGTTTGTTGGTGTTTCTCTCCACCTTTTCTGATAGACTCACCCCCAATCATGTCTCACGTGTCTCCGTTTGCAGTCCTGCCCGCAGGGAGCCTTGCCACGGTAAACAGCACCGTTGCAGGAATGCGGTGAAATGAAAACGCGTCGGCTGGTGAGAGAGGCCCATGTGCCGGAGACAAACTATGACAAGCCATGAAAAATTGACTTTTCACACTGAGCCAGGTTCACGACTGTAGCATTGATTGACAAGCAATGTATTTTTTTTTCTTGCACTAGGTTGAATGACTATATTCACCCAGCTTAATTAATAAAATTATTATACTTATTCAGTTTGCTAGATAAAAAAAGCCAGCTGTAGACTGCTTGCTGGCAACCATCCAGAATGACGCCAGTGGGTCAAACCAAGTGCTTTCAGACAATTTACAATCGACACTTCCCAGGGGAACGTATGTAATATTTAAGGTTCAGCTCCCATTTGGATTGGACAAAAATGCTTTGTGTAGTTAATTCTACACCAGTGCAGTTCAGAATCCCCTGGATGCTGCTTATTGCAATCATGAGGGAAATGAATTGTTCCTGGCAATATTGTGCTGTTGATGCCGTTGTTTGTTACATAAATCGTAATGTAGGGGAAAGCCTTCACCTTATTGGTCAAGTCCGGGTGAGTCATGTGACACATGCGCGGGAGGAAGGAGCAGGCAATTTTTGGGTAGGGAAGTAGAGACGGGTTTGTGGTGATGTATAGAAGAGATCTCTTCCTGTAATTACAGGGAGCTTCAGAACAAGAAGTATGAGCAATGCCTTCTACTTTTCTGGATATTGATGCGTGTGGCTCTGTGGGTTTGATCCCCTGTGATCGGAAGGTCGTTAGTTCAAATCCTGTGGTCGGCAGAATAATATCATATCATATTGTGCACTTGAGCAAGACCCTTTACCCCAGCTGCTCCAGGGACTGGCTGATCCTGCTTTCTCAGTTGTTTTTCGATGAAAGCCTGCCAGTTAAATGAAGCCAGCCATATCTGCATCGTTGAGCTCTGTATGACTTGCCCGTATTAGTTCATTTAGGCTATTTCGCTGTTTGCCAGACAACTTGGATCTGGATTTTAGACAAATCATCGTGGCCCTGTTTGGACGGTCAGACAAAAGGGGACATTTCTGGCTCCAGTGCCCTTGATCTCTGGTTTGTACAGTTCACCCCTCCCCAGACATGCAGAATTAAGTGGGGAATCTGCCGGCGGCCGATCCGATGATACGGATTGCGGCACGTTGCCCCCGAGCCTCTATCTGCATCAGATTGGGCTCAAGAGTCCCAGCACAAGCAGCGGAAGGGCTTATCAGCATCTGAACACACCGCCCAGCCGCCCCACCCTCACGCACTCGTGCACAGTGAGCCCACAAAACAAAGGCACCCCCCCCATGGAAATGTCCCAAGTGGAAACACAGATTTATATTATCTCACAAAACAATACAGAGTTCCAAAAACAACACGAATCCGCAGCCGCATGAATCTCCCTCGGCCACATGGGGCCCGCCTCATTCATGATGGCGGGGCAGAGCGCTCTGTCTGCGAGCTTGACGCCCTGGGAGGCCCCCGCTTCGCTGCCGGGGTGCAGAGTCATCCTTCCTTTTGTCTGCTTGCAGAGATCAGACCATCTACTGTGGCATTTCGAGTGTTAATGACAATCTGCAATTTCAGGATTCAGGATTAACATAGATAAATCTAGATAAATCTATCAATCTGTCTGTCTGTCTATCTATCTATCTATCTGTCTGTCAGTCTGTCTATCTGTCTGTGAGTCTATCTCTTACAATGATGCCTTTTGTTTACACCGTGAGAGTTGTCCATGTAGCACTGGTAAATAAGAAATACAAACCCAACAGAGCGCCGGGAAATGAGAAGTGCATGGCAGCCGAGGCCCGAGGATCCCCAGGAGAAGGGCGGCCTTGTGTCACATGGCCCGACAGATGCCTCTGGGCCTGGTTTCAGCCTGAGTATTGCTGTCTTTCCTTAAGCTGCCCCCACAACACACTCCCCTCGGGGGTGGAGGGGCACACTTTCCAGATTTCGACAGCCCAATATTTTTTTGTGCCGTTCCAACTGGGAGAAACGGCTAGACATCATGGGTCAATGTTTTGACGACAGTGCAGGGAAATTTAGATGCTTTTGTGAGACAAAGTATGTGTGCAAAGCCTATGCTTAGTATGTTTCCTATCTTGGAAAAATGTTTTTTTCCTGAGTGAGGTCCCTTTTCCAGACCGACATGTGGTTCCCCTAAGTACCAGTTGGAGGCGATATTGAACCTCTCTTTGAACCTCTTCTTATGCCCACATCTATTTAGGAGGCACACACTTAACTGATTCACTTAGCGGTCTTTGTTATTTCTAAACGTAGGGGGGGATGTTTTAACTCAACCATACAATATTAATATTAATGTTTTATTGACTAACTGTTGTTTCAAAATGGTAGGGAACTAGTAAGAGGGGACTAGTGAAAAGAGGTTAGTGTGCAGTTATTGGGTCAGTTACCATCTGTGGATCTGTCGCCCCCCCCCCCAGTTGATGTATCCGCTGGCCTGAGTTCCCACAGGCTGCTGTTCGCCAGACCCAGCCTGAACTCCATTAAGGACACCTAATCGTGCAGTTTGGGCTTCCTCCTGTTGTCTCTGTCAGCAATCTTGCTCTTGCACATCCAGCTCTACTGAATCAATTT
>JAODKL010000028.1:83253-100945 GCA_026780765.1 Petrocephalus schoutedeni | reverse complement strand
TCACAATCATACACCTGACTGCTGACTGCCATGCCCTCTGGCGGTCTGTCCCGTCACAATCATACACCTGACTGCTGACTGCCATGCCCTCTGGCGGTCTGTCCCGTCACAATCATACACCTGACTGCTGACTGCCATGCCCTCTGGCGGTCTGTCCCGTCACAATCATACACCTGACTGCTGGCTGCCATGCCCTCTGGCGGTCTGCCCCATCACAATCATACACCTGACTGCTGACTGCCATGCCCTCTGGTGGTCTACCCCATCTCAATCATACACCTGACTGCTGACTGCCACACCCTCTGGCGGTCTGCCCCGTCACAATCATACACCTGACTGCTGACTGCCACGCCCTCTGGCGGTCTGCCCCGTCACAATCATACACCTGACTGCTGACTGCCACACCCCCTGGCAGTCTGCCCCACCACACTCATACACCTGACTATTGACTGCCACGGCCCCTGGCGGTCTGCCCCCTCACAGTATTACATCTAACTGCTGACTGCCACGCACCCTGGTGGTCTCCTCCATTAAAAATCACAGTGCATGACTTCCAGGGACCCAACTTCTTCCATTTATTAGTCTCCCTTGTGTTTTACTTTCTTCAATGCCTCCTCACTCCTGTCAATATGTAGACGGCCCCTGTCCCTACATACAGGGTGCTTTCAGCAGCGCTACCTGAAAGGAATCCCCCCCAGCCCGGCAGTGCAGTCATTGATAACTGTACCACATTTATCCAGTAAGCACCTTCCGTCCGTACCCTGACTCCGAGGACTCGGCGGGGTGGACCTGGGAAGAAGCCAAATACACACATTCTGTGAGAGAAACAAGAATTATAATACAAAATTAGTTTTCTAGGAATGCTGTTCCTTCCTTTTTCTGTGAAAACGAGGTCATTGCGTGCATGGCTGGTGTGTGAATAGCAAATAATTGCTTTATTCTGAACCCCGGAAAGGAGGATTTAACCATTACATGAACAGTAATAATAACCCGCGACCCTCTGGCCTCCGGGTTGGGAAAAAAAAAAACATGTTGGAGACGACGCCTGCTTTGACTCAGCTTTCATAAAGTGAAAAAATTGTATAAATTTGTAAAAACATTACTGACTAAAGCTGTAGAAGCTGACAGAAGCTGTAATGAAATTCACTTTCGAACCCCATCTGGCAGAGCTTTGCAGCTGCAGTTTTAAGCAGGATTTTTAGGCACACTTGGTAAAGTATCAACAGCACCCCTTGCTGAACTTCGGGCAATTAAACCAAAATAATCGCTCTTAGTGTCTTTTGCATTGGCTGGCTCGCGCTCCCCACCCGGGTCGGATGGCGCCTGTTTTCGTTCGCAGCGGTAACTCAGAGTCTAATTCAATTTGAACTCGCGGCTTGAGAAATGTAATCTGCCAAAGTGAATTCAATTACGCAATTACAGCTTTGTGCTTTCGGAGGACATCAGAAACTCGCGGGGTGAAGGACCGTTTAGTCACTGGGCACCTGCTGTGTGAGACGCATACAGACTTGGGACTGCTGCGGTGGCTTGCAGTGAGACCTCGGGAAAATATGTCAGGCATATCCCAGGCCTACTGCAAGATAGAAAGACAGGACCCCTCTCTACATATGTTAGTCACACACTTACACTCTCACAGTTGTTAACAGCCCCCTGTTCGACACGCAGCTCTTGATACCCAGTGCTCTGTTTTTGCTTGTAATACAAATGCACACTTACACCAGACACATGGGGAGAGGGTTTGTCGCTAATGTCGATTAAACCCTCCCTCGCTCTCGCTGGGGTTCTCGCTGGGAGCCTCGTGCTGCTGGAAACTCATCCAGGCCATAATTAGCACCTTCTCGAACGGTTAGGAAGAGTCATAGATACATTCACATATGAATCAAAAGAACTAAAACCAAGTTTTTTTTTTTTATGTAAGGCACTGTAAAACTTGCTTTGTGCAGGGGGGGGGGGGGGGTGAACAAAATCGTGTTACATGGGGATGAGAGGAAGGAATTGAGGTTTTGTTTTATTTTCCCCAAAACAAGTCATTTAAAATTCTGTCGGGTTGTGTGTCGAAAAACGTGCGACTGCTGGGAGTCGTGGAAAAGCACTCAGGCGGGTGATTTTTGGAATATATTATTGAGATCTTTGTATTAATACCCAAACTGGTTCACAGGACGAGGAAGTTGGCTGGCTGGGTTTTATTTCAGGCTGTTCTGTTGCTGTTCTTGGACAGAACCACTGCACTGAGGAGCCCCTTGGCTCTTCATCTCTACAACATCCTGAAGGGAACCTGACCTCCGGCTGGGCGGCACATGAGAGGCCTCTGGCCTCTGGACCACAGGTCATTACGGAACCAACGTGTTCACAGTATTGAAGTGGAGATGCTGACTCAGTCTTTAATGCCCTTAAAATGTTTGGGGGGAAGCAGAAATTCCTAGTAGGGTGTCTAAAATTCTGGATGCTTCTAGGGTTTTTCACATACAAGGCTGGGGAGCTTGACCAGGGATTTTTGCACTGAAAAAAGGGGAGGGGGTGTGTTTCACATTAGGCAGAAAATAGCCTGCTAGCTGGGTCAAAATATATCCTGAACTGAAAGGACTGTTTTCGCACACGAGCCGCACATGACAGCTGGGTATTACCCATTCCAGCATTTAAAGAACGGAAGGGAACGTTATAAACATTTTGACAAACAGTAAATATGGGAAGCAGTCACCTTCGCCATCTGTATGATTCCTGCTGAGGGTCTGGAGCATTTACGTTCAACCCCCTGGAAATCAAAGACGCCCCTTTCTCTGCAGTCTGTGGCGGGACAGCTGTCAAAACCCTGCACCCCCACCCCACTCTCCGCCTCCCCGAGGGACTTCAGAAGCATCAAACGGAAGCAGACTCTCTCCTTTCCTCCTCCGTCTAGCCGCTCCCCAGTGTTTGCCTCCGTCTCTGCAAACGCTCGAAGAATTTTCTTGATGAATGCATCAAAAGGATAAATGTGT
Organism: Petrocephalus schoutedeni; assembly: GCA_026780765.1. Classification (NCBI taxonomy): domain Eukaryota; kingdom Metazoa; phylum Chordata; class Actinopteri; order Osteoglossiformes; family Mormyridae; genus Petrocephalus; species Petrocephalus schoutedeni. Next base: position 97,970 of record JAODKL010000028.1, on the reverse strand, counting down.
AATTAATTTCGCTCAGAAAACAAAAGGCCCAGGGTGGTGGTGGTGGTGGGGGGGGGGGGGTGTCCCCACCTTGTGTAATTTGCCTGATGCGGGGGTGGCAGTGTAATTTAATATGATTTGAATAGACCGCTCATGAATTTAGGAAATGTACTATAATATGGATAATGTATTCATGGAACACACAACAGATTTTATGTCAGCCTCATTAAATTACAGTTCGACTGTCCCAGAACTGGTGCCTGCCCACTGGCAAACCAGTACAAATGAGCGCTATGCCAGTATACATCATTAGCTGTGCTTATTGTACCAAAACATAGTGGTATTAATTACTGCTGTACCAATATGCTCAATTTACCAATGTGCCAGGATGTGTGTGTATAGCCAGCAGGGGGCTCCACTGGACGTTTAGCATCCGGTATCACGGGTCCTCCCACAGCACTTACATTCCCCCCTCACCTCGGCCCCTCACAACCATTACAAGCCCAAGTGACCATGTCAGCCAATCAGCTGGAAACATAGGTCACATGGGTGTGATGGAGCCAGGGTGCCTCTGCCCACACTCTGCTGGCTTTGGTGATGACGCTGAGATGGAAAAGGGGAAAATAAGGGAGGCAAGCATTTTGCCGTCGCAGTGAAACGATCAGGCTGTGGGCCGCGACGCTCTGGCCGACATTTAGTGTCTGCTTATGGGGGAATTACAAGGGTCTCAGTGGCTCACACTGATGGCATTATGCCATCAGTTAGCTGGTTAGTGTGACTTTTACTACAGTTTTTAGTTGTCTACTAAGCATGACTACTTTACTGGGATTGCTACAAAAATAAACATTGAAAAAAGTAAAAAATTTCCAGTGCATTAAGACTGTAAATAATATAAAATGGTCTTTTTGCCATATGTGCTAGTTTAGCTTAGACATATGTGCTTGCAGAATATTTCTGTATCATATATACACATTCATACATTTGCAGGGATCTGGTCTCCATAACCTACAATGCACCACATCTCGGTACCAGCATGACAAGCAAGGTTATTATGCGGTCTTGACCGAGCTGGGAGCTTGACGCTACCCTGGGAAGCTTGTCCTGCCACTGTGCAGCCTGCCCTGCAGTGGAGAGGGGGGTTGCTGGGGGTTGGGTTGGTGGAATTCTGGGCAAATTGCACAGCGCTGGGTGCTGAGGCATTGTAATACATGTAGAGAGGAACCAGTGGATGCAGAGGGGGCGACCGGACACACTCATGAGAGAAGGTGGCCCGTGATTCGAAGCCGCTGGAGGGTGAGGCTGGGGAACAGTAGAGAGGCCATCCAGGAGAGAGAATGGGTCAGCACCAAGCCATGTCCGGTGGACCCATATTAGCCATCATCCTTCCCTGTGATCACTCCCTTCTTTCCTGCGTGCCTAGGAAATCTGAGCTCCTCCGTGCGGCTGCTTAAAAGGTGTGTCTGGAAGGTTTCCCAGACAGATTGGTCTCAAAGGGACGGCGAGTCTCCGGGAGTCTGGAGTACAGTAAACGCGAGCCGTGATAGGACAGGCTGGCGTTCGTACACTACACGAGGTCGGTGAAGCACTGCCAAGTACCAGCGATGGCAAAGCGAGAACAAGAATCATCTGTAGATGCTTTGGTTCAGTATCTTAGTGAATAAATTATCAATGGAATGTCTGGCAAGCAGCTGATGATGTGTGTGTGCTTGTTTCTCTATATGGGTAAGGAGCGTGGCGTGTGAATGTTAGGGTATGTTCTTATATAAGCAAACATGCGTGTGCAGGCACACCATAAAGGGGAGGGGGGGGGGGGTTAGGATGATTCCAAAGGACTTTGGAATATCAGGGGCCCTAGTTTGGAACATAATTAGATTGGTCTAGGTTGGGGACTCAATACGATAATCGATGAAGCCCAAAATCTCTAGTGCGCCCCTGTGTTGGTGGAATAATTAGTATTTATTATGACAGAGGGGGATCCTGTCTTGGATACACCCAGCCAATGCTGCAGAGCGGAGGGTACCGGCCTCCTCTGACCCTGATATAACCCTGGATAAGTGATTAGAAGACGGATGGGAGAATGGATGGAGGCTATGGGACGCATTCCTGTGTGCCCGTGTGTGAAAGTGTGGACGCAATTAGTGCATATTAGCACACACGAGGAATTCCATGCATCCGTGCGCGCGATGAGCGCGTGCCGCATTCCTGGAAGCGAGGCTGACATCTCTGTGCACTCTGGGCACAATCATGGGAACATTTCCCAGGACCCGATGAGGCACAATGAAGCCCAGAACGAGGAGGGAAATGTTACTCATCACACCCTCAAACACACACACACACACACATACTGTATCATTCTTCTTACCTTGAGTTAGTTAGAGGCAGGTACAGGACTCTGATTCGAGGCACAGCATTCCTCCTGTGTGTGCAGCTGTCTGCTTGGCGGAGCCTCGGGGGGGCGCCTCATGCCTCCAGGCTCGGCGGTGTGGCGTCTGCATGTTCCCGTGTCGCACACCAACAGACCGGTAGGTGATCATGCTGACCAAGACTGGGAGCCTGAGGGGAAACAGATAATGACTCATTGGTGTTCCCCTGAAGAGCTTCCCTGCAGTCTCTCCCCTGTCTCTCACTCCCCTCCATCGGGGGGCCAAGGACTATTAGGGGTCACATGGTCAGAGGTGTCAATTTCAGGTCCAGAAAGTAAAAATCCAAACCAGGATTTTTCAACTGGTTCATTGAAACAACATCCTGGTTTGGATTTTTACTTTCTGGACCTGAAATTGACACCTCTGACCATGTGACCCCTAATAGTCCTTGGCTAAGGGATGCATGATCGCTGCACATAGTCAGGTGCGAGGGAAGCAGGTTTGCTGCCTTTTCTGGTAAGACAGGAGTCCATATTTCCTTCTTCTGTAACCGCTTACCCTATTCAGGATTATGGGGGGGTTCCAGAGCCTATCACGGAGTCTATGAGCATAAAGCAGGGAAAAGACCCAGGGTGGGGCACCAACCCATTGCCGGGCACACTCACACAGCATTCAGTCACACATGCACACCTACGGGCAATTTGGCGACTCCCATTAACCTCAGCATGTTTTTGGACTGGGGCAGGAAACTGGAGTACCTGAATGAAACCCCACGACGACACGGGGAGAACAGGCAAACTCCATGCTGGTCCCAGAGGTGTGAGGCAGCAGTGATAACCGCTGCGCTGCCACAGTACTCATGTGAAGCAGTAATGAAAGAATTAAAAGAAGTGGAAAGTTAAGGAGTCGCTCCGAAACAAAGTGGAAAGTGTGAAAGGAATAAGACAAAAGGAGGGCAAGCAGATGAGCTTTTTCTTTTTTCTTTGTCATGACGGCTTTTCGTGCCCCAGGTGTGTCAGCAGGGTCGTTGGGAATAAGAGAGCCGCTTCGGCGAAAATTATATCTAACACGCGATCCCCACATGCCTTCCCATTCAATCGCGCCGCCATTATCGCGAAGCGGCCTGTTCCCGCGGCGACGGCCAGTGCCTCGGATCCGGCGGGGCACAGCCTTTGTTTGGAAAGCTCACGCGGCCGCGTGCAACACGCCGGGTGCCCCTCCCAACCCTGACATCGCAAGGACCAGCTGAGCTTTCCTTTCAATTCCATCTCCCCTTTTGTGTTCCTGCTTTGTGTCTGCAGCGTTGCCCTCCCCCCCAAACCAACATGGGATGCTCCCCCCGCTAAGAAGCATACAAACCATCCCTCTGATTGACTGTCACCAGTTGCGTAAGACCTATTTTAGACCAAAGTAGCCATTGTCCTGTTTGAAAAAAAATAACAGTAATTGCAGAGAATAAAAATTCGAAAGGGGCTCCAAGGAAATTGAGACAATTCAATGATTATAGGACCTCAGCTAATTACGCAGTTATTATTAAGGCTTTTCAGGATGTACTTATGTTTGTCCTACATTGCTGTCTTCAGGGTGTCCTCATAATGGAGGCTTTTAAAATGATTTATAACTTTTCTGAGGAAGTTCATTTTCGGTAATTTGCTGAACAATGGAGAGGAGCTCTTTCAGATAATCGGGGTGAGGCCGGGCCTCCCGACGGAGAACGGCATTCCGAGCGCCGTCGCACCCCCAGGCCGGAGAGGAACGCCGTCTCCGAAGCCTTTCCGCTGCATCCGTGCTCTCAGCGCGCTCCCTTCTCGTATCGTGTTACGGACGGCGACCTTCTCTACAGCAGCAGGATAGACATTACGTCCTCGCAGTCGATTATCCCTGCCACAGGACGGTTTCGCTTTGCCAGGCGCTGGCCCCCAGGTGGAGAATATCAATAGTTCTGGGACAGAGCTCAGGATGGGAGCTGGAAGCCAGTGGGAGTCGGCTGTCATAGTTTCTATGGCCTGAACCTAAATCATACCTGTGCGCTGAGTAGAAAATGCCTCCTTTGGCTACTAGAGTATTCCAGAGAAATAAAGACCACAATGTAGAAATATAAAGACTGTGGACAGGGTTAGCAATGGTTCCAGTAATGAAGAGGGAGGCGGTGAGTGACTGTACCAGGCCATTCTCCAGTAGGGGGCAGTATGGGGGAGGAGCCACGTCCCATGGTTCCATGGTCTGTTAGCCTTTTCAGGCTAGAATTGCAGAATCTTCCGGGGTGAGGTGATTTCGGATGTTTCACAGTCGCTTTTGATTTATGAAGAACGGGAGAATCGTTACTGTGTTTTTTTTGTTTTTTGTCCGTCATATTAAGAGCTGTCTTTCAGCAGTGACTCAAGAGTGAGTCAGCAGTGACTCAGCAAAGACACGGCAGTGACTCAATGAACGGGAAGTGGCGACTCGTGACGTGACTCATCACACTGCTGAGCGACGGCCGTAGCACCGGCGTCATTCGTGGTGACCTTCTGCAGCACTCAAAATGGCTTCCCCCAGCAAGGGGGCGCGGTCCGTTTCCACATTGGCAAGACTTTTAAAACAACGGCACTGCTGGAAATCAGCGTCCGCGCTGAAGAGGCACTTTCTCGAAGGCTTTAAGCATGCTTAACGTCACGCGTCTTCACTTGAGACGAGGGCCCTGTGAGGAGATGCGATTCTGATTCATCAATCAGCTGCATGCAGAGAAAAATGCCCCGTTATGGTTCTTGTTCTGTCCGTCGTAGGAGACATTCTCCTCTCCCTCGCCGTCCTTTGGCCAGCACTTGTCCACTAATACCTCGTGTCTCAGTTCCCGAACCTAATCAGAGATTCTGGTTAATTCACTTGCTATTTCCAATTCCCGATCATAAATAAGACGCCAGCACTGATCTGAACACCTTTGCTTTTGGCTTGTAGCTAGTTACAGGCGTTTCTGCATTTATGAGGTGATCGTGAAAACACCGGAAGGACCTGGCTGAGGAGTCACACCTTTTAATAATCAGCAGCCAATTAACATAATGAGACAATTAAAATGTATCCTTGATGGCCCACTGCTTAGTCATTTGCATATTTTTTGAGAAACACATATTTTGTTTACACCCCCTCAAAACTAATTCGATTTCATTTTCCGATAAGAGCAGGAACAGTGTGACGTTGGCCCCCCTCGCCGCCTTTTTTTATGCTCATTTGTTTAGACAGTAAGCAGAATCATACCTGAATACCAAGCAGCGTTGTACAGCTTTGCCTAAACAAAAGTTCTGCTCTGATCCTTCATGATGCTGCTCTCATTCGCTGTCAATCAATCGAGCCAGCGGCAGGAGCGGGCCACAAATCTGCCATAACCGAAGCTGGTGGAATGGCCGTTGGGGCTTCGCCACACTGCAGTCTTTTCTCTTTTTTTCAGAAATGACCCGCCCTGCTCTCTCTCTGTAAGTACAGATGGGAGGGGGGAGCCCAAACTAAGTGGCTGTGATTTGATGTCTATTTAAGACCCTAGTTTACTTATCTGTTTGGCTGCTGCCCATGATGTCATCACAGTGAACCGTGCCATATTGTAATGCCCTCTGGACCCTGTCCATCTGACATGAAGGGGTCGGGCTGACTTAACTGTATTTTTATCAGTCACTCCATCCATCCATCCATCCATCCATTCATCCATCCATCCATCCATCCATCCATCCAAACCTTACCCATAAGCAACAAAACAAAAAGGCTTTTTCTGTTTATTTGATTGCAGTCAAAGATTTTTCTAAAGTTGAGACTATAAAGTTGAGGGCTGAAGAAATGTTCACCTCAAGGTCATAATGACAGGTTTTTATCACATTGTGGTACCACATTGTGGGGACACGCACACACATTCACAACTGCAGACATTTTGGCAAGTACAGTTCACCTTATTGTGTTTTTGGACTGTGGGGGGTGACTTAAAATGAGGCAGCCCCACGACGGCACGGGGAGAACACGCAAACCCCAGACACTTTTGAATACATCAAAACTACAGCCTCATGAGCAAGTAAACATTGCTTCATTATTGGCTGTGACCTGCAATGGGTTAGTGCCCTGTCTTGGGCTAGTATGTAAAATGGATAGGCTAATTATAAATGGCAGCTATCAGTTTTGGTTTTGGTTTACTTCTTGTTGTTACGAAAAACTTGTCAGAATTCCAGCCAGCAGGTGGCAATATTTACTCCTACAACTCTTCAAATATTCAAAAATTGAATTGCAATGTCTGTATTACCTTCATGCTAACAGTAATACAGAGTACTGTGGAAAGAAATAGCGAAACAAAGAAGTTGTTTAATTTTCAGAATTGTCGATGGAAATTAACAGATGTAAGGCCACGAAGGACATTGTATAATGAAAAGAGTAAATAATTAATTTAAAAAGAAATCACTACCAAGGTCAGTAAAGAACGATCCATTGCTCAGAAAAGATGCCATCATTTTAAGTTATGAGCTGATAATGATACAAACTAAAAATATTTTTAATTACGCTAAAAAAAAAATGCAGTTTAATATCACTTATATTTTTCAACCCATTGCTTTTGGATGCCTCTCTTGAACTCTTCAGATGTAATTAGAGAAGGATAGTCTACCGGCAAGGACCTTCCACTAAGCTGATCGTTTGCCCGCGGGTGGGGGCTCCTGAAATCTAATTTAGTTCAAAATCAGCCCTCTGTCATGACTAATCTCACTGATAAAGATCGGAGGGAGGGAGGGGGGCCGCGAGCAAGCTGTGAGCAGTGGGAGGGGGGCACCCAAGGTCTGCTGCAGTATTAATGAACAATGTTAAAATAACGAGCCTCTGAAGACGAACAGGCCAGCCACTGCAATACAGCACTGGGGCAAGCGAATCGGTAACCGTGGCTACAGTCACCCCTCCAGATGTTTTTATGGCACGAGCCTGTGCCTTCCCCCTATTTCCCCCCCATTTCAAAAAGTAACTGGTTTACAGCATAAAAGTGACAAATTACCATGGAAAGTGACTATTGCATAACATTTTTTTTATGTTCAAATATGTCATAGTAATGCGCTGCGTTTTGTTGTCAGTTAAGGTATTGGCGTTGTGACAATAGAAACAGCAATTATTTGTTGTTAAATTACTCGTTAATGAAAAAAATAACGTTGTTAGTAACACTGTTTATTTTAACACCGTTATTCCCATCAGTGCCCATCATCCTGGTAAAACTTCATTTCTGCCCCGTTGCAGTTTGGTTGTACAATTCTGTCCTATATGCTTTTTTCAGGGCAAGGTAGTGAAACACTGTAGCACCTGAAACACAGGTGAGGCTGTGACCATGGTGACATCACCATGGTCACTGACTGACAGGGTAGCAGTGAACAATTGCTATATGCCTTGCCAGGCACCAACAGATCGAAGGGATAGGGCTCCAGTTAGTGGGGGAAAAGAGCAACAAAACTGAGCTATATTTGCGGGTGTTGCGTGGTGTGAATGATGGTGACGGAAATGACCTGGGAGGGGAGTCATACCGGAGCTGTGGACAGACCACCTGATGACAAGCGGGGATGGGATCAGGTTCAAGCTGCTGCTGAAACTCAACTCAAATCTCAAGGGTGTTTTTAACGGCCCGCCAAGAAAAAAACAGTGCTAACTAGCTCCATATGACTACAGGGCCCTAATACCCAAATCACATGTGACATTTGAGCCCATCCTGGTTCTTATAAGAAAAATAGGCGATAGAAATGTAATAGCCCAGGACAGGGGGGTTGGGTGATGTCACGTGTTGTCATGGTAAGTGATCACCAACCCTTGGCCTACAAGTAACCCTGTAAATCAAACACTACTGACCTCCCTGAGCCCGGCTATGTGCTTAGTTATACAGCATATCAGAGCTTGTAGTGGGTCTCGCTTTCCAGCTGGCCTCTCTAGTCTGGAGAATGTCCGCTTCTGTCCTGGAGGGAAGCATGCTGGCTTGTTATGCTAAAGAAGACAGCAGTGAATTTGTCCCGGATAGTCTTGGCAAAGAACCTCGATCTAATGTATCCTGGAAGCCAGCAGAGGCACTGAATACCATTCATTTTTCTATATAGAGGGGTGGAGCCCAGCTGAAAGCTAATTGGCCTCCGGAGTGCTCCTACCGTGTCACTCACTGATTCAAAACACATCATTGGCTAATGATAAAGTTGGTCCCTCTGTATGCCCCCACCTTAAAAATGAATCATCCCTACAGATATCTAGGCAGTTGGCTTTGACCTCCAGTGACCTCTGTTGACATGACTGGCCATTTAGCAGTCATTATTACCTTGCTTATCTCTTGCCCATGGCTCGTACAGGAGTTCACCTTTGTGGCGGTTATGCGTTTTTAAGCGCTGACCGCAGCTGGCATTAAACCAATAGCCCAGTACTTAACAAGCAAGGAGCTTAACAACGAATCGATGGCATGCGCCGTCAGGCCCCTGGGGGATCATGAGGTAAATGACTTAATTGCCAAAAACCTTCTGAAGAGCATGTTTGGGGCGAGGCCTGGAATGTAGATGCCCTTCTGATTTCAGGGCGTGCTGGGGGTCGTCCTTGATAAGGGTCCTGCCAGGCTTACACCCAAAAAATAGAATTAAAGATGTAAGAAAAGAAATCTCCAAAATTTCCCCCATGGCTTGGACCAGTATGAATTAACAAAAAGCAAAAGACTTAGAGAGAAGAAAACAACAGACCTTTATCGTGTTGTCTTTTTAAGGTCAAACTTATTCATGTTTACAGTGCTTACTGCAAAATGAGATATATTCCATAATTCCAGCAGCTGACTTCCATGCAGCTGTACAGATGCTGTGGATTTTTTTTTCCATTGCATTGTTTTTATGTTTGCAGAAATTTCTAGTCCCTCAAGTCCACCCTTTGTCACCCTTGATGTCTTACGGTCTCTGATGTTGTGGAAGTTCAGCCCCCGTCATCAGAAATGCTTCAGAGCGATGCTTGCAGTGTCCCTGCTGAAGAATTCCTGAGAGAAGGTGGAGAGGAGAAAACAAGGGGAGGTTCTTACACAACGGACTCTCAGCATCACATTACTCATGAATACCAAACTATAAATACTGTAAACAAGTGCGGTTGGTCTATAAAACATGCATTAATCATTAACTATGCAGGGAAAGCATTAATAAGACACGTTAGAAATTTTGTTCACTTTTTAACTCTGTGTATACAGTACTGTGCATCTGTGTATATGAACGCACCTTGGCTACAGTGCATTCTCCTCTAGGCCACATGACTACAGAGGCGCGGAGATAAATTAGGGTTGACGTCAATTGTGGCCTCCCGTCCGTTAAATTAAAAAAGTGGGTGCCTACTGAGAATAAGCGACAATGTGATCGCGATGCTGTGTGTTCAGGATGAACCGTAAAAACGGAGGGACTGATTTCACTGAAGAAAAATGCCTTCTGTTAGAAAGCAAGACGGAATTTTTAAAGATGGTGACCGTACCTTCACCCAGGCTTATTTCTTTCATTTGTTCTGGGTGCAAAAGCACAAAATGCCCCAGCTTTTACTTTAGTGACATAATGCTGATTAATGCCTGACCTTTGACCTCGTCACAATAACCTCAGTGCAGTAATTGAGATTTCATAGATAATTAAATCTACAAGCAGCATCCTGCCCAGGGCTCCCCATCCCGCCTTTCCTAGAACTGGCTGCAGGCTCATGGTGACCCTGCACTGGTCAAGCGATTATGGAACCTGGGAGCTTGGATGGAATCTCCACCAGCTTCTTCCTCTTGTGTCTCTTCTCTGCCAGAAAAAGCAGCCTCTTTCCTCGGGGTAGCTGCAGCCCACGCCTCCACAGGTATCTGCTGGATGACTCTCAGATGGCCCCTGCCTTCTTTTCCGTATTACCAGTCTGGGTCGAAGGCTAATGACTACCTTGGCTGCATATGGACTGGCTTATAATTTGATTATTTAATTAGTTGTTTATGGGGGTGTTTGGCCAGTGGTGACCTTACTTGCTCTTCTCAAATGCTCATCAAGGACACACAGTTTATTTCCTAAACTTCTTGGCTGTGATGGACAGGAGGAAAATGCCATCGTCCCCAATGCTGTTGATTAAATCACACTAGTTACTGCAGCTTTTGTCTATCAAGAGTTATATGGGCGCCAAGACATTAAGGACGGATTTATTCATAAAAAGGGAAATATTAAAAAAACCTCGACGTGTTATTAACACCATGATCAGATGAATTAACCCCCTTTTGTTTTCACAAATCCTTTTCTGAGCTCATTTCGGGCTCGTTTGAATGCATGCGAGTAACCTTGAATGCTCAGGCTAGTGGAGGATGACGGATGTCTATGGGAAACTGAAATTAACTCACTGCACCCAGAGGGCAGTGAACTGTCTAGTGCAGTGTCTCTCAGCCCAGTCCTTGGGGACCCACAAACGGCCCACATTTTTGCTCCCTCCCGGCTCCCTGCCAGACAGTCCACATTTTTTGCTAGGGAGCTGGGAGGGAGCAAAAATGTTCACTGCCCATGGGTCCCCATGGAACAGATTGGCAAACACTGGTCTAGTGGTGTCAGGCCACCCCACTCCAGTGTGTATGTGGTTCCTATAGATTAGACCCATACCACTCTGCCTTGGCTGAAGCAATGCAATTTATCAGAATCTTCCTTTAAACTGCTGGAAGGATCAACACCTTTAATGTAATGTGAGTGTTTGGGGGTTTATTTGCTTGTAAATACGCTTCTCTAGCCTGTGGTGGCTAATATCCCTCCAGCTGTCCTCCATAAGCACAGGCAGGGCAGCCAGAGCATTACTTTGCTCCCACGCACACTCCCACGGGCTCCCGCTAAGAGCCAATCAGAGCCTCCGGTTCATCTTTGGGCAGAAAACAGGCGCATCTCGGAGGAACCCACGCAAATACCGGGAAAAGCCGAGCGGGGCCGCTGCAATCGAACCCGCAGCCCTGAAACAGCGAGGCCACGCTCTACCTGGCAAGCAGCCACACTGTTTTCGGAGACCTAAAATACGTGCGGCTAAGCAGCAGATATATGTCTTAAAATAACCATCAGTCGCCGGCTTTCTCTGGGCTTCCTGTAGAGCCCCATCTAGTGCATTGTCACCTGCGGTGTGCAGCCAGGAGTGGGGGTCTTCACATTCTTCGCAATTATCGCTATTATCATCCCCAGCAAAAACACTCATAGCCAGGGCCCGAATGAACAGGCCTGCACGAATACAAATAACAATGTATAATCACGTGCATGTGCAATGAAGCGGAATTCACACACATCCCTGTAATTGCAGTGCCCTGCACAGGCCCCCACTAAAATGTTGGGGGAAAATTGTATTGAAACAGAATGGTGTCAGCTGACAGTGCTTTATTGATTTTGGAGCCTCATTTTTGAAGAAATCTTGGCTGAGGGCCGTGTTTTTTGGAGGCAGGGAACGATATCGAAAAGAAAACCCAATCACAGGAGAGTCACGCTGGCTCTGTTTCAGCCCATTGGGGAATGGTTGCGGAATGAATGCTGGCTAATCACATGGCGACCGTGCACTTCCTCACTCAGCGGCCTAATGGAGAGGCTTGGAACAGCAGGCGCGATCAACCTGCACATGCAGGACGTGCCTGCAGGGGGCGGTGATGCAGTTGTTTCAAACTGTGGAATCTCGGCTGAGGAAAAACACTTGCTTGTTCTTTTTTTATAAATTAAACTTTGCCCTAGACACATGGGGAACTGATAACAGAGAAGTGAAAACAAAAATCTGGGAAATGATACAAGGCGTTTTTTTTTTTAATGTTCCTGTATAAACAGGCCCACGTCAATAGAAAACTTGTCTACCCATTAAATGTGTGGTATATGCTACCTTATACTGCACATGGGACTGTATCAAAAGCTCATGATGATGCCTCCTCCCTTTTCCGCCCCTCAAAAGTGCGGCTTGGACGATTCCCATTGTCCCACATGTAGGTGCTTTCCGGTGTGCCGATGCTGGCACGGGTCTGAGTTTGGGTTGGGGAGGCAAGGTCATTCCAAGGTCTCTATCATGGGCTTTAGACTCACCGGGTCAAACTCGGACAAACTCGTAGATTGCACTTTGGGCGGGTTGTGAATTACAACCACCTGGCTATTAATTAGGTCTGGCCTCATCCTGAATCGGCACAACACTGCTCCCCACAAGGGGGCGTTAGTCAAACACTATTCACATATGAACCATGCAGTGTGCATCTTCTACCACGCGCAGAGCTTAGGATGCAGAACGTATGGCGTGTTGGGCACAGGAGCCCGGCCGTGGGCGTCCGTCACCGTGTCCCTGTGTCGACTGCTTCCCCAGCCCGCTGGATCTGACCCCCCCCCCCACTCCTAAATCAAGCCCCTTGAAGCCGCCCCCAGACTCTTATCATGGAAGAGCCTGCAGCTGAAGGAATATGTATTCTGAAGGGACACATAAGCTTCCATCCTCCAGAACCTGACTTAGCCCTTGCTCTTAGTATTGTTAGTCATACCTGAACAGCCACAGATGAGAGCATGATCTGAGCGAGTACCTATGATATTTACCTTTTGCTCTTACCTGACGATGTACTTATACGGTAGATTTTCTTGTCATGAAGAATAAGTCATCAGTTTGTATTTAGGTATCAGGATGACGGGCATCTGATTAATTAATATGTATGAATCTATAAATAAGTTTCTATAAATTGTTTTCTGAATTATCCTTTTCATGCAGTTATGATAGGGGCAGTCACATGAGTTATTATTAATATGCTGTGGTCAGCACATTTACGACGGGCCTGGGTGAAGTTTAATTGGGGAATTTAATAAGAGGGAGACCTCGGCGGTGCCAAGAGCACCGTGTTAATATGGAGGCTGAGCTCCTCTACTATCCGCACGTCCACCCGAAGGTCGCTGTAGTAAACTTGTCTCCTCCAAACAAAAAAAAAAAAAAAAACCGAGATATGTTGCCCACTGGGACCTTGGACTCTCAGCCACCAAACAGCATGCAGTTTAATCTAACAGACAGCCCGCAGTCCATCAGTCTTCAGCTACGGGTTAATCAGTGTCTCCAGGTAGGGGCTGAGCGGAATGTTCCGGAATCGTGATATTAAGACATTCTGGATTTCACAGCGAAGAACACAGATTAAATATTTAAACATTGCAGAACAAAATGAGCTCTAATTGAAAAGTAAGCAATACAGCCCTGCTTCCACTCCATTGGTGATTAAAAAAAAACTATTAACAAATATACTTAATAGTTTGTCATTAATTAATAAATCCCGCAGCTTCATAAAAAGAGCCCAATGTCTGAAAGCAAACGCATCCACGTACATATTTATATCTATAGACAACCTTATTAGAGGTTCAAAATCTTTGCTGAAAAGGGCAGATTTTCTTTTTGCCATCTGTTTCTTCCACTGTTTGGTCTCAAGACGGCTGGCCCTTATGCACACATGTGTATTTAAGGAAAAAAAAACTGGAATGCTAATTCTGGAGTTTTCCTCAGATTCCCTCCACGCGAAGCTGCACGAGGCAGCTATGCACATGAATATATTAATTTCCATCCGCTGCTCTCCTGCTCATTGAAGCTAGTGGCAGCCGCCCCGGCAGTATGAGCCGATAAATGATAATAAGACATGAATCACTCGGGTGCCGCTGAATTAATCATGAATCAGAAAGGGCCAGTCTAAGGGCTGTAGGGGCCACACACACCCCCCTCTGCAGAGTAAAGCATCCTCGCAACCGCAGTGCCAGATGTGCGGGATCTGCCAGAAAGCCGCCGCCCCGTCGGCAAATCCAGCTCCCTTTGGGCCACCCGGAACAGACCCAGCACCTGACAGCATCGTCACGTCGGCCCTTTATACTTTTGGAAACCCCGCTTGAGAAGCCCAGAAGATCATGGCTTATCCCTTCCACCCCAGCCACTCCATATTCCATAAGATCCCCATGAAGACCAGCAGCAGAAAAGAATCCTCACTAACGGCAATCAGACTCACTATTGTGGTGCGGGCCTCCTCGGGCTGGGGCGTAGCACGAAATTCTGGGCTTTCCGTTAGGGATCCCCCTTCCCAGCTGAACGGGGCAGGCAGCCACTGGAGCCCCCGCCGAGGTTGATATAATTTTACGTATTTAATAATGAGTAACATGTAGGATATATGCTTTTTCCTTTGGATAATCTGCGCAAAGAGCACCGGCATCACCGTGCGATTCGACCAATCAGATGGTGATGACACAACCAGCTCGCTTTGGTCCCACTTTCATGGTTACGGCTCAGGTACAGCTCGCAAACTTTACAAAAAAGGAGAGGAAAGGAAAAACTGCCAGTTTGGGGTACGGCTTAGGTGCGGCTTGGTTCTTGGTGGCAGTGGAATAGTGTCATAATTCAACAAGCATCTATAATATATAGACTGATATATAATAT
>JAODKL010000028.1:12865-46345 GCA_026780765.1 Petrocephalus schoutedeni | reverse complement strand
GGGGTGGGGGGGGGCCAAAGGCTCGGAGCGGGATTTATGAATGCCATGTGGAGCTGATGCGCATTGACATCAAAATGCGCTGCCGCGCTTTGCCGCAGACGGGGGGCGCCAGATGTGTGCCGTGCCCCAGCCGTGCCTGCCAGCCGAAAAACAAATCAAGCTAATTAAATATATAAACAAAACAAACATGTTGAGTGTCAGGAGTGTGGGTGAATCTGTGTATTCAGGGAACCCTGTCCAATTATGGAGCGTCCTATGGATTTGCGGTTCTGGGGGGGCACCGTTGTGTAGGTTCCCAAGTCTGACACTTTGTTTTCTGTTTTCTCTTTTTGATGTCTCTGGGAAATGCGCCGTAGACCTTCCTCTCTGCGTTTCTGCTCCTAAAAGACTGAGGAAGCGAGGGTAGCAATGAGAATAATAGCGACAGCAGTCGTAGAAATGGCTGCCTTCCTCTGGACTTTTTTCCCAATGACAGACTGTTTACGCGGCAGCCTTTAAAAAATAAATAAAAAAAAAAGGTCACGAGCGGCAGCCAATTGATTTATTTACCTCGTCGAATAAAAAAATTGGCTTTTACTTTTACCTCCTTTGAATCGATACGGCTGTGTGTTTACAGACGCGATTCTGGCCTAATACCGCGCTCAAGGTCGCCGCGGCGGGGCCTCCTGGGACGCGGAGCGCGGTAATTGAGGGAACGAAGGGGAAAAAGCGGCATGTCGGGTGAGTAGGAAGCAGCCGGGTCGTGATGGAGCTGCTTCTGCGCTGCTTTTTGCCGACGGTGCTTGAAGAAACGGCCGGCGTGATTATTTTGAGTGACGATTTCAGGAGGCTGCCGGTGTAGCCGGTTTATTTTGAAGTCCTCTTCCTCAGCCCTTGTTCCGCCACGTCGCCGTGCCTCTCCAGGTCCTGGCCGGTATCTGTGCGTTGTGTGCCGAGGTCGTGTGCACTGGTGGCGGGGGAGGGAGAGTTATCAGCCAGCCTCAGTGAAGGCTGCCACTCACGAGCACTGAAGTCATAAAAAACATCCCCCAGGGAGGCCCAGCCCGCACTGTCCTTTTCGTGACTTGTTTGCGGGGGTGTGGGTGGGGGGTGGGGGGCGGGGGGTGGAGAGATGTCCCAACAAGACAGCAGCTGTCACACATTAGCGTGTTTCCAGCAGGTTTTAGAACGGACTCCAAAAAGCGAATAGGGGCAGTTTGGTGCGGTGGGTGGGTACTTTGCAGTTTGAGGGTCATCTGAAGACTGTTCAGCCAGGGGGTGGCACTGCAAGGCGATCATAACTGACGACCCATGAGGGCATCATGACCAGGGGTCAGGGGTGGTACATATACACACACACACACACACACAAATGCATACATAAATACTTAAGAGCCAAAACACTATGACCATCTCCATCAAGGTCTGGGATATATTACATAATAAGCTAACATTCGATACTTGTAGTTGACGTTCAATGCAGAAGACATGGTCAGAGATAAAGATGTGAGTGACTTTGACAAGGGTCAAATGATTACGGCCAGAATGGGTCGCAGCTTGTGGGGTGCTGAGGACCTACTGAGAGTGGTCTGAAAGGGGAAAAATCAGGAACTGCAGACTCATTGATGCAAGATGCAAATGAAGGCCGTGTGGTTCAAACGATCGGAAGGACTTTGGCAGGTAATTTTAATGATGACCACTGCAGTAATGTGTCACAACACACTGTACGTGGAGCCCTGCCATGTGTGTGTGTGTGTATGTGTGTGTATATGTCAGGTGAAGGTTCTTCATCTTTGATCATTGACTTTGTGGTTAGTTTGGTGTAATGGTAAATAGTTTATGGTCTAATATGTGGCAAGATGTAAGGAGCCCCTGTGTTTGATGTGATCCACCCTGTCTGTCATGCCCCCCCCACCCCTCCCCGACCCACGATGCATTGCACAGGGCAGGTAGGCAGAAAAGAATCAATTTTTATTAACTCATAAGTAGAGTTTGAGAAAAGCAATTTCACGCTTGAGGGTGCGGCCCCGGTGTTGGGTGGTGTGCCGGTGATTACCGCTGCATTCCCAGGAACAAAAGAGGAACAGGTAAGAAATTAATTATCTAACAAAAATGCAAAGGCTACACCCCCCCCCCCCCACCACTCCCCATGGGCCTCTTCCTCTCCCCGGACCTGTTTATGCCCCCAGAGACCTTTCGGAAATGGATACAATGAAGGGCGGGCGTGGATGGGCGAGACGCAGGGACTGAAAGGGGATGCGATGCTGGATTTCATGTCACTGAGATTTTATCAGTCCATTACTGCCGTTTGTCATTCGCCACTTAGGGTATTTGATTCTTGTTTTAATTGCTGCTTGCGATCGATTGAGCCGCAGATGGCCGTGTGACGACGTCCCGCGTTTCCCCGAAACTCTAAAACGGGACTCTCGAGCCTCGGTTTGCTGCTGTTACGCTCCCGTATCTGGCTGTCTCGTGGAGTCGTGTGACCCAGCGACCCCCAAAGGGATGAGTTACAACTAGAGGGAAATCGGCACCATGGCATGCTGGGAAAGCCCTGCCCGGGCGGCGCTAAATAAACACAGATTTTGTCATTTTTATTCCCCTGCTTTATTTACCAGTGAATTTATTTGTTAAGCCCCCCCCCATGGCTAGCGCCCTGCCATGTGTGTTGAGCACCCCCAAAATGGCTGTCTCAGACAGCCCCTGTGAGTCTGCTGGCTGGTCTCGTTCTGTCCGTCTAATAACCTGCAGCATTCGGGCGTCCTGATCGATGAGCTTTAATTAATCTGTCTTTTTGCCTGCGGAGCTCAAACATCAAGAGGCCTCACGGGGGGGGCCTCACCCATCCTGCTCAGACGGGACTGCAGGTTTGTAAGAGTCAGTATACCAATTACATAAACCGGGGCGAAAAAGGGATAAGTTGCCCTTGGTGGGTGTGTGCAGTGGTTGGCACTGTCGCCTCACACCTCTGGGACCAGGATCCATGTGTATATTGTTTGCATGTTCTCCCCATGTCATTGTGGGGTTTCCTCCGGGTACTCCGGTTTCCCCCCAGTCCAAAAAGCATGCTGAGGTTAATTGGAGTTACCAAATTGCCCGTAGGTGTGTGTGTGTGTGAGTGCGCCTGGCGATATGGGTTGGCGATATGTCCTAGGTTGCCTCGCGGACCCCCCGCGACCTTGAATAGGACAAAGAGTTACAGAAAATGGACGGATGGGCGTGTGACTCCGGACGGTATCCTTCTGCGGCTTGCAGCAGTGTGGTAACATCAGCGTCTGCATCTCCTTCACCGCCTCTCGCTCCCAGCCTACAGCCAGCCAGGTTTTCACCGAGATGATAGAGTATTCTTAATAGAGGTCTCCTCTCCGTTGAGCAGAGTAATCGCTTTAAGCTCTTAGTGCATGTATTCAATTAATATATATAGGGGACCTTGTTTCAGATCCTGGCTCCTATTCTGCACTGTTCTGCCATGCATTTATGTATTTATAATCACAGTATGCTGTGATATTATGCTATATTTTTTGTTCGTTTCTATCAAGTCTAGAAGATAACTAGGTCAAACTGATACTTAGAACAGAATATCTCCTTAAATTTCTCAGCTTTATTTATTAGTTTTTTGCAGTGGGACTTGGCCTCGCAGTGATGAAATGTCACCCTTTCTCTCTCCGAACGTCCGGTGTCTATTCTGCCAAGACAGGGCCAGAATATTTAAGACCTGGGGGAGTCACGTGTGCTAAATCCTGCGAGTTGGCTGGGGGCTCCTGTTCCAGTAGAATACCTTTTTTTGTAAGGGGTTACCCCTCATCTGACAAGGGGACGGCCCTGCACCTCCAGCTGTATGGAAATATACGCCCCCCCCCCCCCGATAACTCCCATAACCCTGGCATTTTATTAGGGCTGCTGTCATACGAGTGGTATTTGGCACCTGGGAAGGTCCCTGGGGGGTCCCCGTCGACGGCCGTCACCAAGCCAGATGGGTGAGTGGAAGTGGGTGGGGCCAGCCAGCCAGGCTGTGGGCAAGCTCGGCCCCTCCCTGCGGAGTTCCTTTCCACCTCCCACCTGCTCTGTGTAGATTTCACTTTTCCTGCAGACATTCTACACATATTACTGCATCATATTACATTTAACTTACGTATCCAAAGAGATGTATTTTTGTTTTTTAAAAACAGGGTTAGACAATCCTTGAAGCAGATGTGACTTACGGGCCTTGCTCCCAGACACAACTGTGAAATGAATCTACTTTGCTGATCCTGGGATTAGAACCCATAACCTTATGAGTGTGGACTCAGTGTCCAGTCCTGCTGAGGCGCACATCACCCTTGAACATTGTCCTCACAGACAGTCAGTCTGTCAAATGCTCCATAATGTAGCTAATTTGTATGCGTGAGTTTATCACAAAGGACTTAAGAGTGACTGGCGGTAAATTTTAAAAGGGAATTACAAGTAAAAAATTCAAAAATGACAGTCCTGGGAAAACGATTCCCTGCCCGCTGTCTGTAATGGACACTGGGATGGGGCCATTTTGCCACCATCTAGAAGCTACTAGGAAAATCATCCTAACTGTGCATTTCTTATGGAAACAAATTACATGTATGCTGGGGTCAAGCACGGCCAGCGGGGCCTGGTTAGGGGGGGTGGGCAGAATGCCACCCAAACCCTGCCTTTGGGGGTCATATTTCCACCCCTGGGAGCAGTACTTCCTGCTGGCTCACCCAGTGTCACATTAACCTCATTCAGCCTTAAATATCGCTAAAATATCAGGTTTCACATTTTTTTGTCCTTATAAATCATCCACATCAGACATTCTGTTTGAGAGACGCATCCTTCACAACAGATAACGTTCCGAAATGATGCTCGTTCTCACAGTATAATTGTGTTTTTTGGTGAATTTGTCTGGGGTGCCGAAAAGCGATGCCCCCCCCCCCCCCCCCCCAACACGCGGCTGTAATTTCTCCACCAAACTCCAATAAAACATGCGGGGAGACAGGCACGAAGTGGGCACCAAGGTCAGCCTTCAGGACCCGCTGTGGCCGAGAGCTCTATAGCCCATGTGGCGTTGGCTGCATTCGCCGGCGGTCTCCATTCTCCGTTCCGCTCTGAGCGCGACTGAATTTGCACACTCGCCTCATTCGTCCTCAAAAGCTGACTCGCTCTCCGGCACCGTGACCTTGCTGTGCCAATTTGCATAACGCCCACCCCTGGCGGCCCCCCCCCCAGGGGTGGGAAAGGGGTGGTGGGACTGGTGAGGGGGAGGGGGGTCTTGAATTTGAATTTTGATGTTTTAAACGAGCTGCTCTCAGTCCCGCCCCCTTATGTAATGGCGGCCTCCTCCCGATTGGTGGACTCTGATTGGCTCATGGTTGGGGGGGGGCGGGTCACGGGCTGATGGCCCCCCCCATACTTATGTAAATGAGGTGAAGAGGTTTACATAAGGCTGTTAACTTGCGCGGGTCTGCATGCGTTTAATGTACACTTAGCGAGCCAAGCCAGGGGCCTTCGAGGCTGGGGGGGCTGGTGCTGGGCTCCAGTCCATTAGTCAAGCTATAGGTTTTCCCAGAAGCCCTCATTACCTCGATCCCACCTGTGAAAAGCACCCACCCCCCCGCTGTTTGGTACACACCCCCGGCTCCTGTAAAAGCAGGCGTGGGCTTTGCACGAAAAATCCCAGCGATGCCAAAGAGGATAAACACCAAAAAAATAAAGCGGGTTTGTGCTGGGCGGGATATTACATCCCCGGGTGGGGGGGGGATTGAATGAGAAATGGCCACCTGACATGAGGCAGCTGAGGCTGAGCAGGCTGCCATTACGGGGCGGTGTTTAATGGCCCAATCGCGAGCCCTGTCGCTCATAAACAACGTGTTCCAGTGAAAGCACAGGCCTGGGATCTTTTAAGGAACATTCCAGAACTCCCCCGCCCCCCCGCCAATGTCATGGGTCTTGAGACCTGCTTGGTGTATTTGGGGTGGGGGGTGGGGGTTTGCTCCTGATTGCATTTCCCGTGCCTGCCTAGTGGGGTCCGGTCAAATTACTGACCCAGAAGAGGCTGTTATTCATCACAGACAGGACGGAAATCACACTGGCTTCCCTCATTGGCTGCTGACAGCGTGGAAGGGCAACCGACGGCCAGGCATGGATTTTCTGAGGAAAGGCCCATCAAGAAAACACAATTATTTTTGTTTTCAGGATTTCCCGAATTTTTCGGGTGCTTGCCAAATATCCAGTGAATTTGAAGCCGGATGGGGTCACATCGGACAAAATCAGATAAAGAAACCGACAGAAACCAGCACTTCAGTTAAACAAAAGCTACCATTTCCTTACAGCAACATGCAAGAAAAACCCCACAGGGTCATACTTCACTGCACTCAGTCTTTTTTTTTTTTCGAAAAAGCGGCTTCTCCGAAAACAGCCTTAAGAGAAACATATTTCAATTGAATAAAGCGGTACAATCCTGCCTTGTTGTTTATCGACGGAAAGATGAGATGCAGTACCAGCTGGGGTCTGCTGATTGATTTCAGAGCAGAGTCAAGCGAACATCCCGGTACGTCCCAGTCTACAAGAAACCCTGCAGTATAACATTCCGACACGAAAGGATGAAATATATAGATCTGGGTGGCATTTTGCCTGCTTAGCAGGGCGGGCATCTACAAGGGCGTGTAAGTAGGAGCACACAGGAGCACAGGAGGAATTTTATTCTGACAGTGTATATGGGGGCAGGGCCACAGGGGCCAAAAGCTGATTGGCCCTTGGAGTGCCCCATCAAGTGTCACTCACCGGTTCAAAAAATGTAACTGGTCACAAGTTTTGCCCATCTGTATGGATTATGGCCCCGTTATGTTTTGCCCCCTCCCCTCCCCACCTTAAAAATATCTGAGAATTGGTCTTGTTTGAGGGATATTCACATGTGGGGGCTCTGTGCCCCGCCCACCAACCTCCGTTGCTGAGGGATGCTGGGAGCTCAATGCATATGGAGTCAGAGAGAAAAAGGGCTGGACAGAGTGTGTTGGTGTGTGTGGGTGGGGGGGGGCACTCTCTGTAGAACAGATCTCATTACCCCGCTGCCCTTTTCAAGCCAAGACAGATCACAGCTCGCCAATTAGGAGATCTTTAAGATTTTTAATGTGCACCATTAAAATTTTAAAACAGGTCCAGGGGAGAGAGGAACATGTGATGCAAATCCTGGGGATGGGGGGGGCACCATGGCCTTTGATCGTGACCTCAGAGTGTCATCGTGCAGTTCATCCGGAATAACACTGGCTCACGTGATATCCCAGCATGCACTTCAAACCTGAAGGTGCCTGCTAAATGCCCTGGGAGATGGGGGGCAGTCTTAGGCTTAATACCTGCAAGCAAGGTGCCTGAACTGTATGGCTCAACTGAAAACAACCAGCTCTCTAAATGCTAAATGTGACAAAAAAATGGAATGTGCCAGTAATACCCATAATGTTCGGCAAACGTAATATTTCTGATACAGCATGTAATAACACTGTCCCGGGATCTCCCCCCAGGCCTGTGCTCCCTGTGCTGTCCCCTTCCATGGCCGTTCCGCTTTCTAACCCAGAGAGAGTACTTCGCCTCTGCCATTCCTGTGAAAAATGGATAGGTGAGGGCTACCGACTCTAATCTATGTAAATGAACACAAATGCCCTTACTAGGCAAACAAGCGCTCCGGCCCACCTTCACCTATTAGTAAGCAGTGATCATACACACTCCCACCAACACAGGAAAAACGAGAGGCTGTTTACTCTTCAAAGCCTTCCATAGCGTCACTTTTAAAAATGTAAACACTGGACTCGTAAATCAAGCTGAGTGTGGCTGAGTGTGGCTCATCGATTTCTACTCGTACGATCAGCGTCACGGCGGTCTGGAGCCTGGGGTGTTATGTCAGGGTACAGTCCTGGTGGGACGCCAGTCAGTCATGTGCCATCTTTGGTCACCAGTCCGTGTAAACTGTGTGCCTTCCGGCCGTGAGAGCGAGCCGGAGAACGTGGAGGAAACCCATCTGTGGGGAGAACTTGCAACCTACATGCGCAGAGTTGGATTTGGACTCAAACCAATAACCTTGGAACAAGGAGGCAAGGGCAATGCCCACCCTAAGCTGCCTCTCGGACCCCCTCCCCCATAAGCTTTGAAAACAGAGAATGATTGCTAAATGTATCCCAGAAGTCCTTTGTTTACGTGCCCAATACTCTGGCTGATTCGAAGTACAGATGTCAAGGAAATCAGACCCTCCTGTCCTTCACTTGAGCCCTGACTCCGCGAACGGTCAAGGATAGAAGTGATTTACATCCCTGATCTGATCTGTGGGTGAAGTCACCGAGCGCAAACGTCCCACATGGTCTTAAACCCCGACGGTTCACAACATTCGAGGCCTACAGTAGGTGGACGTGTTGAGACGGTAAATGTGATGCTGCTGCAGAGCCTTCTCCTGTATGCAGAGGAAAATGCAATATCATGGAAGGACCGTAATTAGCATAATACGCAGGCAATCTTGTATCTCAGCGTTTGTAGCATGCTGTGGTGTTTCTCTAGCTAACCAGACTGCAGGATAACTCGGCTTTCCTAAGCGGCGACCTGCAGGATGGTTTAAGGAGGCTTTTTTCACGCCTTTGGGGCTTGAGACCTTTAATGCGGTGCACTAGCTGTATGAATCTCCCAGCAGATTTGATTATTCAGTGAGTGATTTGGCAGAGGCGTTTATTGGCACAAATATTTCTGCTGGGAGACGACGGGGATGGCTGTAGACACGTGCCGTTTTCCATCAGTGGGTGTGTGCCAAACGGGGGACAGAATCCTGAGACTAAAAAAAAAATAAGGGGCCGTTCGCCCTGATCTTGGATTTTTGCGAATGCAAAGAAGCAGGCTGCGTATTTTTTCGACGATCGCCCCGGGGGTTAGGGTGTGTTTTCGAAGACGGACCTCAATCGATGGGAAAACAAACCGTGACAAAACTGAATTCGCAGTATTCTTAAATGTAGATTTTTTTTCTAAAGGAGTGTGAAATGTCAAGACTTAACCAAAGAAGAGTCTCCTTCTGCATTCAGAAGGACTTTTCGCCTCGCTCTTAAGGCCTCCAATGCGCCAGAGTCCAACCCAACGAGTGTCAGCGTTCATGAGTGTCGCTGTCACGGCTCTGATTGGTCTAATTGACTGAGTATTAGTGCTAATTGGATGATTAACTGCAGTGGGAATCTGTGCTTCAGAAACACTGGTTGGAAAAGAAGCTCCATTGACTCCAAAGTGATGGATGACTATAACAAGGCCAACAGCATACGTCAGGAAAAATAACTAAGTGCGAGCTCTGATTATTATTGTGCTGGTTGACAATTAAAAGAAGGCAGTCACCGACATTCCATTAAAAAAAAAAAGCAGGGGCCCGGGGGGTGGGGGGGCTTTGGACCCCCAGAGGATTCCTTTTCTCCCTGCTCTGCTGTTCCTTTCCTCTGTCGTGTTCTGGCTTTTTCTCCTTCCCTTTGTCCTTATTTTCCTACACCGCGCACCGGGTATAAATGACGGCCTGCCGCACGCTCTTGTCAAATGCCTTGTGGGCGAATGAGGTGTGCAAGGCGCTATATCAAAAAAGCTGAAAATCAGAATCTTTAATCTTGTATAAGTCAAAGCAAAATGTATCCGTCACGGTCTTCTGGAGGCTCCGAATGTTTATTTATCACTATCAGAATTCTGTTTGTATGCTGTAATAATTTTAATACTTCACCATCATCTATTGTCTGCCTTCCTAACTTGTTCCTCCTGTGTCCTGGAGGCCCACGGTCCTTCTGACCGCTGTATTTGACTTTAAAAAACACCTTATCTGCTAGAGTCTTGTGGTATGGTGACTCGAGTGCCAGCGCAGCAGATTTTATCAGTGCCTGCTCGAGATTAGCAGTGTTCTCATGCTGGTATGGAGCGGGCCGTAATCTAGGTCATACAGGTATTTACTGTGTGTACCAGTCCTGGGAATGGAGGGGAGCCACATTATTCACACCGACGGAATGCTGAGGCATCCAACTGGGAATATGACTTTGAAGTTCTAAGTACCCTCCGCCGCGAGACTGGGAATACCTTTTGGAAAACCCTGTTGCCCCCAGTGATCCCCACTCTGTCTTGGGTGTTTGCCACTGGTCTGGAGGTGAGAGTAGCCATCCAGATCGCACGAAAAAGCGCACACATGTTCTTAGTTCACCAAGTCGTCGCACTTTCACCTTGCATATGGTGAGCCACTAGGCGTCAAGCAAGGTAGACCTTTAAATTGAATCATGAATTATCATGAATTATAATTACCGCTTGTTGTTTTCAATAACAAGTCTTCCCAAGCTTGTACATTATTGTTTTTTTTCGAGGCTGAGAAGTGCTGAGCGTGGCAGCTAACACCGAGTAATATATATGAACCGGACATGCCAGAGAACGAGGCCGGGAGTTTCCTGCTGCCTGCTTCTCCGGTGTTTTGTTCTCAGCTGACTGTCAACCCGGCACGACGGAACATGGAACGCCTTCTCCCGAGGCAGTTGATTGTCATATCTGCTTACCGGACCTGACGCTTCCGGAAGTGCTCAGCCACGCTCACGCCTAATGACGTTCGGCTGATCCCGTCTCTGTGGAGCAAAGTCTGTCTCCCCCATCAGTGCAGACTGAGACCAGGCTGACTGGCAAGTTTCCATGGACTCTAGATCCTGGAGGCCATAGCATCGCACTGACGTCACCAGTCGCCCCCGCATGGACTGTCAAAGGGAGGGGCTCCCGAGATCCCCACAGACAGTCTTTGCTGGGTGAGGAATATGCAAGTATGACAAGCACCGAGGTCTGAAGAGGAGTCGGAATGCCGGGAATGCCGGACAGCCCAGAAAGGTCATTATGGACAACGCTAAAAGATGTGGACTTAAAGGGAGGAAAATTGATATACCATCCATGCATAATGTCCCCTTTCCCCGAACGGGAAAACTATTCCGGTATACACAAGTGACTTTGAGCCAGGGGATGTGACAAGGGAACTGAGGAATGTCTCTGAAGCTTGAAACATGGAGATCCCTACCTGCAAATTTAAATCCCTTTTTTTCTGGTCTATATGAGAGAGGCCTTGATCGGAGCCACATTACATACAGACTGGAGGAAGCGATGGGGACTTAATTTCCAGATGGAAGTGTAGATGAGGATACAACTGAGGTACCTGGAATTTGCATCTGGGTGCCTTTACTGGGGACCAGGGGAGGCGATTTCTCTGCTTGCCTAAGGTTGCCAGCTCGTAAATGTCTCTTTAAATCTCCATCTGACCAGAACATGACACAGATGATCTTCTTGCCATCATAAATAACTAGCAAATAAGAGAAGAGAGAGTCTAAGGATTTATTAAATTCTTTTTTATTTGCCGGGGCCACGTTAGTGGCATTACAGAGAGGGGGCCCTCCGGCAGCTGTAAAACGCGACAGCAAATCGGAATCTCGCTGCCCCTAAACCGCCCCCACCTCCACCCCCGCAGAAAATGCTGGAAACGAAAAAGGAAAGTTTGGCCATTTATAGGCTTTTAAGGCGCGCATGTGGCTGGCCAGCATTTCGTTTTGGGGTTCGTGGGAAATATGCCTCCTTTGTTTGGCTGATATAAAAAGCACCAATGTTCTGTGGCCGCTCTCTGTTCCTGTAAAAGGCGTAACACCCTGCAATCACCCCGCTAAGAAACAGGAGGGGGGCAAGTTCCCAGTTTCGGAATGGGGGGGGCACTTCCCCCTCCCCTATGTCTTTTCCTAAAGCTAATGAGGTCTTTCAGATCCGCTTGATAAGATCGGCACGGTCAGCTATTGAAGTCCACCTTAAACCACTAGACTGTTTTTTTTCTCTTTCTGGCCAATTTCTCCTGTCATTATGAACACAATTAATGTTTTTTTTCCCTTTCCCTGTAGCGAATAATCAATCCAGTGATTTGCAATGCAAATGAGGCTCCAGGCGCGGCGAAATGTTACGGGCCGCGGGGCTCTGGTTGCGATGCCGCCTTGCCGGACTTGCTGGGCGTCCTGCCCTTCGCACCCACTGCGGCTGATCTCATCACGGCGTATTCTTCGTGCTGTGTGGTTAAATTATTCATCACCCATTAGCCAACTCCCCCCCCCCACCCTCTGTTATTCCAGGAACAAATAACCCTGGCCAGCTGAAGTTTCCAAGCTGAAGCGCAGTTTTCATCCCCGCCCAGTAGGGGGCGCTCCCATCTCGGCCAGGCTGCAGCCTTTGCTTGTTTTTCTGTTTTTTAAGCTCTGGCTATATGCTTTTGTTAACTGGGGGAGGACACAGGAGGTGGAGTGAAAATAAGGAGATGGGCATAGAGATAAACAATGTGCTTTCAGTAAGATAAGCATTGGAGGTGGGGGGGAGGTGGAATAAATTGAGCAGAATAACGACCGTGAGCTGCAGGGATCTACAATGCACCCCCCCAGCTGTGCCACTGGCTACTGCCGGGCTGTTGTGGCCAAAGTCCAAACTGAGGGGGCTCCACATCATTCGGTAAAGGGGAGCAAGGAGACGGCTCCAGAAGAGAAATACGCACACAGCATGTCTTTCCCCCCACCCTCAGCGAAAAGAAGGCGCTCTGTCGCTCCCAGCATGATGCTGGTGTCCGTCAGTCAGCCAGCCCCCCCACCCCCCAGCCCTCTTTGCTGGTTCAGCACCCATGGCGGAAAACAATCCGCAATGCAACTTCATACGGCCTGTCCCCGTCACTCGCTGGGCGTGGCCTAACCCCACCCAATCATTTCTCCCCACTTTTCAATCAATCTGCGATGTAGCCCGGGTCTACTGAACCCCCTCGCCCCCCTGTTTTCCCGCCGGCAGATCGCCGCATTCTCATGCAGATGCCTCCCCCCCACCCCAGCCCTCCCGCGTGGCAGGCGGGGGCCCCTAACCCCCGTCAAAGCTCCCCGACAAAGACCCGACCGGCATCCGTTCGGACGCATAAAAGGGGTCCTTTGTCTCGCCATCTTTACCCTCCGGCACTGTCCTGATCTGCTCATTTTTCAACCTTTTCTTTTTGGATTTTTGTGCCGGATTATTTTCGGATCCAGCCCCCTTCCAGCCAGGTGGCTCCACGCACGCGGCCGGATCCCGGCCCATAGGGCCCCAATTCCCCAGACCCCCCCCCCCCCCCACCAGTAGCTGACAGCACCTTCTTTGCCTGCAGGGGCCTGCCGGGGATTAGCACCGTGCCACTCCCCCGCAATGGCCTGCCATTACCACAGGGTTCATTGTTAACTATGTTAAACAGGATGATATTAAAATGGAGAGTGGATCATGGGGCATCGGTAAGGGAGATGCATTTCAGACAGGCTTTTTCCTAGAAGGTTGCGTGTGTTCAGGGAGCTGCATTCCATTCAGCCTGAGCTGCACTGATTTTTGTTCCCACAGACCTTCCCACCTGCTGAGTTATCCGCTTTTCATCAGTCGCTCAGCGTCAGACGGGACATCCGAGCAGATTAGATTTGAGGCCTAACAGCTTTTTAGGCTTAAACACGCACTTTCCTGCGGGGAGGGGGGGTCATTTCCCTCTCTGCTGGAAGCCGGCCTTTTGTAGGCTATTTTTTTGTTTTCCTTGCGATGGGTGTTTTCAATTGTGTCTGACCGAATGAGTCTGGGGCTGCTGGACAGAGAAATGACAGCTGTCACATGGAAAGAGGCATCACCTTCAGGCTCCGAGATGCGGAAAGGATCTGGATCGCAGCTGTATGACAGTCCCACCCCCACTGAGCTCCAAGCCTGCCCCCTCACTGCAGGGGGTTAAGGTTACTGATTGACCTCTTATTATAGGTGTGTCAGAGTTCGGCGACAGGCTGCAGGTGGTGACAGCTGCGAGGATGGGGGGGGTTGTGAAATCCTGGAAGCCATATTGGATTGTAGGTAAGGCAGGACCCTTCAAGCGTGAATGTTCATTGGCTCCCGCAGCACCATGTGATCACTATTAATACATATACATGACCATGTGACCGTGCTCATCTTCAGGCTCATAGTTGTTCAGCTGGAGCTGGATCATTAACGCCCCCCCTCGGGATGTGTAAAAAAAAAGCATGCAAATGATATCAGAGAGTCAGAGCATGCACAGGCCCTGCGTGAGACGTATCTGCTGTGAGTGGAAGACTTTTATTACCCCCATACCATCTGATTACTTCTGTCAAGGAAAACGGTGGAACACGGTGGTCCAGGATGGCTTCTTTGGACAGTTTAGCACAGCAACTCAGGGGTGCTGAAGGTTATGTGCCCAGCTTTGGCATCAGAGCATAACAAGGCAATGACAAGACTAGAGTTGGGGGTGGGGGTGGAGTGAAAACAATGCCCCCCCCCCAGTTTTGGTCATTGTGGAAAGCTCCTACAGTCCATGCAGGTGTCACGGCACAGGGAGGAGAACCAGCCAGGCTTCATCCCAGAATCCCACTGGAATAATCTGCACTATTATCCCACTGGAAGAATCTGCAGTATTATACCACTGGAAGAATCTGCAGTTTGATCCTACTGGATGATTATGTAGTATTATTCCACTGGAAGAATCAGCAGTTTTATCCCACTGGAAGCTTTTGCAGTATTATACCACTGGAAGAATCTGCCGTATTATCCCACTAGAAGAATCTGCAGAATCCCACTGGAAGAACCTGTAGATTGTGTGACCGCTTCCCAGCTGCCCCATGCCCCCCATGGAAGAATGAGAGCTGGACTCTTGCGCCTGTGATCCTCCGGCGAGGGCCGGATCCGCACTGATTAAAGCCTGACGAATCCCACGCAGGGCTCATTTGCATAGCGAGCAGATGGTGCGGATTAAAGAGTCATGGCGTCGGCGTTTGTGCCAAATATGCTTTTAAATGCGATTAAAGTGAGATGCGGCGCCGAGGACGGCGAGAAAGGCGACCTCGGCCTCCGGGGGGGCTGAGCCTCTGATTGATAAGCCACGCACCGGTACCAGGAACCAGCCAGTGGAATGCACCCGCAGGACTCCACACACCTCTCACTATGGTGCAGACTGAGGGTGGTAATTCTTCAAAAAGGACATGCCTCTCTTTTACTGGGGGAGTGGAAAAATATAGAACGGTGACCTTGCAAGGGCATCTGTGGGGTGGAGCTTAAGCAAGCCAGACAGGAAGTGACATCATGACAGGGATCATGATGTGTTTCATGTGAGCATCACTGATGGCGTCAGTCTTGATTCGGTGTTGCCACACAAGCTCTCCGTGAACCAGCCGGCACCCACCCTTCCACCCGGCGTCACAGCGCAATGTCTCAGCTCGGAGCTGTACAAAACACATTGGCCACCCCGACGGAGGCGCCCAGGTTAAGTTACCTTGCCACACACCCAACAGCCGTGCCCTCCGAGGAGAGCGACCAGGGGACCGTGGCTGAATTCGCCCGCCGTCTTAAGAAGCCGTCCTGGCTTAGAAAAGATGGGGGAGGTGAATGCTTGGTATTCTCACTGGGGGGGCTAATAAAAGCTCTACTCTGGGCTGTTCAGCGTGAGGCCTGCAAAAAGCCTGTCCCGGCAGGACGCTGCCTATTATGACCTGCCATTTTGGTGACATCAGCCGATAACCTCATGTTTATAGGCTAATCTTTGCAGATCTTTCAGTACAGATTAGGAGTGATGAAACTTGCTGGGTCCAGTGCTGTCAGAAGGGAAAAATATGTTTAATTCGATGAAGGAGTTCGTTTAAGGTCCCTCCATAATGCGACACCCCTGCAATGCTCTTCCTGCCTTGCCTCTGCTCGGATGTCTCGCACCCAAATGTGCCGCTCACTGGTGTCCTCTGAAGGGAGCTCTCTTCCTCTTCCTCCCAGATGCTCTGCCAGAATGTTGGAATGCCAGTTCCGGAAATTTCCACAGGCCTCTGAGCAGCCCTGGCATCTGACGTATACTGAGATCTTTTTTTGTTTCTCTCGTGCTGTATGGGGGGTCTAAAAGTCGCACAGCTTAATTTTGGGCAGAAGAGCACAGCAGAGTGTGGGCCACTGAAGGGTGCCTTGCATAACATCGATTAAAAAGCACACAAAGGCTCCTGCAAACCTGTTGTTTAAAGGCCCTGTTTACAGATCCTCGCAAACATTTTAATCCCCCTCTCACTTAAATGTGATATATTTTTGGATTCTTCACAAACGGCCCCGAGCGAGACCCAGCGGGCCAGTTTGAAGAGTCCCGGTGCGTCTGTTTGCATCGCTGGCCGTCCTCCAGGCCGCGGTCTGGGGGCCGCGTCGTGATGCCGGATGGCGTTTCATCTCTCGTGATGCGTTCCGCCCGCCGGAATCGCAAGAGTATCAAAAAACCGGACTCAGGGGGAAGGATGTGTGTACACATGCAGTTCAGCTGTGAAGGGGGGGGCAACGGGGTGTCAGCGTGGGCGCGCCATGCCGCGATCCCCTTCGTCTGCTCTGCCGCGTGGGATGATGGGATTCAGGGCGTCCTTTGTAGTCGGGTACGGCTGGAAATCCTTTCCAGACCCACTTGACTAGTGCATTCCTCTCGGTTTCGCAAGAAGTTCCTGAAGAAAGAAGTTCGCTTTTCGCCGCCTGATTTCAGTGGACGGTGCTGACGGATGGCACATTGTTATTGATCGCTGACTCCAGTTCCCCTCCTGTACTGCCTGGTACCTTCAGTGGCCTGACTTTTATGTCTGTGATGCTTGGGCTGGGGGTGGGGGGCTGGGGGGGTTGACGTGTCTCTTCGAGGGGCCATGGGATCGTTCCATCGAAATTCGAGCCAGAAATAATCGCACCCACACCTTACATCATCAAGCCGCCTCGTAAAAAGAACACCTTAGAACGTTCTGGTTCTTTCTATTTATTGAACACTG
This sequence comes from Petrocephalus schoutedeni, assembly GCA_026780765.1. Taxonomy (NCBI): domain Eukaryota; kingdom Metazoa; phylum Chordata; class Actinopteri; order Osteoglossiformes; family Mormyridae; genus Petrocephalus; species Petrocephalus schoutedeni. The sequence continues at coordinate 29,567 of JAODKL010000028.1, read as the reverse complement.
ACTATGACTCAACTGGGGAGCTGCGGAGGGAAGCAGCAGCCTCGGCGAGGGCTTGTAAATGGTGTGGGAGAAAGGAGCTACCCCCGCGGGGAGACGGCAAGAGACGGACCCAGCTTCTCACGAGCGCCCCCTTGAGGATGGAGGAGAGCGGTGCGGCTCACGGGACAAGTGCTCGATTTTTTTGGGGTGGATGGTGATGGTCGGGGATGGGATGCTAGGATAGGGGGCAGTGCTGGTGGAAGTCCATGTGGAGCCCTAGGCGAGCTATACCGCCGACACCCCCACTGACCAGTTTCATAGCCGCTGTGGAGGAGCACCGACCATACAAGACGAAGAGAAATCGGCATTTGTAAGTCAGCACCCCATCAGGGGATGGTGCCAGGGGCGGTTGCCTATGTCGCCCAATGGTTTGACCACCACTGGGGGAGGGGGTTCTGGAGGATGGGGAGAGAGTACTATGGGCCTGGGTGGGGCAACCAGGGAAGCTGGAACACATCCAGTGCATCCGAGTACAAGATGCTCCATCACTGTGTGTCTGCTGTCGTGGTTACCGCCTCTCCCCCCCCCACCCCACAAAGGAAATGAAGGGTGGCGTGCTGTGGAGGGCTCCTCTGCTGTGGAGAGTGACAGGGGACCGATCAGCTGCGGGGGGGCAGAAAAAGAGCCAGGGCAGTGGGGTAGCAGCGTGGGTGGAGGGGGTGCAAGCTGCAGTGGAAGATAAGGGGCGATGCGGCCCCCTGGAGACACTGACACCTTGAGGCCAAATGTGTTCAGAAAGTGAGGCATGGGGGGTCGAGGGGGGGGGGCGGTCGAGGGGGCACGTCTCGGATCTTGATGAGGTTGCGTCACACCTCCAGGAAACCTGCCGTGTTTGACCACATTTTAATTGGAGGATGCAAATTCTGCTCAATTCTGACCAATTACTGAGTTGGTACACCAGGAAGCAATCACCATGGAGACCCTCACAGGGATTTATTGCATGCAAAGCTTGCAGCAAAGATTGAAAATGTACATAAAGCTGCACAAATATGTTTATGCTCAGTAGGATACAGTATAAACTCTCCCTGCCTTGTGCTGGTGGACTCCAGACACATCAGCACTCGGAACTGGATAAAGGGTTCTGGGGTATCTTTGGATGGACTGTCCTTTAAGGAAGCTCATTATGGCACCATAATCCAGCTGCAGAGATATATTTTTACAGTATTGAAAGTATTGAACCCCCTTAAAATGATCAGATTATGCCTGAATTACAAATGATTACAAAGATTTGCTGACAAATTACTGTGGCAGGCTACAAGTTTGCAAAGAAAATTTTCTGGCAAGAATATGTGAATGTATCATTAGTAATTCAGGGTAATTTGATCATTTTAAATGGGGAGGGTTCAATACTTTTGCAAGCCACTGTATATCTCAAGTCAAACATTCTGAATTGCGTTAGCATAAAACAGCAGAATTATTTAAACAAATTGATGGAGGAATTATATCACATTATTATACAGAACGTTTACAGATGGACATCTCTGTAAAGAAGGACTGAGGACTTCATATCTCCTCTAGGGATCATGGGTGTGCTGTAACTGGGTTCAGATGAACGGTGTTTCCGATAAGTTACGCAGCCCAGAACACTGAACACCACGATGAAATGGTGAGACTAAGGAATGTTTTTCACCCGGTATTTGGCTACCAGCTTGCAATTTTCCTTTTTTTTTAAAGAATCGCCAGTCTTAGCAGAGAACAAAATGTTTAAAGCATCTGTCTTCGTACACGGATCCGTACATAATATGCATTGAGATCAATTTCCTTTGACCCACGTAATTTTTAAGTAATGCATATTTATTTCTGCAGCAAGTGGGCTCTGACTGTGAAGTGTTTTATGTAATATAATATATTACATAAAGCCATCCTGAGTTCAGCCTGTCATCTAATGGAAATGTGCTAACTTTTCACTGTAACCCATCCTAGGTCTTGGATCCCACAACTGTTCCTTGTGCCCGTCGTTAATTCTCCAGACGTTCCCCAGACACAACATCTTGGCCGATTAAAGGTATAGCCTTTCATTTTCTCACAGTGCCTTCAATGCCCACCTTTCAGGTCTGGGATTGGGACAGTTCCCCTATTCCCATCCAGTGCTGGGTTTAGGCACAGGTGCCTATGGCCCAATCGGCACAAGCCCCCCCCCCCAAAAAACATATTTCTGGCTACAGACCTGCACAAGGCCTCTGAAAAGGTAAATCCAGCCCTGCTCCCCTCTAGCCCTGCCAGCTGCCAGTTAATTTTTCCAATGGCAGTACCTCCGTGTGGCACCATCACACAGTCCGTGAGGCAGACACATGAACTTCCAAAACATATGCATACGCAGTCCGTTTGGCATAAAGCGTGGGTGGTACATGGCTCAGCGGGTTAGGATGCTGTGCCTATGATCTGAAGGTCGTTGACTGAAATCCCAGCAGTCGGCAGAGTGATGTCACCATCAAGTCCTTGCGCGAGGCCCTGAACCCCAGTTGCTCCAGGAATTGTTTGACTCAGATTTCTCTTGAAAAGTGTACGTTACTTTGGAAGTGTCTGCTAAATAAAGGAAAATGTAAGAAAGTGCAATATCAGGATGACTCTGCAGAGCATACATGCTAAAATAATGCAAGAGAACTTTGTTCTTTATAAGTTTCGATGTGATTAGGGAAGCTACCAAGAAAACCTTCCGCTAAATCGGTTTTCGCCTCATTTCTCTTAATTTTCTTGTGCCATGTTATAAGAACGGGACACTAAGTCCCAAGTAATTTTTTTTTTGTTTTTTTTTTATGTTTGTGGGCTCCCAGGTCTTTACTGAATCCTGCATGCTATCTGTGTAGGAAGGCTTGGAGTTAGAGGTGGGGGGTGCAGAGATTAGCTCGCGCCTGCTGGGGTGTGTGTGCGCGTGTCACTTCCTGCACACAGTCTGTAGGTGGAGATGTGTGTTCATATCCCAGCTCCTTAAACAGGCAGAGGTTTGATGTAAACATACTAGCGAGCTATGACCCATCACTTAGCCAACAACTGACATGATTCACACCAAACATATCCATGTACAGTACTGTGCAGAAGTCCTAAGAAGTCAAAAAATGGTGTTTGAATTATCTTCAGTATATCTTGGTGTAAAACTATGTTTTTTTCAGGCAAAGTTTGTCAGCTCAACTATTTCAAACCCTCTCCTAAAGTCACCCCAGTATTTGCAGCAACCATGCAATATACCCACATATTTTTTGACTCGACCACTAGCACGCTGGTATATAGCCTAATCAATACATCATTCAGTTATTAATTAATTAACTTAATTAATTAAATTTTTTGGTGGTGGGAACTGAAGCGGTGTTCATCTAGCCATCCAGCAAGATGTCAGTGACTTTTGGGAGATAATCTTGCTAGTGTCATGTCCCTCCTGTCCAATCCTCATGTGTGCCACGCACCCTCATCGCCCTCATGCAGAATTCCGGTGTTTCCCAGCTGTTTCCAGTGTATGTCTCATCAGTGGTGTATTTTAGTCTGAGTTTCAGTTTGTTTCCCTAGTCCGGTCATTGATGTTACTGTTGTGCTGCCTCTTTCGGCAAATAAACCCTGTGTATCCCCAATCCTGGGACTCCTGCTTCCCTGCTCTGTGCCAACAGTGCACATTACAGCTAGTTTTTATTGTCTTAATTTTCATATGCTCTAATGTCAAATAGTGTTTTTGTTCAGCGCAAATACCCACTTACTACCGAGATAAATAGCTTTAATAAATAGCTTTAAACATTTCCTTTGACTGCTTAAGACTTTTGCACAGTACTGTATGTAAATGTATGTGTGATCAATATGTCAGATTGACGTTGATTTTCAGCCTTTCGATGACCCCCTAAAATGTCAGAACTTAGTTACTGTTTTTACCTTAAAGTCCACCAGAATGTCCCATTGTCATATCTTATAGCAGAATACTGATGTTTACAACTAAATCAGGATTTGGGTCACCAGCATCTGGTGGTGAGCAAGATGAGTCACTTCAGATCGGTAGGATTTTGCTATATACCAATGCACCCGTGCATTTTATGGGAGTGAGTTGGTCTAGCATTAGCATCTTCATTTAGAATCCACTGCAATAAATGAAATGAACAGCTATAGTCTCATCTGCAGAGATCCAAGACCTCTGGGCATTTAAATATTTGAATTGTAGATTGCATTGTCCCTAAATGCCCTAGAATCCCGTTTGTCTCGTAATTAGGTAAACAAACACGAAATTAGCGAGACGTATTATTTAGCTAATTGTCTTCTCGGCCAATCAATGCCGTTTTGAGGGCCCACCTGGCTTTGTGGGGGTGTGCGTTTTGCCATGTGTCAGTGGGGAACGTGTCTGGCTGATGCCGCCACCCTCAAAATTCCAGAATCAGTGGTTTGCAAAGATGGATGACAGTCCCCCGGACGCATGCCACTCAGAGCTCTACCGCAGCTAACCTTTAGCAGCAACGTTAGCGGCATGTCGTGCCTGCGTTGGATTTATAAACACGGCGAGTCCCTCCCCCTCCTTCGGCCCACGCTTCATCTGAAGACACGGCTTCAGACGCCTGTGAGTCATCTCCGCGGCGTCTCAGCTGTGAGTCGGATGCATTCTCATCTCCTCCGGTCCTCCTTGGGAAACCTCAGCCCAGGCCTTTATCGCTCTTCTCTAGACTCGCCCCCTCCCCGGTCTCACATTCACCCCAAAATCTCAAATGCCTGTCTATAGCCTCCGAGGTGCAGTCAGACAGTTTGGATTTCCAACGTGAACCGCTGTAAAGTAAAAAAAAAAAAAAAAAACCTGCACATTTATAGCAAAATTTATCATCAATCATCAAACATTTGAGAAAATTTTGATTTGCATGAAACCGGCATCCTTGACATTTAAATGCTTGATTTATTCCTCTGCAACGTTCAGGAAACAGCGTTTCGTGTTTGTTGAATGCGCAGCGAGTGATGTGCAAGGGATTTAATAAACACGACCAGCTCTTCTATTTTAAGTCCAAGGAAGATGATTCATTTTTAAGTAATCTGACTTATGAATGATGTAAGAACGTGTTAGATCAGTGCCGATTTTTTTTCAGTAGGATCTGTTTGCCGTTTGCACTTTCCCTGGATGTGAAATTCGTCTTCCAGCTCAGATTATGGTTTAAATGTGAACTCTGTCACTGGCTTACTGTAATGAGAACCTGGATGAGGTAAAATTATGGGGAAAATGAGTTTAAATTATACAGGATTGTGACTAAATCGTTTGGGTAGAGAAAAACAAGGACAGCAAGCTTGTTTTATAACTTATGATCGGTAAAGTTACTTAAACTTTTCTACCACTCTTAACCACAAATTAGAGGGTTCCCACCATCCTAAGTTTTATGCAGGAAATGTATTGAGCAAATGAGCAGCTTTCAGACATTCACTGCAATGAGAAAATTAGTATGAACACATGTGAGTTTCAGCCTAAGCCAGCCCAGGGGGACACCTAGGGGGGATTGTCCCAGGCCCAAGCCCGGGTGGGAGGGGTTACGCATCATGGGGGTCTGGTTGAAGTCATTTTGTGCTGGGCCTATGGCTTATGCAAGATGGGCCTGAGCCTTAGCCTTAATATATATCATAATTAAAGTGGCATATTATTGAGGCACAAAGAACAGACTCTTAAATCACAGATGTCTAACAGGAGGCTGCCGTTTGGCTCACGGGTGCGACAGCCTCGCCCCTGGCCGTTTTCACTCAATACGGTCACCTCATGGGTTTTTATGTCGTTTTCCTATATAACCCCACTGCAGGTCATCTCGCTGAAGAGGTTTAGAGTCCCATAAAAAAGACTGAAAAAAAGCCCTCGGAGAATCCGCTCAGATCAGCAGTCCTGTGATCCCGGACAGTCGGTAATTACCCTCCAAATGTATTTCAATACATAATTAAACCGAAAGTCATCAATCAAAATGGGAACATTGATAACAGTAAATCCAGTATCTGCTGAGGCTTGCAGGCCAATCGTGAGTGCGCTATTGCAGGGGCTTAGGAATCACCCATAAATCATGTGCTTATGGATTATGAATTGGCACGGGGGGGGGGGGGGGGGGGGGGGGGTGGGAAACAGATGGGGGTACACTCATTTGCCACTGGCGGTACAAAGTGAAAGATCCGGGCCCCAAACTTAAACTGGCCGCACTGATGTGAAATGAGAAGAAATGCTAAATGAGATATTTCCTGGTTATCGATCCTGCCTGAGGCATTAGTATCAGCTCCCACAATGCACACTGGGGACCCCACCACACAGCCAGCGAGGATCAGACATCTAGCACTTAGCCATTCCTTCTCCTGGAAGTTCTTGCTCCAAATGCAGTCATCATTGGGAGTCTGAGAATGACAGATGTTCATCCATCCATCAGTTCATCCATTCCTTCCATTCATCCATCATCAATCAATCCATCCATTCCTTCCATCCATCCATCCTCCATCCATTCCTTCCATCCATAATCCATCCATCCATTCCTTCCATCCATCCATCATCCATCCATTCCTTCCATCCATAATCCATCCATCCATTCCTTCCATCCATCCATTCATCCATCTTTCCATTCCTTCCATCCATCCATCCATCCATTGATTAATCGATCCTTTGATCATCCATCCATCCATTCCTTCCATCCATCCATCCATCCATCCATTCCTTCCATGCATCCATCCATTCATCCATTGATCGTTCAATCGTTCGGTCCTTTGATCGATCCATCCATCCACTCATCCATCCATCCTCACTTTTTAACCAGTTCAGGGACACTAGGGGGCTGCATAGCATAGGGTACAAGACAGGTGACACTTTGGACAGTATGCCAGTCCGTCGCAGGGCACACACTCAGACACTGTAGGCAATTTAGAGATGCCAGCTGTGGATTGTAAGAGGGAACCAAAGTACCAGAAAGAAATCCATGCAGCACGGGGAAACACGCCACATGTCACACAGTTAACTTTCAGCTGGTGATGCTGCAACCTCCACACACATTTCAAATTACTCTCAATCAGTCGATTGCATCTTAAATTCAAATCTGCATGCTCCCGGTCCACAAATGCATAAGTCGCAGACCAGGCTTCTCAGAACGTTATGTACCATGAACATCACAGCTGAAGTTACACTGAATGGCTGATGTCGTATGTATGTTCATTTTGATGTGTCATCAGCTTTGGACCTTCGCAGGACATGCAGAGGGCCGACACTCCCAGATCCGGGAAAAGAGAACCTCACTGACACAGCCAGAGCCATCAGGAAGGCTTTTGGGTTAGATAAGATAAAGCTGTTGCTTATCCTGTTAGTTTACGACTCATATTTAGTAAGCTCAGTTACTGATTGGCCGCCTCGTGGTTGAAGGTGAGGACATTCATTGAAGAATGCCTGCCCTTCTTCGCCGTCTCTGCAGCTGAGCCCATTCTTTGTACTTATTTCGGGACAGAGATAACGGCTGGTGCCAGATAACCAATGACAGCAAACACAGGGACCAACAGCTCCCACCCCCCACCACTACCACTAGGTCATCACAATTAGTATTAATAGTACCAGTATGTAGTGTACACACAGCCTGTGAATGGCCTTTGGAGTGACAAAGGAAATGCTACTTTGCTTACACTCCACCTCCTGTGATGGATGGCAGCCCCGCCCCCTTTTGCTTACCTATTTGCCTCCCAAAAGAGGTGTCTGGGGGAACTTGGTTGGGGCCATTTCTGACTTTCCCAATACGACAGTTGTGGAGAACGCCAACTGTGGACTGTCAGAGAAGTCCCCAGATGCAGGCAGGGACCTCCTACCTGCGTGTCGCCTGGACGACTCGCTCCGGAACACAAGCAGAACCGTGAAAGACAGGGATGGGGAATATATTAGGGTACGGGAGTGGAGATGGACGAAAAATAGGTGTTTTGGCTACAGTGCAGGGGAAACGCAGGAGGAAACAAAATAGGACCTGGGTTTTGGGAAGGGCTATACATGTGGGATTGGGTATCAGGGTTGGAGTGTTTGTTCTGGGCTCAGACATAGACAGAAACTGATTTTACACGGGCGAGGTGAATGACTCTGCCCCTCCCGGCCTCACAAGCTCATCTTTGGAACAAGACTGAGAAGAAAACATACTCGTAAAAAGCACTATCAGAGCTGCGTCAGCAGGAGGGGGGCGCGTAAATCGGGCGGCCTAGCCGTCCCTGGCAGAGCTGCGTGGGGGTTTAGGGCCGACCCTAAAGAAGGCGACTCTCCCCCCCCGTTTCCAAGTGGAATGTTCTAGCAGCAGAATACCTGAATGTCTCGGGATTTTAAGCTGAGTCTGTGAGCTCTTTGATAATGAGGGGAGAGGTTCGATGTGTTAGCTAAGTGCTTAATTAAATCCTCCTCGGGCTGTACGTCTCCCAGTGGCAGATGTTCCCGTACTCCGGAACCGGCCAGAACAGCAGAACCCGGCCGCGTTAACGGGCCTCACGGCGGCCCGTCAATCAGCAGCTCATGTGTGATGGTAGCTGTCATTTATTTTAAATAAAAAAACACATCTCACCTCGCCTAGTAAAATTATTTATATTTTTTTGCATGAACAGTATATAGAAAGGAACAAAACAAAGCATATATATCATTTCTAAATCCATCCATGCATTCATCCATCTCCTAATTGATTATCAAGTTCAGGATCATATGATTTTGTATGTAAATCCATTATAAACTGATTAACAGTTTGATATTAGAGGAGTACTAAGTTGGTACCCATGTGGATATTAAGTATGCTATCATCTTATTTTGAATCTCACTATGCAAATCATTATGATTGAGTGGGCTTGCAGAATCTGCCTCTTTTTTCAGCATCAGGTAAATCTGTTTCCCCATTTCCCCGTCAGGGGAACTGGTAAAGCAAATCAGACGAGACCCGTTTGCAAAAAAACGTGATTAAACAGAGAGACTCATTAGAAATGAATGCAAATAGGGGCCGTCTTTGATCTCACCCTCTCTCCCACTGCAGCTCTGCCGCGCGTAGACTTCACATCTCCGTCAGTCCCCCTCGCATCCACCCAGCACCCTCCACCCAGCCCAGCAGCTAAATGGCCTTGCATAAGCCCACCAAACCTCATCAAGCCATTCCCGCGTCTGCACTTTCAGTGTTCCGCGCCTTCGGGGAAGTGATTTGTCGAATTGAAATATAAACATTTCTGAGCCCTGATTGGTTAAAGCGGGGATTAATTTCAGCCAATGATGTTCTTCACGGTTGAGTGCACGGCCATTCTAGAATAATACACACACAGCTATTCCGTATTGCTTATCTACACATATGAGCTCACAAAGCCCCCTATTTGTGGAAAAAAAACATTATAATCCCCTCATTTATTACACATTAAGCAGACACCAGAGTACCCGGCACGGCTGTTTCAGCAGAAGTAACAAAGAAACAACAGCAGTTGTCAACAGCGTCTTCCATCTTTGGAAACGTCCTTGGAATCAAGCAGGCGAGTTCCGACTTCATGCAGATGATGACTTCATCTTCCGGATCTGGCTGCATGCGCCCCACGCGCTAACCAGCGAATCAGAGATAAGCCGCGATCCCGTTACCCAGGGTCCCCGGTACTGTGCCTCAGCAGTGCGGAAAGGGGCCCACTCGAGTAGCCAAAGGTTCCTGTGCCTCTTCCCCGCGGCTCCACTCAAAACCAAAGAGGCCCCCGCAGTTTAATCCCCACCAGAGTCTCTCGTCTCCCACCCCCGTGATCGGAAGGTTGCTGGTTTGAGTCCCACTCTCGGCAGAATACTCACAGCTCTATTAGGCCTTTGAGGGAGACCCTTAAACCCCCCGAAATGCTGCAGGGGAACCGGATAAATGGGTGTCCCTGCGTTCAGACTGCATGCTTCTCTCTCGACTCTGTGTATGTTTTAAAAAAAAAAAGCAGGACAGGATAAGTGAAAACAAGCATTCTGAGGTACTTGTGCCCATGGAAAATAAAGTATCATTTCATGTACAATGACGTTCAGACATTCAGCCCTACAGTAGGCTTTTGTTTGCTCTTCTCTCGTCGCAAGACAAGGCCAGCGTGAAGTGCCACCAGACAACACCTCCTTTGTGTTTCATGTCTTTTTGCTGGGTCACCCCACCTCTAGTCGTGCCACCGAGCATCAGATCGAACCCCGGTGACCTCTCTAAACAAAACTCATAAGTCTGTTTGTCGAGCGATAAGGAGTGACCGTCTCAGGGCGGGCTGCCAGACGCGTGCGGCAGAAGGTCTTTTTTGTTACGGAGGTTTGCTGCTGCCTGCCAGAATATAGTCAGCAGTCAAAACAGGGCATGTACTTCAGTGAAGAAAGAGGTCGCTTATGTGTGTGTGGGTGGGCCAGGGCTGAGGGGGAGTCTGTCACAGGAGGCGGAGTCTACTTCTGCTAGATGGGTTCTGGCATTTGTTTATATGGGTTTCCTGGGTCTGGGCCAGAGACAGATTGTGGGGGAGAGGCAGGCTGGTGTCCTTATTAAGTTCTGTGGTTGCTTGTTAGCTGCCTTGACTGCCGTAATGGCGTTGCTTTCTTGTTTTTTTTGTTTATGAGCCTCCCGCTTTGTTTTCAGTCACTCCTTGAACCTCCACATGCCGTTGCCTCGATGACACTGGCCCTTCACCCTGGGACCAGCTGGGACCAGCTGAGAGCTTAGCGTCGCTCCCTCTTTCCCAGTCCTGTCGCGGTGACTCAGAGACACCAGGAAGCCCCTGAAAATCTCCCACGTACTTACCTGCGGCGGTAGGCGTTTCGGGATGTTGCTCTCTGGCGATACGTAAGCCCCAAACGTTTCACAGGCTGTGCAGGAAGAGTAATGAATGTGCTCTGGGCAATGTGCTAATGGCAACGCTGATGACATCTTGCGGTATGAAAATCGAAAGCAGCACAGGTAAGGTGTTATGGCTGAGATCCACCAGCAGCGTAAACAGTCATCACTTAAAGGCACGGCGCTGTTGTAATTTTCTTCCTGTCCAGTATTTAAGGGAGATCCATTTAGTGTAGTTTCTGGGTAGCAAATGAGCTGATGACAGGGGCTGTTAATCCTCGTGTTTTGTGGTGCCTTGCGATTAACATGTGGAACATGCACTTTACTGATGTTTCACTTTAAAGAGACGTATCATTTTTGGTGTAGGACATTTTCACTGGAGTGATTCAGGTGTAACTGCCCCTGGGACTCGAACCTTCAACCGTCATTCTGTGTCCTGAACCGGCCGGCTAACCTACCAGTCTGATGTTACGATCCCAGTGGAGTATTTCTGCATGTGTGAGATGGTAGAGAGGGCTGCCAACTTTCATAGCATCCATCCCCCTGCAAGCCAGGAAAGAGAGAAAGAGGGATGAAAGAGAGCGTGAAAGATGAAGACAGACCTGTATTCTTCTCCAGCACATATCCAGGATGGTCGGCCATCTTCACCTCCCTAGTTATATCATGGGAAGGGAGAGAAGCCTTAACCAACAGCCTCAAATATTAAATAGGACATTGTTTCTCCAACTGAGTAATCATGGAAGATTTATGCGAGTTAATCTGGGAAAACGAATAAGCTCAGCATGCAGTCAACCACCGTGTCACCTATCACTAACCTGGCTGGTATTTAGTGCACGGCAGCATGTTGACATAAGGCAGGCGCTGAGCCTGTTAACAGGGTGGTGCCTTAGTGGAAGGAACAGGACTCTATGCTCTTTCCTGCATCCCACTCCCAACCAAGCCCCCCCCCCGCCGGAGATTTCAGCATCTTACGGAAAGGTGATGTAGTGAACTCAGCCTATGGCTCTGCGTCGGTGATCAATATGTGTGTCACGCATGGCATTTTCCAAAGGCCACGTATTAAATTAAAATTTCAGGGATGGCCCGACGACATCTTTCGCCGAACGCTGGTGAAGAATGAGCTCCACGGGCTGGAGCGACTGGAGGACCACCCGGTAGTGGGGGGCGGTTGGGAGGTGTGAGGGGGGCAGCCAGGGGGTGGGACGCTGATCTCCGGGACCCCGATCGATGGACGGCCCCTGGCACAGCCGTGAGTTGTCCTTCCCGCCATCTCCTCTGATGGTGGATGTCAAAACCCCCCCTCAATGCCCCCCACCATAAATCTCCTCAGTTATGACTGAAACCTCCAGCATCACAGCAAGCTGAAGCATTACATTTTTGAATGAGAATGAAATTCACCATGTTAGTTTTAGCTGTCCTGGGCATCAATAAATAGGTATAAATAAATGCACGTTTTGCATATTTTTGACACATGTATCCTAGCAGCTCACAGCAGTATGAATGTTCCTGATATTGATATTGATAATACCCACAATCCTTTGCGACAGTGCTTTTTGCTTACCGATCTGGTCCGCAAAGACCCGCAGCCGGTCCACGTTTCTGCTCCCTCCCATGTGGACTGCCGATGGGCCCACCACGATCAGCATTGCTTGACGTGAGCAGGATCTCATTTGCAGTTTGTGAAGCTTTTCTCCTGAAGAACCACCCAGATGATTTTACATCATCGTTTGCTTTTATTTGCTATATTTCGCATCTCTCCATTTCCAGGCCCACTAACCCATAGCACAATGTGCCAGTACCCCTGCATGCATATATATGAATTGGGGAGTTATTCTTCCAGCACCCATACATAACTGTATGTATATGGGCTGAGGGTCTACGCTAAAACCAATTAGCATAAATGGCATTTTCACAAAGGCCACTCGGGGCATTCTGGGAGTCTGGCTCGGTCTGGCCCTGCTGTGGGACAGATGAGGCTGCAGTCAAAGTCCTGTAATATCTACGTTCATGTATGAGGTCTGCTCTGGCCCACAGGCCGCTGAATATAGCCTCAGTTGTCATGTCCTTCACTAATGACATGAGGCAGGACTGATGGATGACAGCAGAGGCAATGATGAGTCAATTTAGGCCCCTGTTCATCCCAATGTGCTGTCAGGGTGGTCAGACACGAGATTGAAATAGCACCCGAACTCCTGCCCCCCCCCTCCCCACCCCCAGGCAAGGCCTGTCCCTTTCATCTCCCGTAAACACATCTTGAAGGAACACAGGCCAGAAGCTACCCAGAGCCCTTGGAACTAATTCAGTAATCAGCCCGTCTGGAGAGGCCCGCGCCCAGCTTCAGCTGAGGTCCGGTGCCTGCCGCTGGTACCGCGCCTGGGCCCGTTTTGGGTTCCATTAGGGGGTCTGGCTCCGGCGTTGGGCTGGAATGGCCTGGCCAGCAAGAGCTCAAAAATAATATCAAAGGTCTATTATTGCCATGCAGATAAAGAAACTGGTCAGATCGACCTCCCCCATGGAATGCTCTGAAGCCACAGATATAAACATGCGCCTTCCCCTTTTCTGAATCACTACGTGGGATGATCCATTTGCAGCTTTCAGGGGAGTGTCCCATCTATAAGTGTGTGTGCTTTGCACGGCCTCATGGCTCTCCTGGGCTGCACAGGCCCAGTCGCCCTCTTCACACCTTATCCCGCCACATTTGCAAAATCCCGCTATTGGGATCCGTCATTCTGCAAGGAAAAGGGGCCCCCCTGAGCCCACCGCTACCCCCCGTCCTCAAAAAATAACGATCAGCTGTTCCAGATACTTACAGTTTTATAGGCATTTCCTAAAAGTGCTGCCCAGTGCTGTAAACCCCGCCCCCCCCCCACCCCGTTGACAGCTCTGTTGTGCTACCGCCTGACGTCCCACCCTGTCAACACAATTCCGGCAAAACCGCTTTGTGAGATACGCTCAAGTAAGGTGGGGGTGGCAGAGGAAGGAAACATTAACCTGCAGTCCTCGTTTAGTCCCGTCCTGAGCCAGCGGACAGGAACCGACTTCCGCAGCTCACATCCCTTTGTGCCCCCCCCAGACAGACTGAGGGACAGAGAGAAGGCCACCACCCCGTCCCCAGCTGACCTGTCCATCCCCCTTTCTGTGCCATTAACCGAGGATCCGCACGACGGGGCCCGTAATCTTCCCGCTTGCTTGGACACGCGTTTCACTTCTTCCTTGCCGTGACTACAATTGATCGTATTCTGGCTTTATGACCGACTGACGGAGAGGGAGAATTTCAGCAAACAATCCAAGCGGGGGAAGAAAGAATAACACACACAAAAAAACATTTGCACGAGTAGGAAAGCGTGCTTCCTGCTGTAAATTCCAGCCTGAAAAGATCGCTGTTAATCCTGTTTGGGCTGTTTTCTCTTGTCTTTCTGAGAATGATTCATTGGGAGTCGACCCCACCACAGGCCACGAGGCACATGCCCAGAGCATGATGCAAGCGCTGCAGACCGACTAAGGATGCTGCGTGTCCCCTGAACTCCAGGAAAGCACAGCAAACATCCTGGCCAACCGTGCGCTGCTCGTATGGCTCACCTGAGTGAAAAGCTGTAGGGAACATTAAGCGGTAGATGGCGGTTTATGACACAGGTGGGAGGGTTACTGTGGCAGGTGTGTCGTCACGGAGACGGCAGTTGCGGGACCTGCCAGCGGTTACTTCATCACATTGTCGTCTACTGCTGGAGCGATCGGATTGCCGGAGGATCCCAGTGCTTCCGGACGACCCATTACCGCCGTAGCTCGTGGAGAGCTGTCCTTATGTCTTTGTTTCAGAAACAAGTAAATTCCCCCCCCCCCCCGCACTGTTGCTGCCATTTCTTAAAGAATCTGTGATTTTGGTCCTTCCCAATGATTCCTGTGCGCGACATCGGTTTCCAGGGAAGCTTTGGAACAGAGTAACATTCAGAAGATGAAAAACTCCTGTCTGCCTCATGTGTAGATGTCAAGGAGGCCGAGGGCTTTCTTCTACAGGTCACGGAAGTCATCCAAACGGCCATCTGATCGCACAACCAGTACACCACTCCAGGCACATGTGCAATACTGCCTATTACTATGAATATCCATCTTTTAATTAATATTTTTTTGTGCAATAATTACTGGCAAACCTGCATATTTTCCCTACAGTACTGTACTTATGTTCATGATCACCCTCAAATATTATCATTAGTATTTGTTTACTTAGTTATTTTTATATAGAAGCTGTGGGGCGGCATGGTGGTGCAGTGGTTTGCACTATGACCTCATACCTCTGGAACCAGGGTTCGAGTCTCTGCCCTGGCTCCATGTGTGTGGAGAGTGCATGCTCTCCCAACATGGGCTATTCACTGCCATGCAGCTGTGGCACTAGACCTCCATGACCCTGCACAGAAAATGAAAATGGACAGAAATTGTTATATGTGGCATTGTCCTCTGTGTATCTGTGCAGCCTGTAAGTAGAATTTCCTCCAGGATAGTAAAAGCATACCGATCCTGATTCTGAACTCATTTGAAGAGCATTGACCAGATGATCAAACCAAACATCCAGCCTGTTCTTGTGATTGGTGCATGCAGACTGACAGTTTTCACATAACACGAAGCAGGGCATTATGGGATACCGTCTCTTGCTGCTGGGATGAACCTACAGAAGGACACCCCCAGCTCGGACTGTAATATACCGTCCTGTAAAAAGAGCTGACTGTAAACCCACAAGTAGAGGATGGTTAATAATTTCTGGCAGACTGACCTTGGAGCAGAAACAGTCTCTCCTTCTAATAAAAACTATGTACTGCTCATAATATGACATATTTTATTTAATGGTGCAATAAATAACAGCTGGTGAGGTAGAGGGTGCTGTGTTATTTTTCTGCCATTAATTTCATGCTGGTCTCCCTCGACCAGGACCCCTCACCGCCATGGCTACACACATAATTTCTCTCCTCCAGATGGAAGACATGCATTATTTATTGCATTTAATCAACTCTATAATGGTTGAAAGTAAAAAACCCCTTTGAACCTAGACGAGACCCTTTAACGTAACGCCTTTTTTTTGAGGGGGGGGGGTCTTTTCTCACACTTAAACGTGGTACATCCTCTCCGACGGAGGCTACATTACTGGCTAATTAGCCACATTTATGTAGTTTCCCCAAACTGTAAAACAAGCAATTAGCACAATTACGGTTAATTTGCATTTGCTTCTTGTGTAATATCTGCTTCAGAAATTCACTTCACTCCCCGTCCCCATCCGTGGCTCACTGGGGGGGGGGGGGGGGGGGCACTCAGCCTGAGCAGCCGGCTGGTATGCGGCATGGAGAGGGTAAGCAGAAGGGCAGCATTAGCGTTAGCACTGAGTAAGTGTGAAGCCAGACCCTTGCTAATGCTAATGCTATGGCTAACAGAGGAGAAATCGCGTATCCGGTGGTGGATCACTGGCGGTCACCGGGGGAGCACATATACCCGAACGCTCCTACAACCCCCCCCAGGAAAAAACGGACATGAGGGCAGGGGTCTGGGACCTCCTCTGCACCTGCATCATAGAATAGGCCTGCTTTGCCAAAGACGGCATCTAGATCTTGTTCCTCAAAACATCCATCCATCCATCGTCTGCATTTGCTTATTCAGTACTGCATCGCGCAGAGCCCGGGTGCTATCCCACAATGCACTTGGCACAAGGCAGGGGGGCACCCTGGATGGGATGCTTGTGTCCTCGAAGTTAGTTTTAAGCACTTAGAAGCATGGCCATGCAGATGAATTGTGTTATGCTGCTGCTTAATATACACAAACATGCAGCCCCTGTCCTTTAAAGCATAAATTTGTTTTTCATCAGCCAACTGTCAGCTCCCCCCCCCCCCACAGCCCCAAGCTTGATTTTGTTTGCTTCACGAGGCAGGTGTAGTGACGCAAGCCCATGGCCACTGCCCAACCCC
>JAODKL010000028.1:0-12853 GCA_026780765.1 Petrocephalus schoutedeni | reverse complement strand
ATCGCCTCCCTCTCCCTGCCTCCACCCATCAGCTCTGCCTCTTCCACACGGCACCCGCTTTGAAGCCGCTCGGGGTCTCCTATTGGAAACAGCAGGGAGCTGGAGACAGATACCCCCCAAACACACACACACACAGAGGATTGTCAGGGATGGCAGTCTGGCATTAATTCCAGAAAAAAAAGTCGGTCTAATAAAATCAGTGGCTGTCTTCACAGTAAAACATAAAAGCCGCACACACAGGACGCCGGCCATCTATGACAGACAGGCGGCCAGGTATAAAATGAAAAGGCTCATTAAAAGCCAAGACTCGGGCCTTTGTTCCTAAAATATCCTCTTTGAAAAATGTCAGGGCTGACAGGTGTGGCCTGACAGGCTGACGGTCCAAGAGGAGCCCATTTCCCCAAACGCGTGTATTTGCAGCCGGGTCCAAGTCCAAGAGGGACTGATAGGTGTAAGGATACACTACAAAGGCTAGCATCAGCACTACCTGCACATCAGATGCAGGGACCCAGGGGCGGGCTACTGGCCCCAGCTGGAAGCTGATAGGCACCTGGAGTGCCCCTCCTGCTGTCAATCACAGATTTAAAACAAATCATTGGGTAATAATAAGTTTGGCCCCGCTGTATGAATTACAGCCCCTTCTATGCCTCCCACCCTAAAAAATCCTAGAATTGCTTCTGGTACAAGCTACACAGTATTCTCCCTCCGTTCCCCTGGGGGTGGGGGGGGGGGGGTGTACGTTGAACAGTGCACCCAGCTACGTACATATCACAGGATGCAACCAACTGTGAAATTAGGGGTGCAGCCAAAGGGCTTCTCTTTCCATGAGGTATACCTTAGGCCTGAATGTCCCAACACTTTCCACTTCTTTTTTCTCTTATGTCATAGTTTTAATTGGATCCGAGTCAGGATTTAATAACATGGCACCCTACGTTAATGAGATGGGAGGTGTTTTTTTTCTTTGTTTACCCCAGAGTAATTCAAGTTTAAATTACGTCCCCCCGGTTGAGGGCAAGAACGAAGGCTTTCCTGGGAAGGCTTGAAGCGAGTGAGCAGATCTGAGGACGTGTTTTGGACAGACGCCGGGGGACCGGCCACCTGGGCACGTGGCCGGGACACCTGCACGTGGGCAGATATTACAGATCGGCGCGACTTTTGGACTCTGTCCCGGAACACTCCTCAGAGTCTTTGTAAGAAATACAGAGCTCTGTTTACCATTAGAGCTTCTCAGATCATTCACGCTTGGAACAGATTGCTTAACTGGAACAAGGGAGGCGAGAAGATCAAAATCTTGTTATCAATTCTATCAGTCACTGACTGCAAAATCAAAACATCAGTTTCAATGCATTGAGCTGTATTAAACAAAATTACTTAGAAAACCCTGTATCTGTGAACATTTACTTTAAGTCTGTGGTTTCCTAACTCTGGTTCCTTAGAAAACCCAGTATCTGTTGAGATCACTTGTTGGACTGCGGTTCCGAGTCTCAGGTCCCCCACCTCATCACTCACTCATTCCTCCGATTCTGCTCCAGTCAGCCTTTTCCGGCACTGGCTGGGTGTAACCACATGTTGCACTTTGGGAATCAGCATCACACGGTTGCTAATGCCATTGTCTCTATGTCCACATCATCTAATTTGACAGAAGCAGAGCACCTTTCACTGATAAAAACTGCCGCTGACTGACCCCCACCCCACCACCCAGTGCTCACTCCATGTCACGTAAGCTGGAGAACGCTGTCCAGATGCAGGACGGCCATCCGTTTTTGGTCCCTTTGGTGTTGGGCCGTTTTTTGTCAAGTCGAGAAAAAAATTTCATTGGGAAAACACAGTTGAGGCAAAAATGCCCTTTCCCCCCCCAAAAAACCTGCTGTTTCCTCTTTGCTTGATTTATTACACTCTGCCTTCCCCATGAGGTTTCATGGCGGAGGCCCCCACTTCGCACGGGGAGTAATTAGATAAAACTAACAGCCGAAAGGCAACCGCATTCCGGAGTTTTAGGAAAACCTCGTCCCCAGCGGTTTGGACCCATCGCGCGAAAATCGATGAGTCATGAAGAAATTTCTTCAAATTTCTTCATCAAAATGACTCCTCATTGGAAACTCCAGCGCTGGGTTGTGATAGGGGCTGGGTTGTCAGGTGACCGAGGTCATCCATGTTGATTGGCTCCAAACACGTGTGCGCTGGCCAGACTCTGACGCCCGTCGTCTTTCTGTTCTTTCTTGGGCCACAGTGAGCCTGACTGAACCCCAACAACCATCCTATTTCTGCCACACATCCTGGCTCTCTGTCACTGCCCCCCCCCAACAGCCCAGAAAAGGGTGAGACCCTACCCCATTAAACTGGCCCATCTGTACCCCAAGTGCCCCATCTGAAGTGATTCCCAGTCTTTTCACATTAAAACTCCTCCAATGTCGTCATCGCCACCCTGTAAGATTGTTTGTGTTTACCAGCCAAGACCCTGCCCCCGTTGTGGCTTGGCTTTTATTTGGGGGGGGAGGGGGTGAGAAACGTCTACTATTACTGAGGTCTCTCTTGTGAAAATAAGATGCTAGATTATATATAAGATGGGATAGGCAGAAAGAAGCATTGGAATGTACCTGTGTTTGTGCAAATGACACATCATTTCATCTCAGGGATACAGACTAGCTGCCCTGTAGCTGCACGCCAGCCTCCAGCCTCCTGAGCTGCCTGGAGCCCTGCTGCAAGGATGAGCCCTCAGGCTGTGATACTCCGTCCAACTTCACCGGAACCACACAGGCAAGAGCGAGGAGGCACGCCCTCAGATTGCCAGGCGGCCCCGACCCACATCCGTCCGTCATACGAAGCGTCTGCTCCCCCCCCCCGACAGCCCGTCACTTGCTTCTGCCTGCGTGTGACATTTCTGCTCAGCGTCACAGGACAGGCAGACGCTGGTGCTCTGCCTGGCTGCTCTGCATCTGTGGTCTATTACCGGTACAAATACATATAATTACATGAATCTCAAAATATGACACAAGTGTGAGATGTCCCGGGAGGGAAGAAGGCAAAACAAACAAACTTAATGAGAACTAGCTGTGAGGACATTTACAGAAAAATGTGGTTTTCCATCCAATCCTAGTCATTCACCTTAGAAGCTTTAATGATGAAATCAGGAAGAGCAGGTTGGACTTTAAATCCTCCGGAGCAGATTGTATCTGTTTTCCTTCTGCTGAGCCGCCACCCTGGGAACCAGGAAGATGACCCGAGGCCTGGGCAGCTGTTTTGTAAACAGAGTCCCTCCCCTCTAGTTCCTGTCCTGTTTCACACATACAGGCTCGTCGGCTCTGTATTCCACAAATCCGCTGCTTAGTCATTGTTTCTTTTATTATTATTTTTAGTCAACAAATACTGCAACATAATCATAATTGTTCTTTTGCTAAAAGGGCTTGAGTCCAAATTTTCTCCAGATATCTGTGCCCTGTTCGTAATTGCTATTGTCTTGCTTCAGACTTTACAGATTATTGCAGATCATTATGTTTTATTGACGATGTACTGCACATGCATTGTGGTGAAAGTCTGTGCCCTGCAATGCACTGGCATGCCCACTGGGGGCATTGTGCCGCCTGTCATTGGCTCCAGGTTCACCCTGTGTCCGTGCCAGATGATTGGTTGTAGAGGATGGATGGACATCTCTCATCTCTACTGAAATTAAGTACCCAGGCCACACGGGCAGGCAGGATCCAACAGCAAGGGAAGCTCACATGCTACCATGCTCCTCTGACTACCCGCAGCATGGACACAAAGCCCAGGTTTCGTCCTGAAAAATTCTGGTTTTCCTGCTTTTTGTTTTAAGATAGTCTGGTAATTATTTACAGCCTGGTACTCCTAAGTACACATTTGTTGACATTAACTCCATTCTAGAGATAAAGCCCCCAGAGATAAAGCCTACCATAAACAGAGGTGACATTCAACGTCACCAGAGTGGAAGCTGCCAAAACCCAAAAGATCTAGCGATTCGTCTGTTTTCCAAAATTGTTTATGTAGCATAAGGTCATTGTCCCTGGAGTCACAGGGAACAAGGCAGGGGGCATTCTGGGAGGGATGCCTGTCAGTCATAGGGCACGCCCACACATAATTTGGGCAATTCAGGGACAGAACACCTGAACTGCCTGTATCGGACTGTACGAGCAAACACAGAACACCTGAACTGCCTGTATCGGACTGTACGAGCAAACACAGAACACCTGAACTCCTCATGATCAGCTATGGGTCCAGAATCTAACTGTCAAACCTTGGGGTGGGAGGCTAATCACTAAGCCTAGATTTAAAAAGCATAATCTTTTAGGTGTTATAAAGTTTACTGCATAACTCTAAATTTGCTGCGCAGTGTAGTTATGGAATATAGGCCTAACGTCTACATCATGTATGTGCAAGATTTCTGTTAATAAACATGTTTTTTGTTTGGTCATCATAATATATATTTTTACTGAAGGTGGTTTAAATATATAATTTGTGTATTCTTTGTTTATATATTGGGCTTTGCGCAAATGAAGGTTTCAGCCCACAAGGCTCCAGCGACTGTTTAATGGCCTTTGACGTCAGCACTCCTGGTTGTGAGTTTGCTGCTAAAAATGCCCCTTTTCCGCTTTGACTGACCTCGACGGGCCATACGGCAAGGAACCGCACCGGGGCTCCTAACAGCAAACTTGCATTTTATTAAATGACGGTTAAATAAATCATTTTGACACTTTAAGGGCGATGCCTCGTAATTATATTTTTCGAATATCTACGAGTGTGTGAAGTTGAAGTCTGCGAGTTAATTAAGTTTATTTAATGAATTAAGCGGCCTTCCGCGGACCGCGATCATTTGACTGATACCTGTGTCTTTATGGCATTTAAATGACTTCGCTGTGCCGGCAGAAATCGCCTGCCAGAGAGCAGGTCCAGAGGCTGTCTCTCCTACGAACGATCTGGACCCAAGTTAGATGCTTTTCATTTAATCAGCGCGTCTGGCCGCTGCCGTAACACCTGCTCGCTTAAATGCTCCGATACTTTGCGTTTTTCAGTCTCTTAAATGTTTTTTTTTTTGTGCCACATATATGTGTGTATTATTATTTTTTTTGGTCATTCGTCAATGGTCAAACATTTGCGGTTAATATTAACAAGTTGTCGATGTCTCCTGATCGGTACTGGGAGTTCATCTGCAATGCCAATATATGTGCCAGTGATAACCCGAAAAACATCAATAAAGGCGTCTAAGTTCAGTTTGTTGAGAACACAAATTTCAGACTTCTTTTCAAATGTTATTTGGCTGAAATCGGGCGTAGCTGGTGCATAATAATATTTATCTATGTTAAATACAATCTTCTACATTCAGAAATAATTAACTAAAGCCGAATTTGCCCTTTAACAAGGGCGAAGATCTTGCGATGTGCGCCAGTCTGCGTTTCTCAGCGCAGGTACTTCCCGATGCTGCCCCCTAGCAGCCTGAAGGCGAACTGTGCCTTGCGCATACCAAACCTATCCGGGTTTATCGAGCGTTGATTCTTTGTTTATCGGCCGTTTCGTGGCTGTATTTCTGCTATTCAGATCTGTCGCATTTCTATCAGAAGATACACAAAATGCTGTACTGGTTCGCTCAGTACCTGAATGTAAGCGTGTGGCATTCCACCTTTCTTTTAACCGTCGGTAGCCGACTTCTTTAAATACGGCTATTGTTTTAAAAGACTGACCCAGTATGGTTTTGGGTGCAGGCCTAATTGCCATAAACAGTTGGAAGGTGGATGGATGGACAAATAAGTAGCTAAATTATTGATTGCACGGCCGTATTTGCACTGCGGTGTCGTTTACTAAATAGTATTTTTTGCTACTATCGGACATTGTCGTTCACTAAGTCAGCCGGCATGCAAAACGAAACGCAAAGACGTGTCTGAAATGTTATCTTCATTTTATAAAAAAAAAACTGTCAGCGCCGAATCGATGCAGGCGTCGATTCCAACCAAAGCATTAAAATAGGTTTCACTATATATTTTGTGTGTGTGTGAGCGAATGAGTGTGAGACCGCGCAGAAGAGAGAGGGAGAGGGGGAATGTGTGGATTGGAAAAAAAAAGTGGGTGTCGCTGTGCATGACGGGCTCAGAGCTCCATGGTCGTAATTTAGGGAGGGATTTAAACATTACACTCCGTGTTTTCTTAAGCGAGAGGGGAGCCGCCGCGTGGGATATGCTCGGACCTGCAGCCGTTTGATCGCCCAGGGTTAATGAAGTTTAAGCCCAAGCCGCGATAGTTACAATGTATCCAAACTCGTAACTTTAAACGCCCGGCGCTCGGACTGGAGCGGGACCGATCGCAGCGACCCGGCGACCCAACAAGTCTGATTTTAACTGGGAAATGATCACACATGAACGGCGGTGGAAGGAACATGGTTGAGAGGACCAGCAAATTTTTGTTGATCGTTGTCGGATCCGTCTTTTTCATGCTGATCCTGTACCAGTACGTGGCTCCGGGCATGATGAACTTCGGCTCTCCCCACGGGTACCTTCTGGAGGACGACGCGGATATCTATCCGACCCCGGATCCACATTACGTGAAGAAATACTATTTTCCCGTCCGGGAGCTGGAGCGCACGGTGGATTTCGAAATCAAGGGGGACGACGTGATCGTCTTCCTGCACATCCAGAAGACGGGGGGGACCACGTTCGGCAGGCATCTGGTGCAGAACGTGCGCCTGGAGCTGCCCTGCGACTGCAGACCCGGGCAGAAAAAGTGCACATGCTACCGGCCCAACAGGAAGGAGACCTGGCTCTTTTCACGCTTCTCCACCGGCTGGAGCTGCGGCTTGCACGCCGACTGGACGGAGCTCACCAACTGCGTACCGGGGGTGCTCAGTAGGAAGGAGAGTAAGGTGAAAAGCCCCAGGTATGACCCGGGACGGCGCTGCCGCGGACATCGCCTTCCCCCCCCCTGTCGGAGGCCCGTCGCCTGTACGGCGTTCTAAGCCGCGGGCTCCCATTAACATGTATGAAAGGTGTCTAAGAAAGTGAAAGTATCGTACTGCGGTCCTTTTCCGCTCTCTCTCCGTTTTTGGGGACCCCGGGTCTGCTTTCTTCGTGCTGTGCTTTCAGAAGCGCTTTGCCAGCGGTTAGCCTCATTTCTGCTGATCGCACACACGGCACGGTCCTGGTTTCTAAGTGGCCCGGGGGACGGTAAACACGCTCGGTGCCGATATGAAAGTAACTTTTATGGATGGGGGGGGAGTGTGAGGGATGGGTGAGGCCGCCTGGCATATGGGCTCCCAGATGTCACTGATGTCTATCCTGGCTCCCTTCGTGTTTCGCGTAGAATTCGCGTAACTTTAAAAATATGCGGAGCGGTTCCGCTGTCTTGTCCGGTCCTGTAGGGCTCTGCATTGTTATTATTGCTTGATGCGGTCGGATTTGTATTTCAGCTGATGTTTCGCTGTGTGGGAGCAGAGGCGAGACGAAAAGACGATTGTGTTAAATGACAACAAAATAAGAGGTTAATAAATCCGTTGATATGATCGGCGTAGATGCCGATGACGACTGCATGTTCTGCTGAAATGGTCCGCAGCACGTCCCTGGATCTGCAAAGCAAGGCTACAGCGTCGGGTTCTAAATGAAATCAGGTATACTGTGCTTCAGCCGTGCCGAGGGGGCATTGCATCGCCTGTGGCAGCAAATGAGCGTAAAGTGCAGAGGTGCATGTGCGTCTTAAAACTGCAGGCTGTAAGGAGACGTGTTACCCGCGGCCCGGAGTCGGCCGGCGTCGCATCGGGGTAAAGCCGCGGATACCTTCTATGGACAGTCCTGTAATGAACCTTGTGTGCGTTTCGATTACTGGAAAGTGCTTCGGTTCCCGAGAAATCGTTAAAGAAAGTCCGGGATCACCAGGCTGTGGCGTTGGAAGATGCTGAACAGGGACCTACTGGTAAACTGAGGATCCAAAGCTGTTTCTAAAACTCTAAATGATTAACGGGTCGGGTTAACATCCACAACTTATTATGAGACCGCCGTTGTAATTGTTCGGTTACTATTTCCAGCACGGAGATGTACCGATACGGATCATCCCCGGTCTTTCGGGTCGGATCTCAGCGATGTCACCGAAAGCAAAGTGCTTTAACCGGTCAGCACCACGGTAACTGGACCTAACAGTTTTTTGTTTACCCATTGCTCACCCACCCTGCTGTAATGATCTCTCACAGTTTGACTTAAGCCCTTGATAAAGTATTTTGCACTGTGATATCGGGGGATTATGGTCCTCGGCATTCAGTCTGTCCCGTTATCTGGTGTTCCTTGACATGACAGCCCTTGATCTGCTTCAGGAACATTCTGGACGGTTCCTCTCATCCAGGGTGTGAGGAGGACCTCCAGAACTGCCAGTGTTGACCTGCACTGCTGCATTCCGTATCTCGTGGCACCGAATCGGATGGTTCCTTCCGCAAATCGACTCATTAAGTAACTTAACAAATTTGTCTTTTCCTTTCCGCTGCCCGCAAAGACGTTTCCTTCAATAAAACGGCGGCTTGATTCACTGCCCAGTGAGAGTAAAGTAAAGTTATTTGCAGAGACGTCCAGGACCTAATTGACCTCCTTCGTTGCCTTGGGGGCCTCGCTGTCATTTGGCTTGCTTTCCTCTTAAGCCATGACTACAGAACCCGGGTGAGCGCTGTTTGGGTCTCAAGTCCAGCACCGCTAAGAGACCCTGAACCGGCCGAGCGGTGCCGTTGGGACGACCCGGTCGAGCCCGGCTGGTGAACTTTCAGCCCTGAATGCTTTTGTTGCGTTCTTCAAGCCTTACTGCCGCAGACAGTGAGGAAATGTCTCATGGCTCCGGGGACGCTTAAGGCACGGGCGCGGACCTGAGAATGCTGATGAATTGTGCAACTCGCTCCCAATTAAAAAGACAAAACACATTCATTAGGTTTATTGCGTTTAATGCAAGTGTGAGAGGGACACAGCTTCTGCTGGGGACATAACATGTGCTTCAGGTCTGGCCCTCTAAGTATGGGGCAAGTGACCCGTCCCAAGCCAAACACGTGGATGAGTTTGGTGGCAAACGGCCGCCCTGCCCCAGAGCACTTATAAATGAGACCGTGCGTTTCGAAGACACAAAAATGAGCGGCTAACAGATGTCCGCTTCCCTCTCCGTCTCCCTCCGGGGGGGTTTGGGCATGTGGGGTGTTTACCCATCCCGACAATAAATGCCTGTCCTTGAATGGCTTTTTCTGAGGTGGGGGGGGCAGTAATGTTTAATCGAGTCGTGGCCCGAGGAACCCGCTGGTGACGCATCGCTTTCCGAGCACGTAGGACTGCGCGGGCAGCCCCCTCTCTCGCCTTCCGCGGCGTCCTGCGGCCGACACGCCGCATCTGGGCCCCCGCCAGAAACGTGACAAGTGGCTACCTCCGCTTTTTCCTCTCTGCTATTCGTCTCTTATTTTCTATTGGCCTTTAGACATAGAAAATGCTCACTTTTCGCCCCCCCGGGTTTTTCATCCATTTAAGCAGGTTAAAGGGACTAAATTAAATTAAGAAACTTTTTTTTTTTTCGCTATTGATGTCTGCTGTTTATTTATTGCCGCGTTCTGGGAGCGCAGTTGTGCCGCGACCTTATTGGTTGAGCTGCAGCTGTTAGGGTTGATTCATTATCCGAAAGCTGTTTCCAACAACCTGTTCTCTGTAGCCTCTGTAAATTATAGACTGGGGGGGGGGGATTGGGGTCCCGGTCTACCCCCGTTTCTACAGGCTCAGTGTGCCGGTGTTCATGATGAGCCAATCACGGTTACGCGTGAAGGTGAGGCCACCCGGGCGCGGAGGCGCGATTAATTTTTAAAAATTTCATTAAGCGTGATAAACTGGCATCCCTTTTAATGTGTCATTAGTGGAAGCTTGGGGGGAATCTGCCTGTGCTAAGCCCCCATCATCTGCCTGAGAATGCTTTGGTTTCCTGGCTACTGGGGGTGAAGGTGGCTCTGCCGATCTGGGATTTGAACCACCAACCTCCTGCTCACACACTGCTCCCCCCAGCAGTGTGTGAGCAGAAGGTTGCTGGTTCAAATCCCGGATCGGCAGAGCGAGTGTCTGACCTGACTTTTTCAATAAAATAGGAAGTCATTTTGGATAAAAGTGCCTGGCACGAAAATGAGCAATGTAAGCGGAAGGCCCCGGGGCTGTAGAACTTCTCTCTGTCTGAATAAAGGGCGACGCGGTTCCTTTTGCGTCAGCTGGTGTGACCACATAGTTTTACAAGGTTCTTTCCTCCCCATGTTCCAGAACCAGACGTGCTTAAAGCAGGATAGTAATGCGAGTTAATGCCACGCTGTTTGTTTTTTCACCTGCGCTGTTCTTTTCTGCGGCAGCGTGTCGGCTAAATAAATGTCAAGTATGCCAGTTGTTCGCACATCTCTTCTTATCAGTAACCTATGAGGGGAAGAAAACAGTTTGTGAAAAGAAAATCAGTGCCTGTTCCTTCTCTGGGAATTTTGGGAATGTTCTCCTTCACCGGGAGTGGCTTTAGGGCTTTGAATCATCTATGGAGATGCATGTCGCAGTATCTGTGCCGGAGTGGATGAGGAAAAACAGGTTTGTTTGCCGACGGCCTTGAACCTGTTTCGTCGGGCAGCGGGAGGTAGTGAGTAAATCCCCGCTGGAAATCCCTGCGAAGGTGGTGCTGCGTGACAGCCCCTGGATAAACGCTGTCTGTGCCACCCTCTGGCCTTCTACTCTGACGAGAGGCGCCCCCTTCAGGGTGGTACAGCTGAGCCCTGTACAGGGTCGTAACATGAAAACAAAGCCCCCGCCGGTAGGCATTGTGATGCTTTGTGATCAGATCTCATCTCTGAGAGGTAGTGTTTGTGGCTGTATAGGGCTGCGATTGGGGGTAGAAGTGGTCTGCATTTTGACATTTGATTTATATATCCAAAGTGACTTACAGTAGATGGGATATTTTATGCAAGCTCCCTGGGATTTGAGCAGTCCTTTGCATTGTTAGCACTGTTCTACTTGTTGAGCTAGGGAATCGGCAAGGCTTGCTTTTCATGTGGAAGATGCGTCTGTGACTGTTGTGGACGCGTGTCTCCTGTAGGGGTCAGTAGAGTGCAGTAATCTAATGGGTGCAGTGGATTTAAATGATGGGTGGAGGACCGAAGAGCGCCCCCGTCTGGTATAGACGGTTTCCATTTCTCTGGGTCGTTTCGACTCTCCCTGTAGTGCCTGTCATTCACCGGAAACTCCTTGTCCTGGTAGCGGGAAACGCATTCCTGCGGCGCGGGCGGCTCTCGCACGCTGCTCCTAGGTTGCCCTGGGGGGGCCCTGTGAATCTTGCGATTGCCCCCAAAGGGTTAGCAGTAGCAGTGGAGGGCGTATCTTGTTTTTGCCGCGCCTGTCGGCGTTGATCCCGCGCGTGGCCGAGGCGACGGCGAAGCGACTTTTCCGAGATTCCCCTCCTGTTCTGGCAGAACAGCTGCCTTGTGTCCCAGAAAACTTTGTTTACGAAAGTCTTAGGGATGTCACCGATAAGATCCGCTGCCGCTATGCTCTGCTGGCCACCGGCTGCCACGGGCTTGGAGTTGGAGACCGGGGGATTAAAGTCGGGTTGTTGGGGGAAATCATGCAGGTCTCTTTGTTTTTGGAGTGGAATGGAACGGGCAAGGTGTGGGAGGTTTGGATGAACGGAGAGTTGGGTGGGGGGGGGGTGATATCCTTAGAAGCTCTCTGGCTGTTTGACTTTGTTTTGTTTTTGCTGTCTGGGAATTCGGCAATGGTGGCATGCGATCTGTTTCTCGTCTTTGTTCGTCAGCCGGCTTGGGTAGGCGGGCCCAGCGCCTGAGGGGTGTGGCCTCATCGTGCACTCGGGTTTGCTTTGGGCTTGCATGGGTCCCAGATGGTGTCAGGCCACCACGAATGTGGCAGCTTGGATTCAAACCACTGTCACAAATCAAGGATCAACCTGCCTTCCACGCACTTTTGCGTGTGTGTGCGTGTCTGTCGGGGGCTGGGCTTCTTTCGGTCCCACTGAGTCTGCGGCTTTCCATCCTGCTGACGCTGTCCCCGGGTTCAGCGCGCCAGCGGCGGCTAACGCGGGCCCTGCCAGCCCTTGGCACCGCCACGGCCTGCTTTAATTAACGCGGCATAGCGTGGCACCGTGTACTAATTTAAACCCCCTTGCTCCGCCCAGCAAGCCTCCCCGGTGTATCGCCTTTCTCAGCTGCGGCAGTCGTGATTCGCAGAGACGCTGCCGGGTGAATTTGTGGGACCACCTGTGGGGGGGGGGTGGGGGGGGGTTGGTGGTTTGGGGATCATGCTTTCCAAAAATAGCTGGATGATTTAATTATTCAGCACCAGTTTGGTAATGAGCGAGAGGCTATGAGCAGCTCGTGCTCACCGTGCCCCCCCCCCAGTCTGAGGGGGGGTAGACTTCTTCCTGAACAGACTTGGGGGTGGGTCGTGGGGGGGCATATCTGGCCAGTTGTGTGCCTTCGGGGTCTGTCTGCTCACTTTCACTCCTGTGTGTGTGTGTGTGTGTGTGTTTGTATGTGTGTGCCTCCCCCTCACCCCTCTTCTCCCGGTCCTTCTTTCCCTCCTTCAGTCTTTGTCTCTCTCTCTCTCTCTCTCTCTCTCTCTCTGTCTCTCTCTCTCCTCCCCCCCCCGGTGCTGCTGTCACTCTAATCAAACAGCCGAGGCAATTTTCCAGCCCGTGGCTTTATGGATGCGGCCCGTGGAGCATCCCGAGTGTGACCGGGACATTAGAGGAAATGTATTTTCATGGAAGATTTGCTGCAATTTCCAAAATAGCTGCTTCATCTAATGGACAACTGCCTCCTGTATAATGACTGGCTCCATGTGGGGTGGGGGGGGGGTGGGGGGGGGTGGGGGGGCCT
>JAODKL010000027.1:22677580-22688006 GCA_026780765.1 Petrocephalus schoutedeni | reverse complement strand
GGGGGGCCAATAGGGTGGCCGGGGTTCGGCGGGGGGTGGCCACGGCCCCCCCCGGCCACCCCCTGCCTCCGCGCCTGTGGCAAGTGAGAAAGTGTTTCGCTACACAGCAGTACAGCGCATTATTGTGAAGCTTGAAACTACTTTTCATCAGCCAATCATGGCCCCTCTTCGATGATGAGCGACACTCTGGGGGAGGGGCTTCATCTCCTCAGACCAGCCCTTGGAATAAGTGTTGGGTTTATTTGAGAAAAGGCCCGTGCAGCCATGCGGTGGGTACTGCTAGCACGACTGGACCAGTTTTCCTAACAAGACAGGAAGGACCGGTCTGATATGCACACGCCACCACTCGCCCGGCCCTCGCCTTTCACCGCGCACGAAGGAGCTGCAGTATGAAAAGGCAAAAATATTTTAAATCAGCTAAAAATACAGTCCAGTATCAACTCATCATGAGTGAAATCAGGCATCAGTCTCCGGTCAGAATGAAAAACCACAAATTTCAGTAGAGCCTTTGTTCTGGGGTGGGGTGTCCTTCAGTGGGTTGTTCAGTGGGTTAGGGTGCTGTGTTTCACTGCAAGGCCCGTAACTCCCATATCCTCCAGGGTCTGCCTAGCCCAGCTTTCTTTACCACGTAAAATAAACGCGTGTCACTAAACAAAGAATGCAATGAACTTGTTACTCTGCAGTGATTCATGGACAAACAAAACCCTCCAACTATATATAACCAATATAACCAGCTGGTCAGAGCGGGAAGGGGGCTGCCTCCCAGCAGCCGCGGTAGCCGGCTGCGCGGCCGCGCCTGCCACATTTAATGACTGCTTTCTATTAGCTTAAGTAAGCGGCGGCGGCGGCGAGCGGCCCGGTAATGGCTTCTCACGCCTTGTTGACACGTCTCCCTCTTTTCATTTCACAGGCAATCGTTCTCCCTTCCGCACATCAGACGCTAATGGCTCCCCTCAAATTCTCCCCCTCTCCGTCTGCCAACTTTGACATCACAGGAAATTACAGTGGAATTGGCAGACTTTTACTTTCAAGTTCGTTACACTTCGGGGGGCCGGAGATGGCAAGGGGGAGGGGGATACAACCAAAATGCCACCATCCGGCCCATTCCCTCCTTTCATTCTATTTGTTGTCGTCAGCTGACGCGGGAGGGAGAGAGAGAGAGAGAGATAGAGAGATGTGCTGGCAGGACATTTATCCAGGTGATGGAAGCTGGGAACCTGCTGGCAGGGGGTCCCTTCTGGAGAAAGGGATTCGCCGCAGGCAGTGTAAGTACTAATCGCAGAGGCAGACAGGCCGACCCGGTCCGGAGGTCACGTTCTGCCGAGTCGGCCCCGCCTGGCAAACAGACCCTCACTGCACGTACATGCCCTCGTTAAAGCGAGGTCCCGGACCCTTAACTAAAAACTAGGACCTTTTTAAAATTAAAAGTCATTTAAAAATCGAGGCAGAGCAGAGCAATGTATTCCATGATACGGAATAAGAATTTTCCATTTCCTTCTCCAGAAATAAATAAGGGCTAACGGTCAAGGTCATTTCCTGTGTGCAGGTCTGGGGGGGCCAGACGCAGGCCGACACCCCGCCTTCCAGCCCCCCCAACCCCGCTATTCCTTTGCCTCCATCACCGACACGTAGGGGCAGATGGTGCCGATTGGTTGACTGGGGGACAGGGGCGGGGCAGCCAGCTGGCACCCATGACGTCACACTTCCGCCTTGCCTGTTCCCGAACATCCTCCGGAAGATAATGCACGGGATTAGCATTTAGGACTCTTATTTGTTGTTCTCGCCAAGGGAGCAACGAGTAAATAGATTAATTTTCATTTGTCTGCCTCATTATATAGTGTGTCATACCCAAGCATGTCAAAAGACAACACAGGCCATCGTTCTTATTACGAACTTATTACTTTTAGTTAGATACATTTCACAATTACGACGTTGTGCTTTCGCTTTAATGTCAGCGGCAGATAACTTCTAAGGTTATAATTATCTCCCCTGGCTGCATACTGGGAGAACAACTAATTGCGCTAATTTTTTTTAGCGGCTGCTTCGCGACTGCCGAGCATGCTATCGTTTTCCACTGGTTTCACACTGTAATCGCCCCGTGTCGCCGCTATCTCGGCAGCCGCCAACGTCACTGCTGTCCCGTGGTTGCTGAGAAAGCATATGGACCCACCCACATGACCCCACCCACATGGCCCCGCCACGTTAAGCCCAGTGAGTTCACTTTAACCAGGCAGAAACTTGTAAACGAAAGGCTCGTATTAAAGGCAGGGATCAAAAAGGCTCATTGTGACATCATAATGCATAGAAAGAGCTGCCAATCATAAGGAGAAGGCGGGGGAATTAATTTGAACAAAGAGAATCCAATAAACACAAGACCTTTATTTTCACTTCTGTGAAAAACAGAATACACAAAGATTTGTCATTGCGATGAACCACATGATCGGCCTCCCATGGGGGGCCCCCTCCCAGCTCGGGTCCTCCGGCTGTTGCCTGCCCAGGCAGTCTGGTCGTGGCGCCTCTGCTGTGACCCAAGGGCTGAAGCTATCGATTGTTTTAGTAATCGAGTAATCAGTCGATTATTCCATCGATTAACCGGATAGCAAATATTTTTGTCTTATTGAAGTGCAATAGTGACTATTCAAAAGAGAAAAAAAGACAGGTCTCTTAAAATGAACTCATCGGTTGTAATGGTTAAACTGCATACCATAATTATATTTTAAGTAATTCAACATGAGGGAGATGAAATGATCTGAAAAAAGCACTTTCATTCAAGCTCTGTTTGCAAATGCAGCACTTAAAAAGCGCACATAATAATACGGATACTTTACGCAACATAGCTTATTTTGTGGTAATTTGCCAAAAAAAATCCATTTTGCCATAAATTTGGTAGTAAATTCACATTGACCCATGTGACCTGAGGAGAGCTGTAAACTGATATTTTAATCAGCTGTATTAACATGGTAGCAGCATGCAGCTAACTGTAATTATGAAGTCGTTGATAACCAGTACAACTTAATATATAACGTCACCCTGCATCAGTAGTCACTGGACAAAATCGATAAAATGGGGACGTTAGCCTCAATAGCTGCTAAGCTACCATCGGTCATAACTATTAATTATGGTAACCATTAACAGCTAATGGTGCGCACATATGAAAACAAAATATTATTTAGAATATTAATGACAGCTAATGTATTAAATGTTTTTTTAATCTGTTATTTTATCAACATACCACTTAAAGTGCTTGGTAATTAGCAAAGGAAATGACCGTGATTCTGTGCTGTGAATGTCAATGTTTAGAACTATTCACAGTCTCTAAGTACATTTCCCAACAATTTCTCCGCCCTATGGGAGTGTCGCTGCCCGTGCCTGATCAGTACAGCCTTGTCGCTACCCGATCAGTACAGCCTCGCTACTTTTTTTTCCCTACCGCTCGGCTACATGTAATGCAGTGTAAGCACACTGTGCGACAGTAATAATCCTCCATGTGAAACACGGTGATCACTGAGCAGTACACAGTCGTGTGGAGTAAACGAAGCAAAGAATTGGCATTGAGGATTTTATGTAATCAAGTTATTCAAGTTACTCAATGAATCATTGCAGCCCTATGTGACCCCCAAGCTAGCTCTCAACTGTCCATGCATCTCATGAAAAGTAGGATTGATAGGCGAGGAGAAGCATTCCAGTGTACCTCTACCTGTTCTTCAGCAAATGGTAAATGGTGGACTGCTTGGTTTCCTTTACCCCTTCATACAGCGTGATATTTCACTAGAGAGATTTTGGCTACATCCTCCCCCCCACTCGTGTGTGCCCTCATAACGTCAGCAGTGCCGTGTCGTGCCAGTGGCTCTTGGGAGACACACCAAGCTCAAACCAACAGCCCATGGCCTAAAAATAGCAACACGGCAGAAGGACATTTTACACTGGGAATGGGGTGTCCAGCCTGGGCCAGCTGTGGCAGCAAATTGGCAGAAAGGGCCAGGCCAAGCAACTCCCTCACACTGACCCAAAAACAGACAGAACCTGAAGAGGATAGACATAACGCCGATGTTATGCCAAGAAACCCAAGTGGGGCTCAGTGCTGATTAATTGTGACTCAAAACTGCGAGGCACGCGGAACACACCAATTCCACCGGATAAATATTTACCGTCGAATGCACCTCAAATCCTGTCTATAATGAAACATGAAACATCAGAAAGTGGAGTACCAGTGGAGATCCATACTCGACGCATCAATGTGCTCAACTGACACTTTTTGGCGTGAGGCGGAGACAAACCCTTATTCTGGCTCCTCTAAAATAAAATTAAAAAAAAAATCTAAAACACAGCACTTCAAGGAAGGGCTCCAACATCCAGTGAGGAGGAGCTCTGCTCTACCAGTCAGCTAAGTCATTAATTTCCGCTTCCACGAGCCCCGGCAAATCCGAAAACACCTTGGCACATAAAAGCCTAACAATGGCAAACTGCAGGATAACAGCAGAGCCAAAAGTTGACGGCTGGAAAGTAGCCAGATGAGCCTGTCACACAGGCGATCGTGACACATTGTGAAGGGATTTCCAACGCACAGAGGGCATACATACCTGCTGCTGGGGGTACTGCATGCCAGCCATGGCCACCTGGCCACGCCCCTGCATGCTCATTGGGTAGCGGTGTGGGCTGGGCGTTCCATATGGCTGGTTGGGATAGGGCCCACCTTGCTGTTGCTGCTGCTGTTGTTGCGAATAGGGGTTGCCACCCATCCCATACAGCTGCGAGCGCTTCATCGCCATGAAGTCCATGGAAGCCACCTGAACGAAACAGGGAGAGGAATCAGAGATTTAAAAAAAAAAAGAATACTAAAGAAGCGGGCACACTGCGGAGGCAAGGGCGGCCCCAAGACGTGCAGCGGGAACAGCGGCAGCGGCACCGTGGACCAAAAGAGGAAGGAAAAGCAGCACCTGGGGCGGCTATTTCCTGCAGAGCACCACGAAAGCCCTTAGGAAGGAGGGGGGAGCTTTCAGCAGATACACTGGGCTAGACCCATGGCTCAGCAAACACCAAACCGCAAACAAATAAGATATAAAACACACCTTAGCAGATCGCGCCAGCAAGACTGCCCGATTTACAGTGATTTGTCGCAACCCTCACTCCAACCGCCTCAATTCAACCCCCAACCCTACTTCCCACCACGCAAATCCCCCATAATTCATTTAATCTGCCTAAGCGATATGCCTCCCTATCACATAGCTCTGGTGCTGCCTGGCGGGGCGCACTCTCTCTGTTAACACCGGCAAATATGAAGAGGAATAAAAGTGATGGCAGGAGGCGGGTGGCACAGGTACACAAACTTTTACGTTTCGTTAGATGGGGTGGGCTGTTAAAGTAATGAAAACGTTAGGCGTAAAAGCCAGCAGAGTGGGGGGCACCAGCCTTCCAGCAGCCATCTCCAAGATAAACTTGCCCCCCCCCCCACCGCCCGGGGCTCAGATGTGCTTGGCAGGCTACGGATCAGCAGGTTTTAAGGGCCACCTGTAGAGATGAGGGGGGGGGGGGGGCGGTGGTGCCACAGTGAAAAGGCTGGACCGAAAGGAGTAAAAAGCACACACAGGACATTAAATCAGTTCTCACCCCTCAAAAACCACTCGCTGGTTCCCCCCCAATTGGCCAGACCTCCAGCTGGTCCCGCCTTCATTGAGTGGTCATGTGAGGTCTGGGGGAGGGGGTCCAGCACTGGACAGATGTTTCTGCTTCACACCACGGTACATTGGAGGAGATCCAGACTAGGATCCACTCCCGCTGACGCTGCAGCTCCAGAATTCAGGATAATTATCATCATCATCATCATCATCATCTCGGCACTCACTGCCCCCCCAGCCCCCCTGCCAAAACCTGTAACCGAACCTCACTCAGCCAGGCCATTCCAAGCCCAGCATTACTTAAGCGCTACCTGGCTTGCTTGTGCTGGTGCCACTGCTACCCAAATCCCCCTCCCATCCTGTCCGAACACGTAGGGATATGTGGGAAGAGGCAGCCTCCTCCTCTCGCGGATGAGACAGCACGGATAACCGGGGCAACCATTTAGCAGGAGAACGCCACTGAGAAAGAGGCTGCATGGAGTCCCCTAAACAGCACGGAGGTGGCGGGTCCGCCATGCGGCCCACATGGAGAGGTCAGAGGTCAGGGTGCCCCCGCCTAGGGTTGTTAATCAGAGCACTCATGAATTAAACGTCACAGTCATGAATAAGAAGAACAGGGAAGCGTGCCACCCACAATGTGGGCCACAGCTCAGGTCGGGGAGGGGGGGGGGGTTTGCTGCCAAAAGAGCACGTGAGAAAAAAATGACTAAGAATCTTTTTAATAAGCTGAGCTATAATTCAGGCGGATCTCCCCAAGCCTCTGGCAGGGCCAGACAAGCGCTGGAGAAGGGATGGGGGAAACAATCCTGGGGGGGGCCATTGACAAAACGAAGGGGACGGATGCGGCACCCCCCCTCCCTCCCCCCCGGGCCCAAAAAGAGG
The DNA here is from genome assembly GCA_026780765.1 of Petrocephalus schoutedeni. Classification (NCBI taxonomy): domain Eukaryota; kingdom Metazoa; phylum Chordata; class Actinopteri; order Osteoglossiformes; family Mormyridae; genus Petrocephalus; species Petrocephalus schoutedeni. The sequence goes on along the minus strand of JAODKL010000027.1, from coordinate 22,681,509 downwards.
TCGGCAGTTAGCGCAGCTCTAAAAAAAGGCGGACAGATGGACGAGGCTCCGACGTCAGCATGCAGCAATCTCCTAAGCGCAGTGGCCGCGTCGGCGTTACGGTCAGCAGAGGTGGGCAGGCAGGGCCAGGGGCGGGGGGGGTCACGATGTGCATGAGGCCGACGCAAAGTCGCGGCAGGGAAAGCGGGGGGTGTCAGCTGGGCATGCAGAGAAGATGGATGAACGCTGCTCAGAAAGGCGGCGTGTTGTCAGAGAGCGTGCGGCCCCTTAGAGAGGAGGCACCACGCTTCGAATGCCGGCAAGCCAAAAGCGTGCATGTTTGTGGTGGGAGGCTTTGTGACTTCATCACCACAACCTGGGACTCGCGTGGAGGGCAAGTATGTGTGTCATGTGACGGGCAAACTTCAGTGGCTGGTTTGAGGGAGCTGCTAAGACGACAGCAAATACAAATGAATAAATAAAAATAAGGGTCCAGCCCCTGCTGGTGCTTGGACCCCTCATAATAATAATAACAATAATGATAATAATAATTAACAGTAAATAATAATAATGTTGTTTTTATTATTATTACTACTGTGAGAAAACAATGAAACTGAGCCGTAACTCCCTCCACCCCCCATAAGCCAGCACAGAGAGCCTGCTCCCCTGGAGAATGATGCATGTCCAAGTAGCCAGTATTCTGCAGTGACACATTCCGGGTCCTAGAACCAGCCCCTCATGTCCAGGCAGTGTGTAGGACACTACGACCCTTCCCCCTCCTCCGCGCACCCCCCACCCCCATCCCGTGACTAAATGTCGGGTCACGCTCCGGGCCGCCGATCTCCTGCCTATTGAAGGCAGCCTTTTAACTTCCCCCTCGGAGCAGTTGCCGTGCCTCGTGCCGGCGAGGCGCGGTGATCTGAGGGGAGAATGCGGCGGCGTGGACAAAGAAGCGAGCCATCCGGCAGAAAGCAGTTTCACGCTTTTATTGCGAGGTGCAGGAGCGTTAGATTCGCGGAAGGTGCATGAAAAAAAGGAGCTGGAATATTTTAACGTGACACCATGATGGCCCTCCGGGCTGATGAATGGTCGACAAATGGTCACCGCTCATTATTAAAAATCCCACGTTTCATAACACAATGGAGAATTTGCGGTACACCAGGGGCCAGTGTGGAAGAAGAACCGCAGGATCTGTTCAGAACCCTTTATGCCAGGACGTGACTGTAAGAGGGAGTGTGTGTGTGTGTGTGTGGGGGGGGGGGGTTCTTCAGCTCAAAAGCTTCATCTGCAGACCAGAGAGAGATCAGCAGCCTCTGACAGCCACAGTGGTCACCATCAAAACTTCAAATCACATCCCCAACCCTTCCGGATTCCCCACACCCCGGGTGGAGATTGTATCCTGCTGGATGAGCCGTTCTTCACCTGCCTTTCACACACACGACCAGAGTGTCAATGGAAGATCACTGTGGGTATCCCTCAAATTCCTGGCTCGGCCCAGTTTCTGATGAGCCAACCCTGCCACCCTCGAGCGAGTGACCCTACAATTCCACCACCACAGTTCATCCTGCTCTTTCCACAGGTGGCCGCCCACTCTGATACAGCTTCCGTTTGCTAAAGAAAATGACATCACACCTGAACAAACAGGCCGCCACGCTCCGGACGGCCAGTGGACTGGACGGTGTAAAGCTTCCCGGCAATGTCGGGCAGTCTGCCACTGAAGCTCTGAGTCAGCCAGAAGGCCAGCCGGCTAACAGTCACGTGTGTATGGGCCAATCCGTCACACCACCCAGCCCCCTCACCACCACGCGGTGCCCTCTCGCAGACATCACAACGGCGATACAAAGATGTGGTCGGCTTTCATCTCTGACGATAACCAGGCCCCGTTTAAGATTCAATCTGGAGGGAATGGGAGCCTACACACATGGACGCGTGCTTCACAGCCTGGACGGGATAGCGAGGAGGGGTCTGGGTGCTACGATACGCCAACGTATTCCTCCACTGAGGGCTGCACTACCACGCTCGCAAAATTTGCCACTCCTGCTGACTCAGGTCAGCAAAAAACTCATTTCACTGATGCAGAGACAATATCGATGCCGACAACGGGAAGGAGGTGGCGGGTGTTACCGCTTACAGGTCTGCACAGCACGCAGGATAAATCACAGCGCCTTGTCAAAGAAAAACAACTGTGTAATGGGTACAGAAGCGTGCCTGTGTGACCACTACAGATGTATTATGGACTGCATTCACATTATACAAACATAAAAATTATTAAAAACCTGGCTAAATCCCCAGCATCAGAATGGAGCTTCAACTCCCAGAACCACCAGACAACAACTACAGGCCCATAACGAAAGAGAAACAACCACCCTTCTTAGTTTCTGAGTTTACCTGAAAGGAATATCAGTGACTCTTTAAGTTGTTAAATGCTTTAGTTGCTATTTTTCCAAGCACATTCATAAGCACCTCCAATGAGTCTTTGCGCAGGGTGGACGGTGTGGAAGGCACTGTGGTCACCGCTCCCAGGAGCGTGCGTGGTGTTTGACGTGCCGGATGGCAGACAGTGCACAGCATGTGCTGAGAGCCGGTCTGAAAGCCTGCCGATGATAGCTGGGGTGCCCTGTTAGATTTACACCCCAGCAGGCAGCGCGGTGCGCAATCGGAGTTCCCAGCCTCTGCCGACTTCACCATAAGCATCTGCCGTTAACGGGAAGCTACGGCGACCATTACAATAATACACCACAATAGCCCACACTTTATTTTTTTTTAAAGTTCATTCTGAGTCCCCCCCATATGAGTGCTACAATGCCCGGTTGCATTAAGAATAAAGAAAAATGCAGCGACTCCCATACGGGGGGGGGGGGGGGTCGTGGGGCGTCTGTTAGAGAAAATTTTCACCATTTCCCTGCTTCACGGAAAGACCAGTATAAACACTGATTAAATATGCATTCAATTTTACCCATTCTGGAAATTACCACAGTAATAGCAAGTCGGCACGCTGGCCATGTCTAAATGAAGCCGTGTTACTAAGTGTATTTATAAATTATCAATGTCTGTTTTCTGTAATGAATTCAGAGAGAGAGTGCCAGTCGGGGGGGGGGGGATAAAATGTTTACACCCATTAATAAAGGGAACAAAGAATTAACACTAACTGCTCCTCTGGGCTTAAAAAGGCAGCCCACGCCATCCATCAGGCTACACCATGATGCAATGCAAGCCTGTCTGCCTTGCTCAGCACGTGGGGCCCGGTGCAGGGAGATGCGTGTGAGTCGCCGGGTGCTGGGGGGGGGGATGCGTGTGCTGGGCCCTGCCCAAGCGCAGTCTGACCATCTCATCAGTCCTGCCAGAGCATTTCTTTCTGAATGACCCATCATTCCATTACCCCAGCACAAACACTGAGACCAGCATTTCAACACACACTTATTAAAAATCACCCAAAACTATTTTAATGAGACTGATTTCATTATCGGACTTGTACTGACCACCTATTTTTCCTCAGAGGGTAGGTTTTCGAGGATTTATTTTTGGGACTGGGGATTGACTGGAATTTTATTTGGTTCAAGCCGTCTGATTGGCAGTCGGGAGATCATCACTTGGGAGTTACATCAGGCAGGGCGGCAACCGAGAGCGGCTGCAAACAGCGAGCAGGCTGTGGGTACGGGGGCAGGGGGCTCCACGGGGGCAGCTCTCCACATTACCAGTGACAGCATAATAGGCTCCTCGACCTGCTCAACACAGACAAAAATCGGCAGCTTTCACCCCCGGAGCAGCCCCCACTCCACGTGTACACACCCAGGGAAAGTTAGGGGGAGGGGGCTCCCAGCTGGTTGTCTCAGGGGCCCCAGTCCTTCATCCCCCTCATCGCTGAAAATATCAAATTCAATTAGAGATCCTTCGGTGGAAACAAACCCATAACCACTACCACCACCACCCCCCCCCCCCCCCCCCCCCCC
>JAODKL010000027.1:22662701-22676661 GCA_026780765.1 Petrocephalus schoutedeni | reverse complement strand
CACCTTTCTTCCCCATTCTGAAGCTCGGTTTGAACTGCAGCGGTTCGTCTTGACTATGTCAACATGCCTAAATGCATCGAGTTGCCACCATGTGATTGGCTGATCAGTGATTTGCGTCAACGAGCAGCTGGACAGGTTTGCCTAATAAAGTGGCCGGTGAGTGTACATCATGACAGTGCAGCCGTGTAATAAGCTTAATCATAAAGATGGCAAAAGCAGCCAATCTCTCATTCATCATAACCTCTGCTTTCGGGGGCTCAGATTTGTTTGCCGTTTGGGAATCTTCTTTCATTTCAAACCGGAAGAACAGGCATGAAAAATTCAAGCTAAATTAAGAATCTACCTAGTTACAGCCAAAGCGAAGCTGCTGCCAAGTTGCCATGACGGCATGTGATGTCACAGACAGGGGACACAGGCCGATGCTATCCGCAGCCAGCGCACGTGACCGACCAAGCCGCCTTAATACCAGCACAATTAACCTAAATTAGCGCAGCGCGGGTCTGGGCTTACACTGAACTGGGCCAGTGAGTCTCACCCGAGGTGCGCTGGTGCAGGAATCGCGGCCGCGTGGCCAGGCCCAGCTCCCAGTTACCACGTGGCGAGTGGAGGGTGGCAGGTGGGAGGACGGGCACCCCTGACGCATTACAGCGGGTTGTGTCATGGTTACCTTATTCGTGTACCTGCTGCATAGACAAGTGGGAACCTAGTGGGTGTGTCTGCAAACAGAGCATTTAGGAACAGGGCTCAATCAACCAATGACAACCAGCAGATACCAAGCCTAGAGGACAATCAGCCTGGCCTCATGCAGACACTGCTAACACTGCCTGGCCACTCTAAAAGATGTTTAAATAAAAGAACATATTTATGACTTAAAATGTTCCCTTTACAACAGTAGCCTTTATAGCAGCATCATAGGGAGAGCAGGGCAAATCTGGTGGGTGTGTCACCGACTCAAACCTACAGTGGCTGCCCGCTATAGCCGTCCATTCCCTGTGACGCACTCCAGGGGGCGAAAGGGAGAGCGATGGAAAAAGGGAGAGAGCTACATAAGCTTGTAGTACGAGCCCTTCCAGTCGGATGGAACAATGCACCCGAGCTGCAACGAATTCCAAACAGAACCTTCAAAAGCCTTCTTTAACCGGAGAACGTGGACAGAGAACAAATATATACACATGAGAATGAGGCGGCAAGATGACAAGCTGCAGGTTAACTCCTGAAATGACTCATTAACAAGGCGGTGGAACAAAAGCACAATATTGACAGAATCGGCCCTTTAACAAACGACCAAAGGGATGCGATGCACAGCCGCGCCGCTCCTGTTCAAAGGAATGAACATTTTAAACACAAACACAGGCGGCGCAAGATAAATCAGACGGACTCCTGTTTAATATGCCCCCCCCCCCCCCCTCCCCACCGACCCCCCCCCCCAGCCGTGCTTCCGCCGCGCCGGAACGGGAGCGAGCTAATAGCGAAACAGGACGTGTCCTCTTTCCCGGGCCTAATTTAGGATTCAATTACAATACTCTTTAAAACCGTCGACTTCACAATTAATTATTTCGAGATTAGCCTGACAGTAATGGGCCTCCCACCATGGCTCTCGCCGAAGACCTTGTCACACGCTCTTGAGAAAAACGCACGGGGGATCGGCTCCCCCCGCCCGTGCCTCCACGTCCCTTTTGTTTTTCAGCTTCTAATCCTCTCCTATACTCCGATACTCCTCGGTACACAGCTGATGCTAGCGGCTCACGCCGGGGCCAAGGCGCCCGCGTTTGAGCTCATCTCCCTTTATGAGCCAATTCAGACCTTTCCTCACCAGGTCGGAAGAGACGTTGGCGGATGGCAGGGAGGGCGGGCGGCAGGATGCCAGCAAGAGAGCCATCCTTACCGCACTGAAGGAGGGTGAGCAAAGCTGCTTTCTTACCCCAATAGCCAAAAAGGGGGAAAATTACATCACGCTGATCCCCACACCCGTACTCTTGCTTCATTTAAATATCCGAAAGACGAGTGGCGGTAAGGGGAGGGGGGCAAAACACGCAGGAAATTAGGCGGGGGCAGGTCGTCATGCCTAATGGCCTCTGAGGCACGAAGAGCATCCTTTCGCCCAAGCTAATATGCAAAAGCACTTAGCGGGGCGGGGAGGCAATGTGCGCAGGAACACCAGGGCCGCGTGATGAAGCTGCAGGAAGGTGGTGCGGCACAAACGAGGCTGCTCGCTGGCGCCGGGCTTCGGGAAGGACACACCGCACCACCAATGCTGAAATAACAACGTGGCCTTCCTCCCCAGCGTGCCGCGTCCTTTCCAGGTCGTTCTGCATTACTCACTCTGCCTTTTCCGCCATTTAAGGACACCTCAAAAAAAGTTTGCCCTGCCAAAGGCCTGAGCCACACTCAGCAGCCGACAGCCATTCTTCTCTGTGACGGCCATCAAGTCGTGGGCATGACCTGTGAAGCGGTGCTTCATACCCCTCTCGGCATGACAGGTTCCTACAGCGGATTGTGGTGCCAAAGCGAGACTCTAAGCTTAAAAGTCAATGAGCCAAGGGGCCCGTAAGAGTATGACAAAGCCACCAGCCTAGAATCCCCGGCCAAAGTCACAGGGGGCCGACGAAAAGTAAGGTTAAACTTCATACGAAATTACACCGCCATGGCAAAACAACGAAGGATAAGTCTTCACTGATAAATTTTGTTAGTCATTGGGGAGGATCAATCACAATCAAAACTGGACAGAAACTTATATTTTACTCATGACCCATAACATGACTATAAATCTGGCCAGCAGACTGATCGTTCGTTTTCCACAAGATAAAAAAAAAGAAAGTAATGTTATCCGGCTAATTAGCGTTGGAAAGTTTCACTGCTGGCACCCATGACATTAGCAAGTACATTGGCTGGCGAAAGTTTTCCCAACACAGAAATATGGAGACGAAAGCAAAAAATTTGTTGTTCATTACATGTAATTGGGGTACAAGAATAAATTCCTCTCCTCATTTTTAAATTCCAAGTGCCTCCCCAGTAGTTAGTGATTGAACAGAAAGTACCTAGTGTCTGGAGTAGGGACTAAAAAAAGGGGGTCTGGAACTGCCTCCAAGGAACTATAAATCTGGCCAAGTTCCTGCGATGTGAACGCAACAAAAGTCGCTGGCTATGAAAAAAGGTTGTGGTTCCAGAAAAAGTTCCGGCAGTGTGAAAGTGCCTTCTCTTGCGCGCACACACACACACACACACACCTACCTGTAACTCAGGAGAAGCAGTGTATAGTCCTTTAAAACACCATTTGCACAAGAGATTAGCTGCTGAAGGTTTGACATGCATAACTGTGGTAACATGACCCAGCCAAGCACCCGGTAACTCCATGCTGCACCCCTACCAAACGCCCCAGGGAGCTTACTGCCCTCATTTGGCCCCCACTCAATGCTCATGTTCAGTATTATTACATATAAGGTACCTTCTTGCACAGAGCTCATTTTTAAGAGGAATGACTTAAAAATGTGGCAGTTTCATTGATAAAGTCATCAACAGTCTGTTAAACTATTAACTGTACCTCTAACAAAATTTTAAAAGCCATTTTGACAGTTTTAAGAGCACGGAGGTCATTGTATCAAAAGCCACATTGGCTGCAAACGCTTGTCTGTCACCGCAAGGCAGAGCATAGTGGTGCCACCCTGCCTATTGATTATGGTAATGTGAGCTGGGGAAGAGCGATCTGGACACCCAGTGACATGGGGCTGACATTACCAGAACCTCTGCGCGTTTATCCTGCAGGGGATGCTGGAAGTTCACAAAGAGGCACAAAGCGTACGTGCCACCTGGCATTGGCAAATAAGTCTGATTGGTGCTGCAAACAACCACGAGGCTGCATCACCATTAAAGGTCACCCATCGGGACCGTACTAGCATGTGGAAAAGTTGTTCAGTGATTCTGTTTGATTGCCAACAAATGGTGGCTTTTATGCAGCTTGAAGTGACAACAACAGATTATCCACACAGACCACAGCAAAATGTATTTTAAAAATGTGAAATAGCTACATTTATCTATTGAACAGAAAACTGAATTATATTAACGATCAATCACTGATCTTAAATCCTGGCCAGCCGAGGACCATTCTGGAAGATCCAAAGGACTGGACCAAGGTTGTAGTGGGGAATCCCTGCCTGCTCCCACCCCCACCCACAGAGCCCAGGCTTCCATTCAAAGGCCTGCACATGGCTAATTTACATATGTGAAGGTCACGTCTCTGCTGTCAAAGAGGCGAGGCCACCCAAGGGCTTACCCCGCTGGCCGGCTGCCCAATAAGCACGATTGCCGAGGAGAAATAGGATAGCCTCAGGCAACAAGGGGAGGGAAAGGTAGAGGCATGGGGGGGGGGTAGACAGAGAGAGATATCAAGATCAATAGCCCAGCTATAAACAAAGCGAGGGATTTAAAGCATGCTGTAGGACAGAGCCAAGAGAATCTTCCCAAAAAGGCACGCGGTTCAGCCTCAGTTTGATTCAGATGCTTCTTTCCCATCCCTTCCTGGCCCAGAACACAAACGCCTTTCTGGGTCTTTGTAGCGAGCACTGCTGAGTCATACATCTGACGGCCCGTGTGTAAGACTTATTTTAGGGAGAAATCACAGGACCTCACGCATGTTAATCCCACCGTCAGCAGACTCTGTTAGGCACCTCGGTTGGCCGAATAAAACCACACCAAAAGCAGGGTGCCACTAAGAATGCACAAAACAAACCATGAGCACCAGAGGACCAAAGCACAACCACCAACGTGCATTACAGCTAAAAAGCAAGAAGAGCAAAGGAAGGCTTCAGGAAACATCTGCGACTATGCTATGGACCTTAAAAGCTCAGCAGCATGCAATCAGTTAAAATAAAAAAAAATAAAAAAGTTCCCTGAAGTTTACCATTAATCAATCTGCAGAGGCATCTAAATTATTTTGTGAGAAGGACCCACACAATAGCAGAATCAGATTGGACACAAGCACCACCTCCTCTGTGTAAAGCCAGCCTAAATCACAGCCATTTTCCATCCACCTTATACCAAATTAAAGAGAAAAAGTAGTCCCTTTGCTTTAGGGGTTTGCATTTCATAAACATGCGCACACACTCATTTTAAAAATTTGCTTTATCAACTGCAAACCAGCAATCTGTGTTCTAACCTCTGACTCCAATTGTTCTTTATATATCACAGAAGAAAAACACTACATTAGCGTATTAATAAGCTAATTACATGTCTAGCGCACAAATTCAACTGGTCCATTTTTATGGCAAATTTGGATTAATTGACATTTTAACAAAACCACGCACAGACCGGGGATAACCCAGCTGTCAATTACACTCCCGCCTGGAGCATTTCATCCCGGAAGATGAGGAAAATCCCCGGACCCCTTTATCAAGAACAACAGGGCTTATTTTTGTTATAACTCACCGGGTGGCTACTAACCAATATTGCAGGTGTAAATGAAACTGTACCTGGTCGTGTTAGGTGACAAACAGCCACTGTCCATATGGAACAAAGATTAGAACTTGACTGGATAACAGCCAACACAGCCGAAAAATACATCAATATACATACTACAAAAAAACTGCCACATTTAACTGACAACTGCTGGTTGGGTTTAAAGGGCATTATCCTCAGACCCCAATTACTAAAATCTTTTCCACAAACAGGCTACCATAACCAAACGGTGTGAAGGCTGCTTTTTGGACAGGAGGGAGCAGACCTAGCAGGAGCCCTCTTGGTGCAATATTTTTTCCACGGTACAATGGGAAGACAGAGAGAGAGAGAGAGAGATAGAGAGAAGACTTCACTGAAGCCATCCAACTGTAAGTCAACGGGACATGTACACACAGCTCAGAGAGACCCCCAAAAACCATACATCTGCTGGTTGTAACTGTTGAGGCAATAAAATTCACACACTGATACACTAAACAATCAAACTGCAACTAGTACAACAGAAAGGGGGTTTTCTCCATAAGACACAAATTGCTGAGGCTAATAAAGGGAGACTCTGAAGGTCTACTGAAGATAAAATGTCATGTGTCTCATATGATGGCCTGGATTAAACAAAATGTTCACTGATTTTCATGAATGGCAAACATCACAATTCCACTTCACTGTTGTTCCAGCCAAGGTCAATGTCACTTACCACACTGCATGTGTAGCCCAGGAAATGACATCAAGGGTTTGAAACAAAAAAAAGTATTTATAAAATAATAAAATGTATACAAATATTTTATTATTTATAAAAAATTAGTTAGCTATTATTACAGCTGAAAATGCCATTTTCCCTTCTACAAACAGCAATCTTCAGTAAACCACGATAGAAACTTTTCTAAACAGGGACCGCTATTCGCATTTGTCTACAGGGAGACAAAGTTAAGGCACGGCGTGGGAAATGATAGACTGCTCACATGACCATCCACTATTCATTCACACACACACACACACACACACACTCACACAAACCCCTAAAATTAATTTCCACAGAGGATCTTTGGTGCATCTCCAGAATTCCTCCATTTAAGACACCACCAATTTAAAAAAATCTCTCCATCTCATTCTAACTAGTCTGAATTATCTGAATCGAACTAATTATGACCATGCATATAAAAACAGCTTATCACGTTTGGGCTGAAAATAAATTAGCTGACATTTATACTATTTTTAATACATTTTCCCCTACAGAAAAAGACAACCAATAAAATGGACATACACCTATATCCAGGACCATAACGTGGATCAAGTTTGCACATCATAAAAGATGCAAAAATATTGTGGAAAATAAACAGCAAGTTGACCAAACTACAAATAACAATGCTAGTATGTTCGAATGCCTTTAACAATGTGAATTTAAAAATCAAACTCCATAAATCAAAAAGAACACACAAACTGGCTGTTTTTAAATCGGAGAGCAGACATTCATCGATGTACTCAAACCACACTTCCGTTACAAACTTTCATTTCAGTCCTAAATGCAAAGAGACAGCTTGCTGGCAATACCCTAGCCTTCAACGCCTGCTTCCTTCTGCAAAAACACTTTCACTGCACTGGATTCATCAGTGAAAATAAACGAAAGCCACTTGCCTTTAAAAATGAAAAAATAATAATAAACCAGCACTGAGCCAGCAGTTGTGTTTACATTTTGAGTGCCAGCTCAGAGGAATTTTAAAACAAATCAAAGAAAATATTTTTATTTTTTAAAATATTAGCACTGTTGGAAGCAACATGAGTCAGGTTAAACAGCTGCAATCAATCTGAAATGATTTCTGTGGAGACCCTACGTTGGCTAAATTGCTATATAATTAGTGTTTCCCCCTCACACGCACACAGCAGTCACTGTGGTCGATCGGATAGTCTGTTAGTCAAAAACTGTTGTTTTTTTACTATACCAACACTATCTTAATTGTAAATACTTACATTAATAATAATGCTTTAGGAATAGCTCTGGAGTTTGACGCTTTGGTGCATTTTCATGCAATGTTTTGGTGACAGTTTTAAAAAAAAAAAAAAAAAAAAAAAGTCAAAATGCCACTGGTGCAGGGGGCACGCGAGCGCCAGCGGGTCAATCAAGCGGAGATCAATCTCGCCCTGCGAACTCGCGGACGAACGGCCCTGGCGAGCGCGGGGCAGAGCAGCCGCGATAAGTCGCGCGGCGGGGAGAGGGAGAGCCAATCAGATGCCGGCTAACATGTCAGCTCGGAGACAGCTGTCTAGAGACGGTTACGGCCGCTTTACCTCCACAATTCAAATTCCAAAGCCTCGCGAAGGGGCTCGAGCCACTTTCCCAGCTGCCGGGGGCCGAAGCCGGCGCGCGCCCGGCGCGTCCCCCAGCCTCCCCTAACGGTCACGGCGCGAGCCGCCGGTAACGCGTACCCTCAGCGCCGGATACTTGTCCCGAAACGAGATTTGGTGAAATATTTCGGGGCTATCCAGCGCACATAAGTAATGAATTAACCACACGCCTCAGCCAAAACGTGTCCACAATCACGTCGACGCTAAGGGGCGAGACCCTAGTCGTTTTGAAACACTTTTTACACAGGTCTTAAAAGCACAAACGGGCACCCTTCGCTACATTTACAAACAAACATGTCATTAAAGGACACGCTAGGCACAAGACGCAATGAATATTCATTACGTCGCGTTTTATCGCCGCGATTCTAGTTCACCGCAGTCGAGACGCGAGAACGTTCCACGGTTACGAGAACGAATATAAGCGAGGAATAAGACTGCAGCTATTGCAAATCTCCCTAAACTAGCGAAACAAAAGGTGTATTTGCACAATTCCGCGACGTGCCGGGCTTCTCCCTTTTCCGTTGTGCGAGTCACCTTGAGCAGAACTTGAAGCCCTGTAGTTAGCAACTTCACCTTCGCGAGAAACGGCGCTCAGAGGCGACGTGGCTGAACAAAAACAAGCCGCCCGGCCCTCATGTCCGCCAAAATCATCATTTAACCCGAACTCGAAAAGAAGTTTGGTCTGGGAGCCGGGCTGGGTCCGCGGAAGCCGTCGATACGCGCGGCACAGTGGCGGACGGGCAGCTTTAGCTCCGCTGCTAACTGTCCTCGCCTATCCGGCCGCTAAAAATACATTTAAATGACCGCCGACTTGGGGCAGAGCTACTCACCTGGGGTCTGCTGACGGCCTGTCCGCTGTTCCCCGGACTCATGGCGGGGTGATTTCTTTGTGTCCCTCCCCAGCCGTGGGCTGCAGACCCATACTGGGAGCCCATGTCTTTGCTCAGCCCCATGCCCGGCTGCTGCTGCGCCGCCGCGGGGTTGCCGTAGTCCTGGTAGCCGCTGCCGTAGCCCCGCATCATGGGACTAGGGGAGGTCAAAAGCTGGTTTAGAGTCGGGGTTGCGCCGGAGGGGTGCTGATTTTGCCCGGGGAACCTCTGGAAGCCCCCGACGTTGCTGCCAGAAGCTGGGGCCATGGAAGCCTTACCGTGGCCGGCAGCGGCACCAGCGCCGCTGCCTGGGCCCATCAGCATGTTATTCCCCTGCCTGGAGGAGCTCATCATGCCATAGCCCCCGCCGCCATAGCCCGGCCGATAGCTGGCATAGTGGTTGTACTGGTTGTTGTGGTAGCCGTCGTGGGAGTTCTGCGCCGGATCCATGCTGCTGGGGCCCGCAGAATGCATTATCCCCATCCCGGGGCTTTGTTGTCCGCCATGTTGATCAAAGCAGGGCCCGACTCTAGCATTGCCGTAATAATTATTAAACTCCGAAGCAGTGCCGTTCCCCCTGGCACTCTGGGCCGGATTGCCTATGCTGTTTCGGCCGCTCGCTGCTCCCAAGCCGTCGTGCTCATACCTGCCGCCCATTTGGTCCCCCGCTTTGAACGGATGGTCCTCCTCACTTTTATTCAGCATCTGCTGCTCGACCTGGTTTCCCAAAGCGGTCTCCTTCCCACCATGTTGCCGACTGTCAGTCTCCCCCGGAACCGGCGCCAGGCCGCTGCCGCCGGTGTTGTTGTTGTTGATGTTGTTACTTTGTAGCTGACGCTGGTGCTGCTGCTGCTGCTGAAATTGGCTAAATTGTTGCTGCGGTGGCGGCGTGTGATGGTGAGACGGAGGAGGGGGATCTCCGCCACCAACAATTTTCAGTTTATGATTCGCTATTAAACCCGTCTCCATGGCCGGAGCGGCGGTCGGATTCGAGGACGGCGCCGACGAGGGGTTGTTTCCATCCTCTTTCTCTCGGGTATCCGAGTTGCCGCCGGCAGAAGATGCACAAGTCGCGTTGGCCATGTTCAGTTCATTATGGTGATGGTGATCTACATTATTCATAGCGTGAGCCCCATCTCCTGCTCCAAGCATGGCTCCGGATCCCTGTGCCGTTCCTCCTACGGGCTTCCCGGAGTTCAAATCTTGATTCAAAGTACTCGATAAATTCGTTTTTTTATTACTGGTCGTCGCCGGAGCCGATGCCACTTGCGCGGCCATTATCGCTTCAACATTTCAGGTAGTACCATAAGCCCACCAGCTACCCTTAGCTAGCCGACAAAACTGAGAACGAATTAAAAAAACAGAACGAGAAAAAAATGCCTATAAAGACATAAACTGATCCGCCGTAATCATTAGGCCTAAATACTGACTGCGGTCCGAGGTGAACAGCCCCGCCGACAACGACGGCCGTGGTAGCCTTAATTTGATTTCATATTGAAAGTTTTACTCCAGGTTTAAATGAAACTTTTTTCCCCCTTTCCTCTCTAACCCGGATATGGGTAAATGCATGTCTCCCGGAGCCTCTCTGGCCCAGCATGGCATGAGAGAGACGGAGCTCCGAAAGCTATTATCCCCGTCTCCAGCCGCCTTCGCATGGAAAACGCGGACTGGAGCGCCGGCGCGGCTCAGTCCGCACGTAGCATGCGAAGCGCCCTCGCAAGTCGGTGTTGCGGGAAATATCCTTCCGAGTCTCACCCTATATGAGTCTCGGCGAGCCACGGGGCCTTGGCCCGAGTGACTCTCAGTAAGTCACAGGCTGCACGTCCGGGGAGACGTGGCCCTTTGATCAGGCACTGAGTGTAGCGGTTTTTATTCGTAAAATCTTCTGTAAAGTGGTCTTTTTCGGATTCATATTTTCAACTGCATTAGAACCGGTCGCTGTCTGGTGGGTTTCCTTGACACACACATCGACCTCCCTGGCACGCATATCTACACGTTTGTGAATAAATTAATTTAGCAGATGCTTAAAGCACGGACACTGAATGGGGATAAAGAAAATATTTTATATCGGCACATATTGTCCTGGTCATTGGCCTTCAATTAATGATTTGCAGCATTTTGGTTAGTATGTAAAAAGGGTGTCATCGGATTCTTCCATTTAAAGTGCAATCCGGGACTCTACGCCGGGATTTCGCTTTTGCCGTCCCCCGAGGCTCAGTCCAGTTTTCTGCAGCTCTGCGAGTCAGATTCACACGCAATCACAGGATATTCGCTTAATATGTAGCTAGCTGCACAAAATAAGTACCTAGTAACCTCAGTAATCTACAGTTCTCCAGCCGAGAGGAATCTGTCTGTGTGCATTTATGTTTTTTTTTTTCCAGCGGGCGCAGGGTAGCGGGGTGACAGCGAGCGAATCACGGCGGCCTCCGCGGCCGCTTTTTAATCAGCAGCTTTCCCACTTAAAGGCACATTCTCCGTTTGCTGCCTATTCGCCGTTCCGCCCACGCCCCTATGTTTGCGCTCAGAACTCCCACTTAAAGAGACACATTGCAGGGAGGAAAAAAAAACGGCAAATTAATATTACCCCTCCCTGGTTTGTTCTGCCGGCTTGTAAGATGCATGCCAAGCTTCAAAATGAGCTTAATTTCGACTTCCATTTCGCTTAATAAGTTAACCACAAAGAATATTGCACGGAAGAAGCAGAGCGCAACAGTGACGTCATTCTCAAGTTCTTGTATTTTTTACCCCTAGTATCCTTCGATGTCCAATAAATCCGACAAATATGGACCACAGTCGAATTATTCTGTTGTATTGGGTTTTGTTACAATTGCGCGCAAAAGCGCCATGTGACAGGCCTAAGATTTCCTGGCACGGGGAAGGTAATCTGCAAATCATAGTTGATGTAAAATTTGATCAGCACTAGGGGGCAACGAATAAAAAACGAGCCGAGATAGGCCGTATGTGTGAATTACTGACACCGATATGATGTTATAATTATTGGCATGTGAAAGGTCTCTTTGTAGCTATACGTTTACACAAATAATTTCCTACCATGTTTATATCTGTTAAGACATGAATCGATTTGGTGGATATTCCAAACAAATCCGCAAAAGAGGACCAAGGTCACCCAAAGTTCCATGTGGCGTAATGTATCAGCGATTGTGAGTTAAAAGTTAGAATTGACATCATTCGATGTGTATTTATTGAAAATCTTTTGTGAGAAGATATAAGGGATTGGAATTGAACTAAAGTATGAGAGGAAAAGACGTCAAGAAACTTCATGAAAATTCAGTTGACAAATGCTGAGAGCGAAAATTTCTTCCCTTCTTGGTTGTCAGCTGTCATTAAGATCAGGAGGGGTGGAAAAGGACCCCTGGTGGACAAAGTAAGAATTACATAGAACAAAAATAGGTGTCCTTTAACAGGCAAACTGCAGCAATTTAGAATTTATATTATGTGTAAAATATTAGTACTGTACTGGTATACAACAAAATATTTGAAAAAAACTTAGCAAACGGCGTGCAATCGCAAATAAAATGCTTATATTTACTTACAGATATATGAATTACTTAAGACTATGACCTGTTTATTTTATTTTTTACACAAAAAATAATACACAGAATTTGCCAGCCTGCATTATGTACAAATCAGATATTTTCTTTGGAAATCCCCATATGCCCAATCCTGTCGATTAGAGAAGTTCTGCAGATCAGTTTGAGTTGTCTTTAATGGCTGCAAACTGGGCTGAAGTGTTTTGTTTTTGTTATTCCTCTATGCTGCCAAGTGGACCGGGGATTACGGGCTGTGTGCGGTGCCTGACAGGGAGGCGAGTGCCCACAGCCCTCCCTCTCAGATCTGGGATCTGCTTGACGTGCCCGAGGAGAGACATCAGAACCCAAGGCCCCTGCGCTGCAACAGGAACCCTCAGAGGAAGCCCATTTAGCCGCCGGACGCTAAGCCGCCGGTTTCTCAGCAGGCACCACCGAAAAAGTACTTTGTGTCAGAAATATTTTACATAGACATGGCTCATACTGCTGTGGTTCTCCGTCGAGCAGATTCAGAGTAGCAAACCATTACCAAAAATATAGTGTTAAATCTGATATTTATTTCAGACATCATGCACATGCACATGCCGTGCCTACTCAGCTGCTCCGGGAAGAATGGCAGAGTTGGCAAGCAATAAAAATGTGCTGTATGTGAGACACTGGCAGAAAGAACAAAACGGAAACAACAGTCGACAGATCCTTCCTCTGTAGACGAATCTGGTGGACTGGCAGAAATATAACGACGCCGGCTGCGATCCAACCCATCACGGCCGGCCCGGACGCCCGTCCGCTATCAGCCGGCCGACTTCCCCCGAAGGCACAGGAGACGCAGGCAACGCTTTGATTTCCTCGCGCTC
This sequence comes from Petrocephalus schoutedeni, assembly GCA_026780765.1. Classification (NCBI taxonomy): domain Eukaryota; kingdom Metazoa; phylum Chordata; class Actinopteri; order Osteoglossiformes; family Mormyridae; genus Petrocephalus; species Petrocephalus schoutedeni. The sequence goes on along the minus strand of JAODKL010000027.1, from coordinate 22,663,602 downwards.
AAAGGGAACGTGAGGCTGGTGAAGATGCCCAAGACGTCACACCCATCATTCCTCGCTGAGACGGGGAGCACGTGACCTCGTGAACAGGTCGTTATCGCGGCAGTAAAGCCGACGCAATATCGGTTTTGTCATTATTTTTCCCTTTAAGTGCCTCATTTGAGTGGCCTAGTGCTAACAGCAGATGGACTTGAAAGACAAGTTGGACTGTGTCGGGGGAACACCTCGCCAGGGCTTCCCATTTATAGCTGCATTTTTTTTTATTGTGACTCATCAGAATCCAGCACATTTAGATACATATGGAAGCAATACCTAAGGGATTTCACGTAAATGCTTAGCGGTGGCAGCCTGGTCGAGGTATGTTTCATGTAGCTTGAATCGGGGCTCTGCTCTAATGGGGACGTTGCTGCTTGGGTCTTGAACTCTCTCATCACAGCGGCCCAGACAGATGAATGTGCTTCCCTGGGTGCGAGTCGGTGACCCAGTGACTCTCATTTCCACGCCACTCATCAATAAACTTCAGTGTCCTTGACTTAATCCCCAAAAGCACAGCTCTGTTTGAACCGGAGGGAAGAACAATGTTGCGGCGTATTTGCATTTATGTTTAATTTATAACTTTCCGAGCCGCCTGATGCAGGCGAGATTGAGACAGCGGCTCAGCGAGAAAAAGCGCGGGGGGAGAGAAGTGGGGGGATGGGGGAGGGAAAAACCGGGGACCGTACTGCGGATGTGGGAAGTGTGCCTGACTGAGGATGCGTGTGCAAGTGTATGTGTATGCGTGTGCGCGTGTGTGTTTGTGGGGGCGCTGAATGCACAGGGGGATAAGATGCCACTGTTCTTGTCTGTCAGGAGATGCTGCAGCCTTTTTTTTGGCGGGGGGGGGGGGGGGGGTTGGAGTTGGGGG
>JAODKL010000027.1:22642467-22662616 GCA_026780765.1 Petrocephalus schoutedeni | reverse complement strand
GCCCCCAGCCCCCAGCGCTCGCTGGAAACATGAACACTGCCTTTCCAGACCCAGGGACGACGGCTCGATGCTGCTGCCAGGGACGACGGCTTGTGGCAGTGGGCGTGTCTCGGAGCGTCTGGTCGATGCGTGGCCGTTCCATTTCAGGGCCCGGGGAGCTGGAGAGGGTGGGGCTGGATGTAGCCGCAAGTCTATCCCATGCACCGGGGGGCACTTGCAAATTGGGGGATAGGCCTGACCCCATGGGACTGCAGACAGTGGCGACGACGCATCAGAAAGAACTGCGGAATCAAACATTAAAAGGGAGCACCCTCCTGCCGCACAGGCCGACTGCGTACAGAGACGGGAATGGCTTCCCTGCCAAGGTCTCACAGGAACGCTGACGTGGAGAAGCTCTGAGGGACCATGTGATCTTTGATATGCAAGGGCTACACAGGCATGCATAAAATGGGGGGGGGGTGTCCTGACCTCCTCAGAGGAGACGCTTTTGCGGGACATTCCCTGAGAAGCACAACTGAACGTTCCAGGTCAGAAGATCCGTTGGGCGTCTTGCTGTAGTGGCCAGCGCCGTCCAGGTGTCCGCCCGTTAGGGTTAAGGATGCGTCAGCTATCAGCAGCGACAAAGCGGCTGCGAGATGAGCTTGCAGTGCTACCTGGCAGCTAGCAGGCACCACAGAGGCTGCTAAGAAGGAGGAATCGCAACCTGGTTGTCAGTTTGAGCCTCAGAACTTGCTTCTGTTCCCCCAGGCAGGGTACTTTACTTCAGTCCCTCTGGTAAAATACCCAGCTGTATACACAGGTGAAACTGTCAGCTAAGCAAAGAAGTAAATATGCTGAATGTGAATACTAGTTCACAAGAATTTGGCCTGTCACTTTCAAATAGTACCCTTTTTTTGAATTAAATGCTATTAATATACATTTATTCTTTAACTGTATTGTTCAAAAGACAGGAACTGCCAGGGTTACTAAAGTGAGGCAGATTTCCTCTGGATGCTGACCATTATCACCACAGGAGCAATGAAACCTGTTTCCATTCTGATTGGCGCACAGCGCGTGCCCTCTGAGCGGGCCCAGCATTACGTATCGACCCATAGCGCTCATATCTGCAAACGGCTTTGCCGCGCACGCCCGCGCAGCCAGGCGCTGAAACGCCGAGCAGCGGAGGCTGTGGTCTCCGGTCATCGCTTCCCCTCAATCTTTAATAAGTTCTCGTTAAGCTGCTGGGCCTTTCAGATTGAGTTTATCCCTCCTCCTTGCCCTTGGGAAGCTGGCAGGGTGTACAGATTTAACGAGATGAGCTGCAGAGTGAGCACCCCCACACCCGATGCTGTCACCGGAGACTCCCCAGCAAAACTGACACGTGAAACAGGCCGGGGGCGCCCTACTACGGAGAGCCGTAATGTCAGAGGTCACGTGAGAGCGCGACGGCGGCGGGTGGGACGGCGCGAGTTCAATGCCGAGCACCTGCTCAGTCACATTCGCAAAGTGTGGGACTCGCGCGCTCGCGTTTCAGTGAACATTTAAATATTTTCACATTTACATAAGCAGATTTCCTACTTCTGTTTTTGTTGTTCAGAAGACTATACCAGTGTTTAAATTCATTCAATGTTGAAAGTAGGCTGCTGAATTAATTTATGCAGCCTTGTTTTGGGGCAAAATTAAAGCAAATAATAATGAAAACATTGATCAGAACGAGAAAAGGCAGAACTGCTGTTTCAATCTACATCCTAATTAATTTTAAAGGCTTTAAATAATTGATACATTTTGACTGTTACTTTTATCTTGCTTCCACTTCGTCCTGCACATTAGTCTGTTTTCAGCGCAATCAGCAAACTGGTGGGGGTGGGGATGTTCCGGCTGGTATCAGCTCAGCCTTATCCTTGGAAAGCGTTTGACCCAAGCTTCTTTGAAAATAAGAGGTTGTGTTGATCTTTCTCATGTTTATCTATTATTCATGAACGACTGGCTTGATATTTTCTGCAGCCCCGACTCCGCTCTGCAGTCGCGTCTCAAGCAGAGAATGGGTCCAACTGCTTGGTCAGGAATGCATGTTGTGTTTCCTAACTTCTGAGCAGTTCAGCGACGGGTCTAACAGGAAAAAAAACAAAACAAAAAAAAAACCACCACCTGGCTTATTTTACAAGGATCGCTTGCATGTGTGGAGCTTGTGCGAGAAATTAAATACGCGGGGAACGGAGACAGTGTGGACAGCATGGGCATTGGAGGTAAACCACCCTGCTGGAGGCCATTTGACTAAGTATGGCAGCCACCTACGTTTGGCTGGCATCTCAGCTCTGCTGGCAGATGTGCCCCTCGTCGAATGTCAAGTACGTCTAAGCCAGCGTGCCAGGAGCAGCCCCGCTCACCGAGGAGCCGGAGAAGAGGGAGGATCGTTAGGAGTATTTGTGCTTAGGGGATGTTGATTCTCATACCCCTGGCTGCTTTGCCCTTTGCCTGAACGCTCCCCTTGCCTCGAGGCCTGTGCCAAGGACTCCCGCTGGCACACGCGAGCCACCGCGCGGGGCTCGCCCTCCCGTTCGCCGGCACCCGCGGCGCGGGAGGTTTTAACAGGAGGACGCGCGTCGGTGAGGCCCAGGAGCTTCCAGGTTCTCGACGTGACAAACGCGGCGGAAATAAGCCGTTTGGGGCAGATGAGCGAGAAGCTGGCGGCGAGCCGGAGGAGCGGCGGCGTGTGGCAGATCCCGGCGCGTCCGGTGCACTCGCCACGTGGCGTTTCCAAGCTCACGCTGCTCTGCACGCGGCATCTCCCGTGACCGTGAGCACGTTCTCGCTTCCCCCAGACTCGCATTTTCATACATACTTCAAACGCTCGGCTAAAGTCCGGAGATGTGTTGCTTTCCGGCGAAAGCCGATTTCATAATCCCTTCAGAGCTCGCCAGTGGATTTGAAAGTGAGTTACGGGTCATTATGGTGCCGCCTAGTCCCTCCGCGGGCTAGCGTGACCCTCAAAATGCAAGGAACAAGGTTTCGGGGCAAACGCACTTGTAATCCTGTCAGACTCAAATATAAGCGCCCTGCAGGAGGAGGGTCCTGGGAAGGCAGTCTCCACGGAGGGGGGTGACAAACCCTAAACCCTCCTCCACTTGGCCAGCATCCCCCTAATGTGTAAATGCATATAGATTCTCATTTAGTTTAATCAGAGGTGGAGAGTTCAGGTCCAGTGAATAAAAATCCAGACCAAGACATTGTTTCAACCAACCAGTCGAGTACTCTGTTACCGTGAGTCTTTATGCTCAACTGGATGGTTGAAACAAAATCTCGGTCTGGATTTTTACTTTCTCGACCTGAACTCTCGACCTCCAAGTCTAATCTGAAAAGTCACACATCTCACTGCTTTCCTGAGCTGGTAGCTTTCCACCGCCGACGCCAGAACGTGAATAACGGTCCCGTGTACACAAAGTGACACGTCTGGCATTGGAACCTGAACATTTATCAAGTCTGCTGTCAAATGTATAGTTTCTGAGGATGCCTTCAATTTTTTTGTTTAGGAATCCTTGGCTGACTCGCTGTTTTAATTTTAAATGACATACCTGAAGACTTGTGAATACAGTATATAAATCAGTGAAGTCCAATTAGACACCAATGTGTGATGTGCGAGGCCATCACCAGAGGGGACAATGAGTATTCTTTCCCAGGCCCTGAAGGGGACCCCCCTTTCATTCAATATAGCGTACCAAGGAGACCCAAGGTGACAGTTTGTCTGAGGCCCTGAATTCCTTGCTATGCCCCTGGTGATGTAATTAACAGTCCCAGGTCCAGCTGATGCTCAGCCCAACCCCAGGTCACATCCTGTGGGTATATCATGGGTATATCATACAAGATATGGGTTGATGGCAGAGGTGAGCCTGGCAAAACATTACACGCGATGCATGGGAGTTGCCAGAAGATTAGGGCAATGACCTTTCCGGCATTCCACTGGACTGGAACGGGAAGAATGGAAATCAACACTGCAGGAAAAAGTTCAGGATCACAAAGTATAAATCCAGAACAAGATTTAGTTTCAACCAACTAGTAGCGTATTAAGAGTCACATTCACAGAGTACTCAGCTGGTTGGTTGAAATCAAATATTGGATTTGTACTTTCTGGACCTGAATTAGTGAACTAGTCTGGACCTTGAACAAGTCCAAGGGACTTCAGGCCACTGTAGAGAGAGTGTGAAGAAGATCACAGCCTGGGTAAGCCAGACTGAAGAGCACAGCATCCAACAGGGGCCTCTACCTACTGCTGATCAGAAATCAGAATCAGAAAGACCTAGATTGGCCAAGTATGTTCAACATACAAGGAATTTGTTTTGGTTGGTGTGCATCCATTATAACATATAACATGCAGGGCAACAAACAAGACTGCCTACAGTCGGAAGCTGTTGGCCGTGGCATAAAATGTGAAGTACTTTAAATTGTGAATGTTAGTAAATCAAGGGTGATCCTCGGAAAAGTAGCAGGATCACAGACAAACATGGGCAGTTTGTCTATGATACACGCAGGAGCAATTTCGGGCGACGCCGCCTCACGCCGCCGCGGTGCTGCCAAGCTGCCTTCCGGAGGGTTAGTGCCCTTCAACCCGAGATCAGAACGAAAAGCTGAAATGTTGTATTTTTACATCAAACGAAAAAGCCAACAGACAAGTCAACCTACTTTCCCTGTACATATTCTGTCAGCATTCTTAATCAAAGGCCTCTGCTTTGAGTGATCTCAAATAATTAAAGGGAAGGTGCCTTTTCTACTATTTTGCCACTTAACATGTCACTCAGCAAAATAAAAGCCGTCTAATATATTGATATTGCATGTTTCTGTCTCTTGTGACAACATAAAAAGAGTGTGTTACGCCAAAATAGGCATTCCATTGTTAAAATTTTAAATATGTTTTGACATAAAATCAAAAGTCACTCAATATTTTAAGAACAAGATTCCCATATCAGTATACTCTCGTTAAGCCACTGCATGAAACAGACACCTGAGTGTCTTCATAGTGACAACGTCTGATGTTCTTTCTTTATCGTACATCATCTTAGACATTTTCAATAATTACTCGCACACTAATCAATAGGTATTGGCCGATTGCCTCGTTTTACTTTGGACTTACTTTGGAAGAGTAATCATTCATTTCTTTGGCATCTGCTTAAATTTAAAAATACCTTTTAATAACATTTTCAACTATGTCCACCTGCTCACACAGCATAATTAATATTCGATGCATACAATGTATGATATTGCTCATGTCAGAAGTCACATGACACATTAGCATCTTATTGGATGTAAAAACAAACACAAAGTCAGCTTTTTTTTTTTGTGCGTTGACAACAGTGAAGTGAGGCTCGCCTGAGAGTCCCTGTCTGCCGCCTCGGAACAGGACCTGCAGAGAGCTGATCTGATAGGCGATCAGGGAAGGACGGCCACTTAACAAGTCCCCGGGCACGCCGTTTTAAACCGAGCAAGAAATTAACAGTCTAAATGGTGCGCATTCCTTTTACACACCATTTGTACAACAAAGGCTCTCAGAATTATAAACACACTTTTTCATTAATAACCTTGAATGGCCTAAGTAACAATAGGAAAGCAGTCCATTTCATGGGCCGGCACTCGACAGTAATCCACAGAACGAAATGCATAATTGCCTTACAAATGGAGGGAAGACTTTTTTTTTAAAGGCAAGACCTTAATTACGTACAGCCATGAATTAGCATATCTAATGCACAAAAAATATTTTAATAAAGAATAAATTGAAGCACACTGAAAACAAAGGAGACCAACTAATAAGATTATCCCCTAGGAACTGGGGCGTGGCTTTTTATATTTTATAAAAAAAAAAAAGAAACAGAAATATCACGAGTTATTTTGAGAATGTCGTAACTCACGGCCAACTCGGGTATGGATTTTAGGCTTTAAAAAGCTCAACGACATGCTGGGTTCTCCGTTTTGGGAAAAGCCCGTGGCCCAGCACGCGTGTCATGCCGTGCCGGGTGGCCGACCCGGCAGCGCACCGCTTCACGGGTCGGCCGGTCGCTTTTCCCGCCTTTCGGCAGCGTCACGCTGGGCGCGCGCGGTGCCCGTGTGCGGGTGAACTCGCAGACCGCGTGACAAGGTCAACCGCTTCCCATTAGGTGGTCCGGCTTACAAGCGCTTCCAGATTGCATCCAAATCATAGACCTTGAATGTCACGGGCTGCATAATCAACTGCAAAATGTTAATTGTATTCCTTCATATTTAAATTTCGCAGTGCGGACCCGGGAAGCACTGGAGCCGGACCCGCTCACAGGCCGGCCGTGTCGCAAACCCAAAGCCCGCAGACACGGCCGCCATCCGTCCCAGCAGATAAACGGCGGGACTCGCAGGTGAAGTAAACACACTGGGAAACCGCGGCGATGGTGACATGAGCGGAAGCGTGCAGCCGAGACAGGGAGCTCTTCCCCGAAAAGGACAGTCTGCAAAGATTTCTCCTGGCAAACATCTGTGCCTGAAAGGAAAAAAAAAGAGGAGAGGCACCCGGATATGATAAAAGGGCATCTAAAGGAGAATGTTAATAATGAACCACTAAAACAATTTCCATTAATTTTCGTCCCTATCATTGGGGAATAAAAATCTACATGCCCAAGGCAGGTTTAAATTGCACAGTCTGCCTGGGAAGATGCCGAGTCTCCCCAGTGCCCAGGCTATCTGCGGGGGGGGGGCTTGGTGGTCCTGGGAGAGCTCTGGGGAGGACGCCCAGCCAAGTCCATTACAGCGCTGCACTAGTGCCCACGCCTGGGGCACTAATGAGAAGCGGCCACCAGGGGGCGGGCTGTTTGTAGACAATGGGAGCACAATGGGTGTGGACGTCAAGGTCGCCCGGTCCCTCGCACCCCCTGCGCGGGGGGGTATGGATCATCTCTGCTTTTACGGCCAGGGTGTATGTTTAAGGGCCACAGGGGATGGAAAGTCAGCCTGCCGCATGGACGCCGCATCTGACCTTCGACCCGGAAGTCAAACCCCGAGCAGTTCTGTCCCTCTGCCAGCGGGCATTTTGCCAGGGACGGCAGGTCTGGGCGGCAGGCGAGGCCGACGAGGAGGAGAGGCAGGTCAGTGCAGGCCCTTTGCCCGGCCAGGGAGGCGCGGCTCCTTAAAAGGCAGGCCGTGTGCGAGGCCCGGTGACACAGGCCAGCTCTCCGGGGCCTCGGCACACCTGGCCTCCTGTCACCGGCCGCGCGCTCCGCGGAGGGCAGGCAGGACGGACGCTGCATATTCATCTAGTGGTCCAGGCGGGGGCGGGCTGGCGCCCATCTGGAGGGGCCGATTCATTTTTATGCCATAAAAAAAGGTAGAAAAATAAAATAAGGAGGGCGATTTCACGGCTTAAGCCTGCTATGTCGTAACAGCAGGCAGGAGCTCGCTTCCAAGCGTCTGGAGGCAGCAGCCAAATTTAACACTCTCCCCTGACAATTTTTTTTGGCGTTTCGGCTCACCTGCAAAAAAAAAAAAAAAAAACCTTGACTTACCGCAGGAAAAAAAAAGCAGAAAGAAAAAGTCAACGAGATAAGGGATGTTCGGCCCTGTCAGAAGGGCACGTTTTTAAAAAGGCAGTTACAAAGACAGCCCCTGGCTCGCTCTGGAACCGGTGTTTACGGTCATGATCACGCTGTGATTAATAACCGGGGAGCGTGGCCAGGTCTGGGGGGGGGGCCTTGTACGGGGCATCGTCTTTTTCAGGGCCGCTCCTGGCTGGGGGTAATGAGGCAGAAACCAGCGGATTCGTGGGTAAGGCCCAAGGACAGGATCTGTCCCTAGAGGGTGCCGCCTTGCCCCACTCGCTATGCTCCTCCTCTCCGCAGGCAGACGGAACGTTTCAGGCCCCATCGCTCACGGAAGGGGCCCCCAGGATCACCCCCCCCCCCCGCACTCCCAAAGCCACGCCGCGCTCATTGTCACCGGGTCCCTGGCGTTCTCAGCCGCGCACAGCATGTCCCGCATGCGGGGAACACGTCTCGCGCGCAGAAAACACGCTTCTCACACGACACTCACACTCCCGGCTCCCTCCAGGAGAAAATGGAAAAGCCCATCTGCCTCAAGGAGAGCCGGAGATTGCACGGAAAGCACAGTGCTCGCCTAATTAGCGCACTTATTGTACATATAAATGGCGGCAGTGCTGTGTGGGAGCGGGCCGCAGCTTTACACCAGCAGACCAGTAATGTTTTTTTTCAAATTGTTGAGGCTTCAGCGATGATTTTTGAACAGTGTGGATGACTTACAACCATCCAGACATTTTCTATGCCCGCTTGTCCTGTAGCTTAAAATGGGTAGTACACACACACACACATTTCCCAATTAACCCAGCACTAACCTTAACCAAAAGTAACCATACGAAATACAAGATTTTTTGTCTTGACATTTTAAGCTTTTTGATTACTTTAACAGATTTTGGTGGGGACCTGAAAAATGTCTCCACAAGCTAAAAAGTAACAGGTTTGGAGGGGACATTCCAAATCCACACACACACAAAGTGCAGTCACCCCTCCCGTACACGGAGCATCTCCAAAATGATAAATAGCCACACGTCGTGAGAGAATCACCCCACCGGGATTCCTGAGCGCTGACATGGTGCGTCACCCCTCCACCCTGCCGGACGGATGGCACGGCTCCCAGCACTGATGTTGGGGGTGCGTTCACACAGGGGCTGGGAGGGGGGGGGGCGGGACAGCACAGGACCAGGGCTGCCACTTCCCACAGGAACTAAAGAAGGAGGAGCTGGAATCGGGGATCCCCCCCCCCGGGAGCAGCTGGTGCCGCCTTACATCTGCTTCAGCGTGGCATCCCTTCAGTCCACATTAAATCCTCCCCACCCCCTCCACCGACAACAAAAGACTTTTGTCAAAGTTACTTAAAAGAACTTAAACACAAAATAGTCCTGCACCCCATCTCTTGTCCAGAGAAACACTGGGCGCAAATGAGGCTGGACAGATATCTCACCGTTACCGATGTATCACATTCAGTCGAGACACCTTCTATACCGTGTGTGTCCAAATGCCCCCACAATGTGATAAAAATGTATTCTGACATTGTGGGGACCTTCTATTTCCACTCCCTGCAAGGGGAAATGTTAATAAACATCCATGAATGCAAATTAAAAGACTACAAATACAAGTCTTCAATTTTGTTTGCTTACTTATGGTTAAAGTTAGAGCTGCGTAGGGGTTAAGGGTGTCATTGTTGGGATTACGGTTATGCCCCTAGAAATGAACAGATGGTGTCCAAAAAGATATGAATACAAACGTATGTATGAGTGTGTGTGTTTGCATAGATCATATTTGAGCACCAAAATGTCCCCAAAGTGTGGTAAAACCTGACATTTCCTTACTTTTGGGGACATCTTTTCAGGTCCCCATTTGGATAACCTCAGTTTAACAAAAACATCTGTGAATGCAATCAAAAAAACTAAAAATACTTATGGTTAAGGTTAGGGCTGGGTTGGGGTTAAGGGTGTCATGATTGGGATTAGGGTTTTACCCATAGAAATGAATGGTAGGTCCCCATTTAGATAGGTACACCGAGTCTGTGTGTGTGTGTGTTGCAGTAAGGCACACACAGCACTCAAGGCCAGGCCGGTAAACTGAAACAGCCATAAGAGACAAGCTTAAAAGTCATAATTACTGCAAGCGATAAAGTCTAACTGGCTCAGGGATATTATTGTGCTGGATAATCAAATACACACAAAAAACTAGCAATTTCACCACATGTGACCAGCACATAATTTCTCTATATCCGTATAATAAAAATCTCTAAATCTCTATAAAAACAGCATCCCAGCTAAACAAACAGGCAATCCTCCCATGACATTTAGATTTCTCTAATAAATCTGGAATTAATTTCACTTTCAAAACCTTGCATAACAATAAAGCCTTTTCCCCCCATAGGTTATATTTAAAAGGTCTCAGCCAGTCACAGAGTCCCTGTGGTCTGAGCCCCGATTCTTCTGACCCAGGCAGCAAATGAGCTCATCTAAAATTCTGAAGGCCTCTTCTGTGACGCTGGCACCGTGATTCCCAAAAAAGTTCATGGGAATTCTCCATTTGTGAAAGTGCCACTCAATTCTCCCTTTCTTTTTCAGCTTTCGGATACGCATCTGCGTGTTTTAGTAAAGCCACTTTCTTGGTTATGATGATGAATTGCAGTTGCTCTCGTTGAAGGTGCCCAATCGGTGACCAATTGGTGCAGAGCACGTCACATGACCAGGCATGTTAAACCAATCAGCTGTCCACGTGCTCCTCTGTATCTGTCTCCCAGGCTCCAACCACATCATGGCAGAATGTCAGCGCGTTTGCGGCAGCGGATGGTGTCACCAAACTCAAGGGCGGATCTTCTCACCCTGAAGCTGACAGGCCAGCGATGGTAAAATCTGCAGTGATGAGATCGTGACGGTGGAAGCTGTGGCCGGCAAGCAATGGCTTTCATTAGGAGTCTATGTGAAGAATCAAGCTCAAGGGGGCAGAACCAATCGAAATCAATCTGACGCGATGGATTTTCCTCATCGGGCCAATGATTTACAAGACCCAGCAGGTCCAGCAAGCGTAAATAAAACATGGAAAGTCTGCAGATTATTAAGTTAAATGAGAGGCTATCTATTGTCCCTTTAATGTTGTTGTTTTTTTCTTATTACACAGGAAAAGGGGCGATTGTGGTGCATCCAATTTGAGGAGCCAAACCAAAATGCAATTCAGCTTGGTGGTGAATTAATGAATTAATCAAAGGCATCAATTTGAAGTGGGAATTACCCGAACGGTACACAGTGACAATCTAAAAAAAAAAAAACGAATTACAGTCCAGTTGCCCCGTTTCATTTTGCACTGTCTCTACAAAGGCCTTGCCGCTCATAGACCAGAGCAAGGTCTGACTTGACCCCAATCAGAGAGGCTCCCATCTCACTGACCTCTGAAACCTGTCTGTCTGGCCCAGCTCACAGGAGATATGGACCAGACAGGATGATGCTTCTCCTGCCCGCTCTTTCATCCGGGCGGGTAGCCTCGTGTGCACTTGCCAAATGCAATGCCAAGATAAGGAAAGGCGGCGAGCAGGCCCCAATCCTCAGAGAGTGCCCTCTAATTATTTTGTTAATTATATATTGACAGGTCTTAATTGATGTTCCAATGCACTAATTAAATAATCAAGGCTACTGGTCTCCATCTTCTGACCTCGTCGGTGCCTTTTCCAAGTTTCCATTCACTCTGAGATGCATACTGAAGGAATATTCGGGAATAGGCCTACATACGTTGCCAGTTAGGGTGGGAGATTCTTTGCCACCGCTGCCTTTAAAAACATACAAAATGGAGTGCATGAGCTCACTAATATGACAGTTACTATACATTTGGCTTAGACATTTGTACCAAAAGTCATTATATTCACGCCTGTGATCCAAAAACACGTTAGCAGAATGACTTTCTTCCACCACTTATAAATTTAGGTTTAGTTTAAAAAAAATGTGTTCTATATCTGTCATTTTCAGTATTTTTTAGTTAGAATTAAATATTGTAAAACTGCATTGGTTTACTACTGTGATTCATATGGCTGGCATTATGCGCGTGGTTATAGAAAAAAAAATCAACACCTTTCTGACCAATCAGATTTGACAATTCTACATCATGCCTGCAATTTTTTTTTTATGTCTGATATTGGCGACCAGGTGGTGACCTCATAACGACAACAAACACTGTATGTACCTTCCTTTTGGTCTCACACTAATTAGCACTTGAATCTCCACTGGAAAAGTTAACACATGTGGTTTCGGGTGATAATTCGACGTTAGCAGTTAACTCTCGCCATGGACTTGCTCTGTCTAAGCCGCCGCTCTTCCAAGACGGCTCCACTTCCTTTGATAACTCGTGCTTTTTTTCCCCTCCTCTTTTAAACCAATTCAGCAAGACACGCTTGAGGTTGCTGCTGGCACGGGCCCAGACAGCGTCGTACGAGAGGTGACACTAATTGTGTTTCTCCTAATTAAACCCCGTCTGACCTTGGTGTTGGGCAATCATTACTTTCAAGCTGCAATCATCGCGCCACGGCAACTCCGTCCACTTCAATTCGCCCGCTCCGTGTGTGAAGCCTTTTTCCCGCCAGGATGCCGATGGAACAAAAGGATCAGGAACAAATAAATAAATAAGCTGCCGTTGCCAGGAAAACAGTGACTTCCTGTGGAAAGGGCACCCAGATGTGGACATGAGAGCCTCAAAATCTGCCATGGGGGAGAATGAGGCGTGAGGCGGGGCGGTGGTTCTTTATAAAATAATACAATAAAAAAATACAAGGCTTCGAAAAGCTATGCAATTCAAGGAAACAGTATCAATGCTGTCTCCAGCTGCCTGCTACGATCTAACCAGGCTTTAAAAACAAAAGGAGACTGGCCACGCAGCAAGAGTAAAACCGCAGATAGCTATAGGAGGGGCAGGGTTTGACCGGAAGCACGAGCGGCTTCGTCCACCGGAGCGCCGCGCCCATCACGGAGGCTGGAGAGGAGCTTGGTCACTCGCTTTTGGAACACACTGCAGCTTTAGCTCTGATTTGAATGGAAAGGCTAGGAGGGCGCACCGCAGATGAGCCTTCAGAGGTGTAAATCCAGCGAGCAGAGAGAGGCACTCTGAGGCCGAGCTGGAGATAGCGGGAGCCATTACCATTCGGAAAGTGAGTGGCACATTACAGACAATCCCAGTTCACTCCAGAGTAAATGAAGATCCTTATAAAACCTCAGCAAATCCTGCTTACGTATTCACATCAACAATTCCTTGTTGAGGGACCGTTTTTCAAATGGCAAAGTTGTGGTATGTAGATGAAAAGCACAGAAATAAACTTCGTATAATAATATGTACTGAGAAACGCCCATAGATCAGCAGCGACTCACATTCCCCATTCACTGGACCCCTCCCTCCATGAGCTACAGTCCTACTGTAAGTACATCTGACAATAATAACAGGGTAAGGTCACTGTGTTAAAACATAATTAGGCATATTCAGATCTGCAAAAAGCCCCGAGGTGCCCACTGTTTGTCTCTTATAAAGCACTTTGCATACAATTCCCAGTAATGCTGTTTTCTCCATGTATAACTGCTATCGCAATCCTATTAGAACATTTTACCCTGTTGTTTTTTTTTTTTTTATTAAAATTAAGTAACTATTAAGACAACATACACCTGAATGCATCATTCAATACAGTTGCACAAGCAAGCATTTGAAGGAACGCCTTTATGCATAAGGGCTGGCATCTTCTATATCAGAAGGACAATAGGCAAAGATGATGGTGACCTTTGCAAAACAATGTGTGAAAACTGTCACACCCACTCTCAGCTCATCACAGCAGCTACAGAATCAGCTACGGTTTCTCAGCACAAGCGGGCCTTCCAGCAAGATGCACTCCGCACCGCGGACCCTTCTGGGACACCAAATTACAGTGCACCCCTTTGTAGTAGAGTCGAATCAAACCTGCCGTAATCTTCGCTGTAATAAGAGCACACAATTGTCAAAGCTAATATCCAGCCCACTCGATGGTGGGAGCAGCGCACGAGGCATATCATAATTGAATTATATGTATCATTAGCAATTCAGTGATTGTTAATAACCTTCCTTATTGGCAGCTGCCTTATTCACCTAATGAGCAGTTGCTTAGCAATCAGTCTAGCGCACCATAAGCCATCAAGCATGCCAGTTTTAATCCCGATCCACAACACAATAAAAAAAGACAGGCCGTGAGACAATTTTACTTTACCTCTGAGCTGAAGAAACCCCCCTAGCCTTATAGTGCGATACGCACATATGCATATTCATCCACTGCAGTGAAATGCCCCGTGCAGTAACTCGCGAAACTCCTTGCTGTATTATTTAGCGAACGTGTCATTAGGGTCAATAATGGATGAACAGTCTGCATGCGAGATGCTAACAGGCTGATGCCTTCCTGATGGGCCTCCAAGCCTCCACGCGCAGCCAGCCACCCTCGGCCCCTCGCTCGCTGGGTCTCCACAAACCCTCTCACTCACACGCAAGTGCACAAGGACAAAAAAGACAAGGCGGGTGCTTCAAATGCTAAGCGGGCGTCTTGCGTGCCAGCGAGGCAGAGCCTCGACCGGGGCCACTTTGCCACCGTTCTGGCGCTTGCGCACAAATCCTACTCGGCATTCTGGGTTCCGCTGACATGTTCAACCCCCACTTGTCATTATTAAATCATGCTGATATTCCTCAAGTCTACAGATAAAGATGAAGAACTGTACCTCTTGTGTGCTACCACCCAAATAGACGTTTTAATTCAAGATCTCTTAAAGCTGTAGGCTTAAGGATCTGCTGGGATCTTCTGTCCCCACATGACAAACCGTGCCTTTGAGAACCTATAGGCTTTTTTGCATTAGCACTGAGGCTAAAGTACCCACGAAGAGGGGCTATGGATACTACGTCCCAACCCTCCAGGGTGCATATTGCTATGCAGTCGAACTCCAACACCTTGGCACATCCGTAGAGGACATCAGGTTCAGCTGATCCTCCGAGGGGATTTCGTAAGAAACATACACAGGACGTAAGGAGAGACCTCATGTCGGAAAACATCACTGACATGTATTTCTGAGGTTCAATACAGCCAGCCATTGTGAAAGCGTAACTCTATAGTGCAGACCTTCCAGTGGACTGACTTCCAAACAACAGCTCAGCACCACGGAGATTAATAATCTAACCTTCCGTCCTCATGGGCCGCCTTTTGAAGATGCTGGCAGAACTAATGAGCGAAGCTTCATCATTTTTAATAAGGTGATAATGTGTGCCATTTACAGCAATTCTGTTTGAACACCATTTTGCTTGTGTGTGTGTGTGTACTTGTGCAACCTCTCCAAACAAGCATCTGGCCCCAGTCTCCCCAGCTCTGGTCCAACGGGCTGGCTGCCAAGACGGAACTGCCGAGAGGGGCGTCCAAACCACAGATGTGTCCAATAGGTCCCACATTGATGAGGAATCTCCGGAATGTCTGGCGGACACAGCGCATGCTGTGTAGTGGCCTGTTATTACCAGGCTGTCATTTTTCGTGGCGCCACAAGGGGAGCGCTGTGTACAACCCACCATCACGCAGACAGGCGTTCATTATGGGTTATTGTCAGTGTAACACTACCCAGTACAGAGGGGAAAAAACCATTCATTTAAAAACAGTATTTCCAAACTTAACAATGCCACATTAAGAATAACAATTTGAAAGGAAGTTTTCCCCATTCTGAAAGATGTGAGGAAGGTTCTTTGTTTGAGCATAATCCATTTTTGCTTATGTTCATGCTACTTACTCTGTCAGACCCATGCATTTTCAAAATATAAGCATTACGTCGGAGCATGAATGTGCGAGTCCCAGGTCCATTTCATTAACCCGATTACAAATGTTAACCTGGTGCTTGTATTGAGCTTTTGTGTAACTCTAAAAGTCACCGTTTTTGTTTTCATTTACATATATAAATGAAATAACCCCTGCCATCTTAAAAACCACTATACGTACTTGGTAGGGAAATTAATTACATTAAGCAACAGCCGTGATGAGGGCTAATAACTGCTTATTACGGCTAACTCTTTTCATTGCTGTTAAAACTTCCCTCGTTTTATCACAAAAGAACAAAGTGCATTCCGGAGTCAGATTCTGCATTAAAGTAATTTGGAATTTTCCAGAATGCCTAATACAGGGTCTGGCTTCTCCTAAGCCTAATTTGACAAGATTAATTATACAATTAATTTAAAACTCCTCTCAATTATGTAAAAAGGACTGGCTGACTTCTTAAAGAGATCTTTCACCTTTTGAGAGGTGAGGGGACTGATAAGCATAATTTCAATTGAAGGAGGAGGAAAGCAGCATATTTTGCCTCTATTTAAGTCTGTGTGAAGGACATTTCTTAGCTTTATATTCTCATTAACCAAATCTGAAGTTAAGCTAGCTTGCATACAAAGCTGACTAAGAAAGGATGTATGACTCAATGACACATTTTCAGCCGCTCTGCTCCAGATACATTTTCTATGCAGTGTACAGTGACAGTCAGACACTTCCTATGCAGTGTACAGTGACAGTCAGACACTTTCGATGCAGTATACAGTGACAGTCAGCTCTGCTGTATATTGATCCAAGAGAGCCATTTAAATCATCAAGGGGGAAATTAGGAAATTCAACTTAAATTCATTACTCTATTTTTCACTGTGTACGATGCAAGCCTCAATCTGGAGCTTAAAAATATTGGAATCCCGGAAATTTTGAACCCTACTTCAGTGAAAGAAAAGTCAATTAACCAATAAACACGCTTTTATGCAATCCTTGACATTTGAAACAGCATTAATATTGATGAAGTATGATGCTTATTTAAAGATCCCCATGGCTGGGAACCGCGTGCAGCGGAAACTGTAGCATGAATTGATCTATGCATGTGTTCTGAAAACTCCACGTGCATCACGCTTTAAGCTTCAATAAAGCATTCATCAGGTATCGTCCTCAGTGGGCACCAATGAAATCGGAATGCACTTAATTTATAGATTGGGTTTCACGCATGGCAGAAGGCTGACACGGAGCAGACCTTGGGAACAGCCTGGTGAGCGCAGGCCTTCTGTCAAGCGGGCATTATTAACACATCTCTGAGCCTACCCCGGCGCCTGCCTACCAAACCACTGGGGAGGCATCGAAAAAGCTCCCTCAAAGCAGCCTGATTTCCAAAGACCTTCAGCACCCCGCTTTCTTGTTTTTTTTTTTTTTTTGGCTCCTGGATGCACAATAGAAGCCAAATGGACTCGACCTTAATCTACCCAAGAGTGAGCTTGTGAGAAATAACATCCAGCCTGAAAGGTAAAGGGCAACCAGCGTCTCCACCGAGGGCCAATTTACTCCATCAGAGAATTCGGAAAAATGGGGAAATGCTTCAATTGTCTGCAATAGATCCATTGATAAAAAAAGCAATGTGAAAATAGCCAGCTCCAGTCACCAGTCACCCTCTGCTATGCCAGAATTTCTATTCAGGATTCACACTGCGGCAACCAGAAACAATATAACACAACAATGGTCCAATCACGGAGCTAAATCCAGCATATTATTGGTCAAATTAAGATAAGGTAGCAGGAGACTCCTCAGATATGTTCTTCGGCAGAAACTAGGGAACATATAGGAATTGACATTGCCTGAGAGACATGGCAGTAACACGATGTTCAAGAAAAGCCTTTTCCTCATCAATTAGTTTCAGCAAACACTTTTTCAAACAAGTGTCTAGACCAATCAGAAAGCACCACGGGAGTGTTTGGTAGGCATGACCATAACTCAGGATTAGTAATTTCGGCTAGCTCATTGACCTTTTCCCTAAGTAATTTAGATAGCTTGCTATAATTACTCATACACGTTTTGACTAACATCGTAGTTACTATAGAAACCTTTTAATTAGGGAACAGTGCTTCAAAAAAAAAAAACCTTAACCCTTTTTCTCTGTGATGGGCTTCTGTATCACTCTTGTATAGAGGGATTTTGAAGATGAAGCAAATTATGTGTACTGATGCCAGTCATAAATAGCGACGGCCATGAACATCTCTGTAAATTCTACATTCAACTTGAATCCGAATGTCTTCCCAAAGAGCTGAGTCTAGGTGGAAATCACGAACCACAGTCCTCTGGAGGAGAGCTTGGCACTGAGCTGAGAGAAGATCCAGGAATTGTTATTCGACAGTCAAGAGAGGACATATTTACAGCGTGCATAAAACTGGCAAAATTAACCTGAATTCTGTGCCAAGAGGGCATTGAGCACGAATAAATAATTCTGTGTTATTTGTTAACAATAAATATTCTAAATGTGTTCCCGAATGCATGACTTCTTAATATTTTTGGGTTCTTAATCTTTAATGCTCAGATCTCATCTCGAAACAATGGAGTTTAGCTCTAATTGATTCCTCGGGCGTGGATAATTACGGTGTCTCCGTGAAGCCATTTGGCCTTGGGTGAAGAGCACTCACTTTGCCAACATGTGCCTCCACAAAGAAGCGCCTGTACATTAACTCCCGCATCCAACAATTTACTCTCTTACTCTCATCTCCCCAGAGTCGGGAGTGTAAAGAACAGGGACAGACAGTAAAACCTCAACCGGGATTTGAACCCATTAAGATCAACCCTATTCATTCAACCACACGGCGGTGAGCTAACGCCAGCTTAAGCCGTCTGGACGTGGCAAATGTGCTTCTGTCTGGCCACCTTCTGATGAATGATTTATTACACTGAATGTCGTAACAGCAAACAACTTTCTACCTATTTTCCTGACAGGCTGTCTGTGACACGGATATATGTGCGTTTAATGGTCGCTGGGGGCACGGCTGGGGGGGGGGGGGGGGGGGGGGGGGGGGGGGGGGGGGGGGGGGGTGCAAGACATAAAAACAGACAAAGCTGAAATCCCCCCGCAGGTAAGGGAGGCATTGGAAGCCAACGGTCTCTCACACAGGTCAGCGATATGTGCCGCTTGCCAGCAGTGCCGTGAGAGAAATGCGAATGGACTCCCCGTGAGGCCGCCATCGTTTAGCTGTCTAGACGCTTGCCACAACCCAGTCACAGCGGCACCACTGAGTGCCGGGGCCCGATTGCTTCCATTTGCCCTGCCAGTCTGCGGAGGCGTCCGTGACTCCTCTCGTTTGTCAGGGACTAACGTGCGCTCGCCTCCCGGAGATAAACAGGAAGATTCTTGCCGCGTGTCCCTGACTGGCACTGTGCTCGATTTAACGGCCCCCCTCCCCCATTTAATTTGTCCACTTTTAACATGCGGCCCAGGGAAAAGAGAGCCGACAGACATGTCACTGAGTCAAGGCTGTGTTCTTAATGCGGGTTCGAGGGGTGGCTCTATAGCGCCACTAGATTTATGCGGCGGCCTATTTAAGCGATCATATAGCTAAAAGAAGTGGACGCAGTCAACGGCCTCCCTGTATCGCCATCTCCCATGATGCCCAAGTCCTCGTTTAGGCAGAAGATCCACCTTCAGTAAAAGATGAAAGGATGCTGAGGCTACTTCTCTTAAAAAGCGGCTCCCCTCTGCGCAGAGCCTGAAATGGAAAGACTCGCACAAGGGCGGCCTGCCTGCTGCATACCAACAACGTGCGATCCCACCGGAATTTTAACACGTCTGCCCGGGATGATATACAATGTGATATGATATATAATATATTCAATACGCCAGTGTTTTCTTGCCGATTTTTTTGTTTATTAAGATGCAGGCTGTTACGCCCGCTATCGTCGTACCCTTGTGCCTCAGAAATGTCACATAGCCCCATTGTAAATTGACCTATACTTAATGTAATGTATCACAAACATTTAAAATGAAATCATTTCTTTTGAGGGCTAGGGGGAGCAGGTGTTCTGAAAGCTGGGGTATTTCCTCACTGAATAATGCGAATCAATTAATAAGCAGTATCTGATATAATTACTAATGCCACTGTGCCCAAATCACGGGACTATCATAAATTAATTAATTACAACACTGTCTACTTTCACTAGTAGTGAGTAGGCAGGTTTTTTAAGCCTCCTTGCTTTTGAGCAGTTTGCTGTATCGGGATGCACCCGGGAACTCTCACTCTGCCTAGATGAAAACCACCGAAATAAGAACATATTTTT
The DNA here is from genome assembly GCA_026780765.1 of Petrocephalus schoutedeni. Lineage (NCBI taxonomy): Eukaryota > Metazoa > Chordata > Actinopteri > Osteoglossiformes > Mormyridae > Petrocephalus > Petrocephalus schoutedeni. The sequence goes on along the minus strand of JAODKL010000027.1, from coordinate 22,643,014 downwards.
ATCGAGTTCCTCGAATGCTATCAGCATCAGCTCTTCAAGCACTAACTTTTGTTGTCTCTGGTTCAAAATCATTATCAATTATCCAATAGTGTGAATGAAACATTTTATCAACAGATTAGAGCTGTTGGTAAATTCTGCAAAATCTAGATGGAGAAATACCTACAAGTACTAGCATTACTCCAGCACTATAACCCATATACCAGCAACCGCTCCGGCACTATACCCCATATACCAGCACCCGCTCCGGCACTATACCCCATATACCAGCACCCGCTCCGGCACTATACCCCATATACCAGCAACCGCTCCAGCACTATACCCCATATACCACCAACCTCGCCGGCACTATACCCCATATACCACCAACCTCGCCAGCACTATACCCCATATACCACCAACCGCTCCGGCACTATACCCCATATACCAGCACCTGCTCCGGCACTATACACCATATACCAGCAACCACTCCGGCACTATACCCCATATACCACCAACCTCGCCGGCACTATACCCCATATACCACCAACCTCGCCAGCACTATACCCCA
>JAODKL010000027.1:22609315-22642367 GCA_026780765.1 Petrocephalus schoutedeni | reverse complement strand
AACTATACCCCATATACCAGAAACCGCTCCGGCACTATACCCCATATACCACCAACCGCTCCGGCACTATACCTCATATACCAGCACCTGCTCCGGCACTATACCCCATATACCACCAACCTCGCCGGCACTATACCCCATATACCACCAACCGCTCCGGCACTATACCCCATATACCAGCACCTGCTCCGGCACTATACCCCATATAACAGCAACCGCGCCGGCACTATACCCCATATACCAGCAACCACTCCAGCACTATACCCCATATACCACCAACCGCTCTGGCACTATACCCCATATACCAGCAACTGCTTTGGCACTATACCCCATATACCACCAACCGCTCCGCCACTATACCCCATATACCACCAACCACTCAAAATTAATGGATTTCTAACTGCTTTGACTATATGCTGGATGTTTTCTAAGCACGACACTGGTTATATACATAAACACATATACTATATATGTGTGTGTTTGTATACACATCCATACACACACATCCATATCAAAACAACTTCGAACCCTACACTCTAATATATCTGATACTGGTTCAGTGGAGGAAAGAATGAGTATGCCATTACATCCATCCATCCATCCATCATTTTTCCATAGCCATTTATCCGACGTAGGGCCACAGTCAGACTTAAGCTTACCCCAGGAAGCAAGTCAGACAGGACAGCAGTCCAGGTCACACACTATAGGCAATTCTAAGACACTAATTCACCTAAACCCCATATCCCTGCACTGCGGAAAGAAACCAGAGTAGCCAGAAGAAAGACAAACATGTGGAGAATTTGCAAAATCCACACAGAGCCATGGGCAGGAATCCAGGAGATGTGAGGGTACACTGCTAACCGCTGAGCCACCTTGCCACAGATTAATCCACTACACCAAATTAAAAATAAACAGTTCCATCTATGCATCTATCTTCCAACAGCTTATCCATTATAAGGTCACTGATAAGTAAACACATGACTTATGAAACGCAAGATGCAAGCACTTTGTATGAACCATTCGTTCACACTAATTTTCTGAGAATTTAGATAAATAGGGCGTCTGCAATTCTGTAGAAAAAATATCGAAAAAAATGGCCAGAGAAGTGCTATTGATATAAATGAACGACATCGGCCCTCCCGATTTCACATCGCGCCCCTGACCATGAAAGGGCCGGATCGGCCTTCACAACATTATAAGAGGCGCCTAGAGGCGTCAAGTTAAGTGACAGAAAGGGCATTTCAGGCAAAGAGCACCGCTGCTCGACAAAAGCGCCTTTCTTCTCCGATCGGACGCCGAAGACTCACGACACGTCTCGCCGGTCGTGACAGGCGCGCCGCGACATCCGCGACATCGGCCGAGCGACTCGTAACCTTAACAAATACGCCCGTGCATTATTTATTTATTTACCTATTCCGACACTGACGGCTTTAATTAAGGGGCTTAATTGAGGGGCTCGCGCAGCAGCGCGCTTTTCAGGCTACGATAATTAATTCATATCAGACGATCATTAATGAATGCTACCTTTTCATTGCCGCGCGCCCGAGCTTTAATTGCCACGCGCTTCTCCCTCTTGAAACGGCGTGACATGACAAACGGCGAGAGACGTGTCACCGCCGCGGCTTTAAACATTCAATCAAAGAAAATCTGTTTGGCTAAAGCCACGGCCCCGCAAAAGCACATTCATCTAGATTTTGTCTTCATAGTATCTATTTATACAGTAACGGTAGGAGGAAGGCGCCCCGCAAACGGCCCGATTACGGTAGACGCGGGCTTCGGCGCCCTTTGTGCCGCGTATTCTGCTTGGCTGCGCTGTTGCGCGCTGCATTAGCATATCAAAGGGTTTTTGGACACTTCACTGAGATGTAAATACCGCGCTTTCTTAACTATTTTCCCAATTTGCATGACAAGCCAGGTTTATTTTTGTACTATGCCCCAGGTCGATTTCTTATGGTGTAAAAATAACTAGGTATTTCCATCATCAAATTTGGACATCACTAGAGAAGAGGGTGATGCCACTCACAGTGCTCATGTACAATATTAAGAGTCACACCAGGAGACACGTTCACATTTCCTGATGTTAACTGATGTGATGTACAAGCTGCATTTCTCTTAAACCCAGTGAATCAGGACAATGTTCATGTATGTCAACAAAACAATGGTGTAAACTATGAAACTATACCACTTAGACTGAAGTTATATGCAACCAAACAGACAAGTGATTTAAAAACACAACTATTCTATGCTAGGGCTTACCTCTGCGATGTCACCTCTGCAACTACAGCACAACTGTACCTGCCAAAGTTTACACAGCATGTCTGCTGGAAGCCCTGGTGATTCATCATGGATGAAATTAATTAGATGTCTATCAGAAAGCAGACTAACTAAGGCACCTCACGGAAGCCCTCCCCATTCCATGCCCTTGGTGTGTGTTTATAATACACCTGTGCTGGAGGACCACATCAAAAGGTACACAGAATCTGACTATAACTAATATTTGAGATGGACCAATTGTGAGAATGTGGTGGAGATTTTCTTCTTCAATATTAACCTATCAATAGATTTGACTTGGTCCTGCTAAATTTTCGGGAGCTGTTGCGTTATTCTTAAAGGGCCGGTTGCTCCATCTAACAATGTCGGAAGGCTTTTAGAAAACCATGATTTGACCAAAGGCAGCATTTTGAATCCTGAGCCTTCAGCATCTCACACGGCTTTGAAACGCCAATGTATGCACCCTCAATTAATATTCCAACCTGCTTAATGTCCTTAATTTGGCTTTAAAGCAGCAAGGATATTAGGCAGGCCCTTGTGTAAATAAATCAATCAAAATTTCAGAGTTTATAATAGGATTCCTGGCGTTTAACTGAACTTTGATGCATGAAATGTCACTTTTGAAGTGTATACACAATGTACTTTCCTTTGCTCACATAAAAATGAAAAGCAAAGAAACGCTAGAGCTGTGGGAAAAAAAATGATGAGCTTTCAGACTGCCCTCTTTTGCATGCAAATCATATCTGAATTTCTTATTAGCATAAATGCATGAGGAACTCTAAATGCTTTTAATTTCCAATCTCAGCGAGCAGAGGAGTAATTTGTCACTGTCAGGGTGGAAATCTAAAAGGGGGGAGAAAGAAAGGGAGCCAAGGACTCCATACTAAATTGGAATCATCAGAAAATTTTTGATTTGCTAATTGACTGATGTGCAGTTCAGACCAGCCACTGTGGAGGTGTAAACACTTCCAAGCCGTAGTGGGAAATGCAAAAAAAAAAAGCATGAAGTGAAAACGTGAAATCGCACGACAACTCGACTGACCGGGGTTCTTTTCACAGGCAGAAACCAAATCTGGCATCTCACCACTTTCCTGGCCAAAAACTGCATCTGTAATCATCCCCTTAAGGCATCATCAGATGAAATTGGAAGGATATTAAAACAAGTATCTTTATTTACAACAATAGCTGGATAGAGAGGTTGTAATGTATTTTACCCCAGGTGTTTTTGGGCATGTATGCTACTGCATCATGGCACACACAGAATAAATACATTATACATGTACGAATAAATACATTAATACCATACCCTACTTGTTGTAATGTGGCTATTCTTTTTTACTGCTATTGTGAGCTTAAGCCATCAGCGAGCAAGCGCAATAAAAATAACCACCTAAAATCTGGAGAACTGAAGCAAAGTGAAGCCAGTGAGATGAGGTGAACCTGTGAAAATGGGCATGCTGCAAATGGGGTCTTTGCAATTGTGGACAAGTACCTCTAATCGAAAAACACACTCAGGAAACAAAAAAAAGACAATGCTATAAAGTCAACAATTACAATAGCAAAAAAGGAACAAGCGCACAATGCAATATTATACATGAATAGTGTTGCTCCAAGCAACCAAAACAATTGCATTGAATTTCAGTTTTAAGGCTTATAAAATTGATCAATAAGCTGTTTTCATACTCAAACTGCAAGCATTGCATCGTACCTCTCTAAGCAGCTTAGAGTCGTCACAGAGAATGGCCTCTTCCTCAAACCACTTTCTGTGGTACGTGTCGTCTAAATGATCAGAAAATCCAATCGCACACTTCGGTTGCAGAGTTATTTTGCCTCTTGTATTCCTTAAAACTGTTATACGGGATGATAAGAGGGAAAAGCATGTGGAGATCATGTTTATTCTATGGCAGGGAACTGGCTGCTTGTTCTCGTGTTATGACAATGCTGTTTTTTTAGCATGTACTGCTCTCTGCTCCAGCAGGGCCAGACAGCCAGCTCACTGTGTTTCTCGATATAACGCTGCCATCTCAAATTCGGAGGGAGATAACATGAGACCGAGGACACATTCTAAATTCATCACGACAGTGCTTCAAGCCCTCTCTTGTGCCCGGAGTGGAATTTAGTAAGAGACAAGCCAGCACGTAAAGGTATTCTAATCTACCCAGTCACCTAGACGTAAAGCAGCTGACCACAGCGACTCTGCTCAGGCCTCCAACGCCATGTGAGATCACGAGCCCTGTCACTGCAGTGAGATACGATCCCGCCCTACATCAGGCCTCAGCGGAGGCCGACACATGTCAACCTGGTGAAAATACAATCTTACAGCTGACAGGTATGTGTGCTCATAGACAATATCAATGCACTGTCAATTTTGCAGCAAAGATGGTTTAACTGTTAAAACACATGCTCCCAGTATGATATAAAATTTTTACCCTTGCATTGCTTTACCCTGTAAGAATATTTCCATGTACTTTCATGTTATATATTAATGTAGTCATCTTATTTGATATGCCCAAATAGTGTTAACATACTGAAGAAGAATAATTTAAACATAATTTTCACACTGAAAGCCATTGAATATATTGATGCCATTGCTGCTGTTTACATTCATCAAGAAATCATTATGGATAAAGGTTTGCTTATTCCATGCAAATTAATGATCTTATGTTGGCAGTAACTAAGTATTCCTCAGTTTGGTAAATAAATGTAATATTCAAAAAATGCCTGCTTATTAATGGCAGTTTTAGTTAGGACCGCTATTTGGTTTCACTACAAGTGCAACTTGCTCATAAACGTTATTGCACAATTTTGTAAGTGTGCATACTGAATCTGGTTTTGAGGAAACGTGCATGAAATCCCAAAAATATAAATTAAGGTTTTCAAAAAGAGAAGCTTCTGCCTGCAGCATTGCAAATCACCCCGCCTCTGGTTATGGCCCTGAATATCATTTAGCGCTGAGCTTTTCATGAAAAGGAGTACTCCAGCCTTGATGTGTTTCATTGAGATGGGCATACTGTTGGCGTACCATTTCAATTTAATGGACGCCACAGAAATTAACTGAATTCTTTAAGTGTTTAGAAGTGTATTAACAGACAGCCTTAAGTGGCATTACAGAAGAAGCACTGGAAATACATTCAGTAAGGTAAGTATTTGATCTATAGCTATGCACGTTATAATTAACCTCTCTCAAAAAGGGGCCAGTGTTGAATTGGTGTAAAGCAATACTGCCCTCTAGTGGGCAACCGTTGGTAGCAGACATTAAAAACAAAACTACGCTAATTAATATCTATTTATCCCCGGTGCAGAGATTCGGTTTCCGCAACATTTTTAATAATAGCGTGACCCATGACCACCCCACGGTGAGACCCACTGATTACAATCATATTGTAGACTGGGATGCCCACAATTCCGTCACTTCCTAAAATCAATGGAACACCAGTATTTAGAAACATTTTAACCGAAATGTCTCCCAAGATTTCGGCATGCATTTCCATCCCATACACTTTCAGCTACAGAAACATTTAACAATCTTTGAAATGTAATATGTAACCCCAAAACATTTCATACAATCACTGCACCTGAACTCCACGTTTCTCATCTGCTGACAGCCATAATTATGAGCTGCCACAGCGTACAAAATGCTGACTGCGTACGGTCTCATTAATTTTTTCCCCCAAAGTTTAAAAAAAAAAAAAACAGAAAATACACGAATGACTTCCTATCTTTAAAGTGTAAATGTTTACACCTAACATACCACTTTGGTTGTATGAATGCGCGCAAAACCCCAATTCCGCAGAATTCCCCACTATTCCCCCTATTGATATTACGGCGCCGTTTAGCCATCTTAATGCCCGACGTGGCGCGGCTAGGGCACATTTTGGCCTTTTCACGTCCCCGAACACCGGCATGCGAACTGCTGGCCCGGATGAGCCACATTCATGGCACGCACTATTAAAAGATCCCCGCTAAGCATAATGAGCGGTTATTTTAGCTTAAAATGAAGCTAATTACGTTAAGGGCGACCAGCTACTCACTAATAACAACATTAGAAAGGAACGGAACGGCTAAGATCCGTTTCCATGGCTACAGTGTGAAATAAAAGGTAAGATGAGATTTCGCTTTGTTTTTTTGTCCCCAGACGCCGCAGACTAACTTAGTGAAAAACATATTTTAATTAATACTTTAGGAGGGTTGTCGGTTATCAACAAAATTATACCAGCGCGTTCTTCTGTTCTCGTCAGTTCGGGACAGCCGGTTTTCAAAAAAAATACCAGGTGCTAATTTGTGGGCCTAATTTGTGTAATACCCAGAATCAATCTGCCCGGGTCAGGGTTAATCAACTTTCTGATTGCCTGAAAGTTAGGCAGAGATTATTATAAATTTTAAATTACCGTTTGGAAGCAGCCTACCTAACGTGGGAGCGGACTACTTAACCGTAGCCTATTATCTAGCAAGAAAGGGTCTTTGGACAAGCTGTGTACATTGGCTTGCTTTTAAACTGCTTAATCTCTTTCGCTAGATCTACTGAAATAATAATAATATAATTAATACGAAAGAAACAGAATGACAACACGACAGAGGCAGTAAATGTGTAGCAGTATAGCGCGCATTTCGAGGCCTCAGCATCAAGCGAATATACCGTCAACCGCCACCAGAGGTCGTGGTTCTACATTCCTTTAAAAGTTCAAGGTGCTGGAGTAGATAAGCATCTGTGGCGATATTTGTATAGAACTGAAGGAAGAGTCTGGGATTAGTGCAGCCGCGAAATTGATTGAGGAATCATTATGAACTTCATTATTAATGAAGGAGTGTCTGTTTTTATGGTGGTAAGTACCATATTATCAATTTTATTACAAACACAGAAAGTCGGTTTTATTCGCCAAAGTATAGTTAACAAAGGATTAGGGGTTCGTCTTTATCCATTTTTGGGTTTAATTCCAGGCTCATATACGCTCTCACCACCGTAGACTAAATTCAGCTCTTACCTTTGCCCCCAGCACTAAAGCAGTTTGTATCACTGGACTATACATGCTAAATAATTGCATTAATAATATGCACTAATTAATATATAGTAATGCATATCAGGCGTAGCAGTTATAGATTGTCACTTGATGTGAATACTATTATTGTCTGTAGATTTTACTAAGTGTGAAATATTTCCCTAGTAATATTCAGTTGTATTAGACATCACGAATGCCTCACTCTGACACTGTTATTGCTGGTGTGTTTTCTGTAGAAAGGAGATTAAATTACAAATTTACTACTGCTGTTGTAGTTGTTATATGAACATTTTCAGTATCTGGGATACTTTATAGTACTGTTGTCTTTTGCACAGCATTTGAAACTTAAGCTTCAGTGAATGCAATAAAAATCGACAATGCCATTGTTTCTCTATAGTGTTTAGGGATGTGTCAGTTTCCGAAGGAAATCAGTGCATTCAAATGTCAGGATTTCGGGTGGACTTTCCGCCGTTAAGTCTGCTGTTGTGTGCCTCACGGCAGGTGTTGTTGCTGGGAGTCAACGCTGCCCTGTTCGCAGTCACGTTCCTCTACTACAGTGGCGAGGAGGCTTTTTCCTACACGCGTCTCATGCTGGGGGTCAGTGGTCTCTCCTACCGGCCATCCAACGCGATTCACGGGAGAAACCTAACTCCGGATTAGTGCTCATCGCTTAGATTCCTTGCGGTCTTTTCTCTCTCTTCCCCTGCGCAGTCGGGTCTGGCTTTTGCCCGAGCCTCTGCCACGTGTGTGAACCTGAACTGCATGGTCATTTTGCTGCCCGTCAGCCGCAACCTGGTCTCGCTGCTGCGAGGCTCCTGCACCGTGAGTGTCGCCCCACCGCCATATGCGCGACTGCCGACGCCCGGGCAAAGTGCTGACTTCTGTCCCTTCTGTTGTCCCCAGTGCAGATGCAGAGTGTTGAGGAAGCAGCTGGACAAAAACATCACTTTTCACCGTGTGGTTGGCTACCTGCTGGTGTTTCACTCCGGTAACCGATATTTAATTACTGCTGCACTCATTCGAGTCGAATCGTACACTTCTAATCTCTTTTTACACGTTGCAGTGGTCCACGTTGTTGCCCATCTCTCCAACATTGAGAGGTACCACGAGAGCCAGTCTACGGAAGCAGGAGAGCTGTTGCTGAAACTCTCCAGCCTGGAAGACCGGCTAAATGAAAGCTTTTTGAACCCCATCCGGACTTACAACACAGTGAGTGGGGTGTGGTAGACAGTGGGGTCAAATCACTGATTTTTAACGTTTGGCCGAGGTGTTGTTAGATGTCAGATTATCTTTGGTGTGTCTCGCAGACACCTACGAAGGAAGTGCTGGTTAATGTGTCTGGGCTCTCCGGATTGGTCATCACCGTGGTCCTGGCTCTGATGGTCACCTCTTCCACTGAGTTTATCAGGCGCTCCTCTTACGAGGTGTTCTGGTTCACCCATCACTTTTTTGTGATCTTCTTGGTTGGGTTGGTCATTCACGGCATTGGGTGAGTTTGTGTAGCCCCTACAGCAGTAATCTACAGCTTTTTCTTTCTTGTTGTACAGTGCGAGCTAATTGTGCAAGGAAGATAATCTGAGGAGGTACTGAGTCGCCGCGGTATTACAGTATGGAGTTGGGTGGAGAGTCTGGTAGATGTCGCTATCGACTAGGAATGTCTTGCCGATCAACCGGGTGGCGGCCGCTACCCAATAATAAGGGTGCGAACGTTTTTGTAGCAGGAGGCGGAAAATGACGGATTTAGTCCAGGGATGTCGAAATTACACATAAACAGCATGTGCCCACCCCCGCAGCCTGGCTGCTGGCTAATCACCAGGCCTCCCTGTCTCAGGGGCATCGTGCGAGGGCAGACTGCCGAGAGCCTGCGGACGCACAATGTCTCCTACTGTCGAGAGCACTTGGAGGAGTGGGGGGATGAGGAGCACTGCCCCCTGCCTCACTTCCGAGGAAGTGACCCAGCGGTAAGCGGTGCATTTTACACCAGCCAATCTGCTCCTTGGGTCCAGGGACATTTTCAAAGAATGGAAGCCAATTGGAAAAATGTTGACTTGAAATTTCAATTAATACTTAACTGTGCTGGTTGAATTGTAACCAAATGTTGATGGTCTTTTATGGTCTTTGCTGTAATAACTTTAAGTAAATTACTTAACTTGTGTTGCTCTATTAAAATAACTAGCTATGTAATTGGGTGAAAAATGTCACTTTGGAAGTAAAATCAACTAAGCAATTAATTGTAACTGTAGCTTGGTTTAAAAAAAAAAAAAACTAGTCTAAGAATTTGTGGTTTAATTTTGTACTGTCTTACTTTGATAATATCCAGAATAAGAAGCTTTTTAAAAACTCTTGGCTTTAAAGAACGTTTGTTCTTCCTTGCAGTCGTGGAAGTGGATAATCGCTCCGTCCCTCCTTTACATCTGTGAAAGAATCCTGCGTTTCTGCCGCTCTTTACAGCCAGTGACAATTACTAAAGTAAGTTTCCTGCGGTTCTCCTTCTGTGTGCCGTTTGGTTTTTAAGAGGTCAAACACAGCAGCATTTTACCTCTGGTTCCGGTGAAATCCAGAAATTCCAGGACCCACAAGCATTTCATTCAACTGTTTAATTTGATTTAAATTTACTTTGAATTTAATTCAGTTCTGGCTTAAGTAATTACAGCCATTTGCATGTGCAGTTTGTGCGGAATTTCTATCCTGATAACTAATTTAGCATTTTTAGTCATATTGAAATATTCAATATGTTCCCTTTACAGAGTTTCATTGTTCCAGGTTTGATTAATACCGGAAACAAAAGGCAAGCATTACACAGATAGCTGGTGTTATGCTTTTTTAATGCTGGTGATGTAATACTGGGGGAAAAAAAAACAAAGCATTGCTCTACAGATCTGTCACTGTTACTCAGTTACGGGTAAACAAAGCATCAGTCCATGTGACGTTTCCCTGTGGAGGTGGTGACTCACCCGTCGAACGTGGTGGAGCTGCAGATGGCGAAGGTGGCCTTTCGGATGGAGCCTGGCCAGTATGTGTACCTGCAGTGCTCTGCCATTTCCCCCCTGGAGTGGCACCCTTTCACCCTGACGTCTGCGCCCGAGGAGGACCACTTCAGCGTCCACGTGCGCGTGGCAGGGGACTGGACGGCCGCCCTGCATACCGCATGCACCGGCCACCAGGGGGATTCGCGGCTGCCTCTGCCTCGGCAAGTTCCCATGTTGCGTTTCCACCAGATCACACGAGGGGCTTCTATGCCCATTAAACAGCGATACTGTCCTTGGAGGTGGGGCTTGGGTCATCTCAGTTTCATCTTTACTGAGTAGCATCTCTCCCCCAGCCTGGCGGTGGATGGTCCATTTGGCTCAGCCAGCCGTGACGTTTTTCAGTACGCGGTCAGCGTGTGCATCGCGGCGGGTATCGGAGTCACCCCGTTCGCCTCTGTCCTCAAGTCACTCTGGTACAAGTCCTCAGATCCCAGGAAAGCCATGAAACTCCAGAAGGTAACGAGGATTAAACCCTCTAGATCCAAGCCAAACCGGTTGACAGAACTTTAAAGCATGGATGAGATGTGAAATTTAAAAATAATTCGCAGTGTGGGTTTGTGTACTGTACTAGACACAAAATTATGATCAATAATAAAAGGTTTGTGCAGGACAAGTCTTCGTAATCTCAGAGGATGTGGTCATTTTCTTGTGCGGTGCCTAGCTCTACTTCTTCTGGATCTGCCGTGACACCACAGCTTTTGAGTGGTTCCAGGACCTGCTGTTCTCCTTGGAGGGCGACACCACAGGGGCGGGGCGACTCGTCAGCCTGCACATTTACCTCACCAGCTGGGATGATGCTCAGGTACACAGAGGAGGGGTCCCTCTGCTCCTCGAACCCGCAGCCCGGCCTGGGTCTGACATGAGCCTTCGTGTGCGCCTCCACCAGGCACGCCACGTCACTCTGCACCGCGACTCCCAGAGGGATGTGCTCACCGGCTTCAGGGAGAAGACCTTCTTCGGCAGGCCCAACTGGGACCGGGAGTTTCAGAGCATTGCGAGCTCACACCCTGGGTAAGGTTTAAGGGACTGATGTCCGGAGGTCCACCCAGCCAAGGCAGAGAATTTGGGTGCCTGAGACCAAAAGAATGAGATGTATCAGCCAATAATAACCATGAGTATTCATGATATCTGTAATATATTGTGTTATTATTATTATTATTAATGATTGTTGTTGATGCTGTTAAGGTAATGATCTGTAGCCTGTCCTGGGGCCTGTATCATGAAATGAAATTTGTTGGTTAGGTAGAGATAGTCAGATTTAAGGTACCTCAGTTTAAATGGACATTATCTTCTTTCACTTACATTTAGCCCAGACTACCTTAAATCTGACATGTTATCTTGCTAACCCAAAAATCCAGCTATACCGGCCCTGGAATGAAATGTGTCTTTCAGTGTGCTATTAGCCCCCCTTAGAGAGTGTGAGTTTCTATCCGTATCTTTGTGCGGACCGTCCATTAATTTCTATGGGAAAAACCCTAACCATAACAATGACAACCTCAAGCCCTATCCAAAAGTAACCAAAGAAAATACTTTTGGTGTTTTTATTTTTATTTTTATTTGCATTTAGAGATTTTTGTAAAATTGAGTTTCCTGTGGTGCGGACCGAAAAAATCCCCACGACATCAGAATAACAGACTTTTATCACGTTGTGGGGACATTTGGTCCTTACAATGTAATACACACACACACACACACCGTTAGTTACACAAACATTTGTTATACCTTCCTGTGCAGTGAAACCACCCACAGTGGGGAAAGGTGCATATAAAACATGGCAAGCCTGCTAACTCTGATCAGTAGCTTGTTGAGAGTTGAGTGCCCCGAGCGGGGCCTTTTCTGCTCACGCATTCCTCCCTGCGCACTTGCCTCTTCACTCTACCATGATACCTATGTCTGCTTCTCGACGGAGCACTTCAGGGTAAGGTTTCTCGCTCAGGGAATCACCTGGGACTTGACCCCACAACCTTCTGGATGTAAGCCTGTATCCGTAACCGTTCTCATACCTGTTGGATTATGATTACAAGGGGCAGGACCAGCGGCGAGATGAAAAATGAAGCCTCTGATCCTTCCTGTCGGCACGCTCTTTTCTATGCGTTTGTCTATAGCAATATAACTTGTCTGTCCCTGGGGAATGACACCCAACACAAACAGCCCCCCCAAAGGGGGACTACAGGTGTGCGGTGGCCACACAATCTAGGCATTGTGCTGAGGCCCCAGCAACCCCCCTCCCAGGTGGAGGCGCCCTCCTGTGGGATCAAAGCATTTTGGCCCTGGAATTTCTGATGGGTCTCAGATACGGTCATGCTTTTAGGAAGGAGGTTCAACAGCATTCAATTAATGCATTCTCTCACCCCAAAAGATGAAGAACTGTAACACTGCCCTCAGAAAGGTGCCAAAAAATTGCCCTCTTCTTGCTGCACCAGACACCCGGTTTGGAATGCCTTTGCTGGTCCTTGTCAGTCGTAGTTAGCAGTAAAGTCATTTTTCAAATGATTGTTTTCTCAAGAGAGAAATTTCATCTGAAGCACCAAGGGAAGATGGGAAAGACATGAAAACAATTTAATTTAATGAAATTACAGCTAATAGACGCAGAACTGAAATCACAAAAACGAAGACAAGTGATATGGCTTTGTTGGTGACTATACGCCCCCCTGTGGCCATGCACATGAATAGCTTTTGCTCTACCACTGTCCTGTTGGCATTGCTTTGCATCTTTTTCACTCTGAAAAGGCACCTTAATGTGGGTTGGGTAAGTGGCACAAATATGATAAAGCCAGTGATTCAAAATAGATGTGAACCATAACTGGATGGTGGCAGGAGGCAAGGGCTGTTGCTTGTCCTACATGTTCCATACAGTACACATCTCTAATGTCACATAGCACAGACAGATAGCTTTGTCTAGCAAAGGGAATGGACTGACAGCCAGGGAATAGATCGAGAGATAGATTGGACATCTGGTCCCGCTGAAACTACATCTTATGTCATTTTTTTCTGTTGGTTGCCATAGCAGCAACATCGGTGTGTTCCTATGTGGACCCAAAGCCCTCTCCAAGGTCATCCGCAAAATGTGCAGCACCCACTCAACTTCAAAACTGCAGGGAGTGCATTTCCACTTCAACAAGGAGAGATTCTGACACACTGATGAAGATGTTTTTCACGGGCTGTAAACCATGTGGATTTTGCAACCAGGAAAATAAATGCTGTAGTACTTAAGACACTGCAGTGTATAGGTGTACCCAAACAAAGCCCTCATATATCTGTCTTTGACATGACCTGATCTGAATATTGATTTGTCTGGATTTGTAAAGGTGAAGAATGTCATTTATTCATGGTAAAATAGATTTTTAAATATTTCATGAAAACAAGGACATGGTTAATGTTACGTAAAGGTGAATGTCTCCATAAAAATTCTGTTTATCTTGCATGAAAAATTGAATTTGTAACTATAATATACACTCACTCAAACCAAGATCACATTATCATTTTTCATACGTATATATCTCAGATACATATTAAATATATTTATAAGAAGTTTATAAAAATATCTTGTACTCTTAGTATGCCATTTAACGTTTATGTTAATAGAATATAATCAAATACCTTTTATATTGTGGAATTTTGGAAAATGAAACATGAGTATTTTGCGTAATACATTTATTGACTGAATTGTTTGATTTATTCGTAATTCTCCAATGTTTCGCAAAAGTAAATGATGGACTTCTTAAAGATCAATCGATAATAGTCCTACGCTACGTTCTGATTCATTGTTTTAATTACGGACTAGACTCAGTTACCGTTCCATCAGGTCACGTGACTTAACGTGATGTGACGACGAATCACGTGACTGCAGCTGATTTCATACAGCTGCAGATAGGGGCACGAGGTGGACTTGCTGTTCAGCTAAGCATTACAGAAGCTAAGACGTGTGATCCAGCATCGCAAAAGCAGTTACCCTCCTGAGATTGTCACACACTACAGGGTCCATAGATCATCAACAAAAGACACCAAGTTGGTAGCAGCTGTGTAGCGGAAAACATTTTAAGTAGAGCTGCCAAGGAAGAATGGCCAGATTCATTAAAGCTAATCGGAAGACAAAGCTCTGTTCAGAAATAGTCTTCTGAACGCACAACTTGTCTAGCCCTGAGACTGTTCCGAGGGTAAAGTGGTTCCTACCTAGGACTAACTGTACCCGCTAGAATAGCCATCAGTATATGTCACTAACAAAGCGTCGGAACTCCCTCTAGCGGTTTTGGAATGTCACTGAGCAGGGCAAACAGCTTACAAGGGCAAACGGAAATCCCGCCTTTCGATAGCCGATTGGAAGTGGGTTACTGTATCTTAAACGGCATTGGATAAATGCTTGTCGATCAAGTGACGAAGTCCCTACAACCGGAACATCATCATCCCGGTGAGGAGCACGTTATTGTATTTTCTTTCATTTAACGGCGTTTTGGGCACATGTTGACTCAAGATTGTTACACAGAGTAGAATTTTTGCTGGAGTAATGTGTATTATAATATTAAGACGAAGTAATTTTCGGGGCTTCAGCACTCGGCGTGGCGTTAGTCTAGTTACCGCTAAGCATTGTAGAGTTCAGTTGTCTAGCTCAAAGAAAGTAAAAGAGAGATTAGGTTGAGCTCCCTATAAATTTGCAAACGTCTGCTACAGACTTTTGCCGAGGTGTTTTATTGTCGCAACTTGCATGACATCAGCGCTTCTGTTAATTTATGCATGACACAATTGTCTGTCCTTTGAACTACCCAGCATAGTGGCATTTTTATGATGTAAGTTGTTGTTGTTGTTATTATTATTATTTTATTATTATTATTATTTATGACAACAATAATATTTAATGTTGCTGAGTTTCAGTCTTTATCCTCTCTCACTGTCTGTGTAACCATCAGTTAATTTTTAAATGAGTCAGTACATTGATTATATTGCAAAATAGCCATTTTTTTGTTATATTCGGTCAGTAACGTGTATGTTGTATGTATTAGTGTAGTGAAGCAGTTTATTTGAATTTGATTGAACAGTGTTTAGTACTTTACTTGACCGCGTGGGGGCGATGGTTCATAGTACTGTTTACATATTTCTTTTAACATGGTATGCGTCTTACTTAACAGCGTTTCCTTAGTTTTCACGGATAAACTATGTCCGTTTTGTAACTTTTTTTTGTACATTTCTATTATTCAAGATTTCTTGAGTGTTGTCCAAATTTAAATACTATTGATTTGTTTAGCGATTATGTTTAGAGATTTGTGTTATATACAGCACCTGTTTAAAAATCTGATTAACCTGTGATCACTGGTATTGTACTGATATTTTATTTCTGAAACAGTCCTTTGCAATTAAGCATACATTTTCCATAGTGCTTTATAGGTTCTTTTTTTTTTTTTTTTTTTACACAATAACCCATAAACAATGTTGGATTTTAGTCTTTGTAAAAATGGCCTGTACACATTTCCGACGTGTAGTCAAATAAATGTCACAAGAATTCTACAGTATATATCGCTGTCATTTGGAAGAATGACTATATTATATTTATATTTAATGATTTATGCAGCAGGCTGTTTAGTAAGGGGCAGCATGGTGGTGCAGTGGTTGGCACTGTTGCCTCACACCTCTGGGACCAGGGTTCAGGTCAAGTTCCATGTGTGCGGAGTTTGCATGTTCTCCCTGTGCCGTCATGGGGTTTCCTCTGGGTACTCTGCTTTCCCCCCACAGTCTAAAAACATGCTGAGGCTAATTGGAGTTACCAAATTGCCCGTAGGTATGCATGTGTGAGTGTCTGGTGTGTGAATGTGCCCTGCGATGGGCTGGTGCCTTGTCTTTAGTTGTTCCTTGGATTGTTCCTTGCCTTGTGCCTGTAGCTTCCAGGATAGGCTCCACACACCCTCAATCCTGAATAGGACAAAAATCAAAGTGCAATTTGACAGGAGCAATCATAGCTCATCAAACGATTGCAGCATTTAATGATGTTAATCTTCTCGTATAGATGGAGCTAACGGTACTAACGTCGCTGATTTCAGGAACTGCAGTCAAAACCTCGCATTTATATTTCAGAATCACAGCTCAAGGAAATAGAAATACGGGAGGTCCAAAATGGCCATCCATCCACCCGCTTTCCACAGCGGCCTGTCCTATAGTGACTCCAATGTGCTCATTTTCAGCTGGGAAATGGCAGCGTCCAGCAAAATCACGGCCTTTCGACTCCCACCTCTGCCCACCATTGGAGAGATCATACGGCTGTACAACCTACGGGCAGAGAGGCAACTCTCCCAGAATTTTCTCCTGGATATGAAACTCACAGGTAAGCCCTACTTCAGTTTCACCTCACCTGAAATGAGTGGGAAGTGAGGGAATTCAGGTAAATATGGGCGTTCTAAATGACCGGGCACCAGCACAGTCGCCTTTAGGTGCTTGACAGAGTCATCAGGATCAGGAATGTAGCTTGACACAGCAGTCAGTGTTTTTCAGCAGTCGGGTAGGGTGGGGGTGAGTCAGAGGAAATGGTGCATACAGTGATGGTTATGGCGGTGGGGAAAGCTATCGACTTGGCCCCCGTGCTAAATCTGGCTGTTATGTGTGTAGGTGTATTTAGGACTAAGTTTCAAACTGAAGAGCATTTGTCGAGTTTCATACAAGACTGTTTTTGGCTTAATGGAACATTGGGATGTTTTGTTCCTTTTCTGTGTTTTACTGTGTTTTTTGCAGCTTTTTTACCCCCTGATGTAAATCACTGTGCGGTAGCATATAAACTGCCATGGAAAAACCCCCATGATCCTTTGCAGACAAAATCGTGCGGCAGGCAGGGAGTCTGAAGGGCGCCCATGTGTGTGAAGTTGGCCCAGGGCCGGGGGGCCTGACCCGGTCCATCCTCAATGCTGGCGCCGTCGACCTGCTGGTGGTGGAGAAGGATGCTCGCTTCGTTCCCGGCCTGCAGGTAGGCTGCCTGTGGTAGAGCCTGCCTTTCTGTCTTCATTACTCCCCAGGTGTTTGGTTTCACGCTTTGGCCTAATGCCGCTAAATCGCCATTTTTCACAGTATACTCTTGGGCAGAAATTAGCATATTCTTGCATGCAAGTTGCTCTTGAATGGGCCTTGTGTTCAGTTGCTAATGCGGCCCTCCTTTCTATACAGAAATTTTAACTAAAAGCTGCGTAGCTACCATTATTCGCAGATAAGATGCGTTGCGCATGACTACGGAACACTTGCTTGTTGGGTGACTGGACTGACTAATCTGATTGAAAAGTCTTTTGAATCTACAGTTGTATATTATACTGAGCTCTGTAATGATCAGGCTTCAAAATGTCAAAGATTTCTGTATTATTAGGCACTTGATAGGGTTAATGTGATAAAATGTGCAGCATAATCCGAATGCAACATTCAGATATGTATTCTATAAAATATATCTCAATTTGCAGGTAAAATAAGAGGTGATGTTAGGTGTACTTCATCTGAACATTTCAGATCCGCTTTTTCATTGTGTTTAATGGACCCAAAATGGAGGCCAGCTGATGCATCTTTCAAAGTGGAAACGGTTTCCGGTTAATTTCTGGAGTCAGGTCTAATATTCTCTTAACATACTTGGATAGACTAAGAGTTTCCTTTCTCAACCCACAAGGGAGGCAACTTAAGTGAGAGCTGGGCTCCCTTAAAACATTAAGTGAAGTATCCTATTTTAGATCCAGCAAATTAATATTCCATGCAGCGAGTTTCGTTCGAAAAGAATGTTGACATCAAAAATGGCGAAAGATGGAATGCAAGTCAATGCTTAATGTATGGTTTAATTGGTGCCGTTTGCCGCCACAGGGATTTCACATTCATGCCAGGTTTTGGTGGGATTTTTCCCCCCACTTTTCTAGTGCAGCATGTGCATTTTGTGGCTTAAAGACGGTGCTGTGGCTCAGCCTGCTCGCGTCAGGTGACGGTGTGTTCATCTTCCCCGTTTGCTTTCATCATGTGCCGGGCCATCGGGCACCAGGGTCCTAATTAGACGGCTGTTGTTGCAGCTCCTGTCGGAAGCGGCCCCGGGGAGAGTTAGAATAGTGCAAGGTGACATACTGACCTACAGAATGGACAGAGGTTTCCCGAAAAAAATAGCCAGGAGATGGGAGGAAGGTGAGTGTCCCGGCATCTCGGGCTGGCATCCAGTTTACATCTGCGCTGTACTATATAAAGCACTGTGCTATGCTAAATTATGCTAGCCTCCTGCTGGAGAACTGTGACAGTCTGTCATTAGAAATGGTACATGTGGTGCCCCCCACCCCCAACAGAACCTCCAGAGCTGCACATCATCGGGAACCTCCCCTTCAGCGTCTCCACCCCCCTCATCATCAAGTGGCTGGAGTCCATGTCGGACAGAAGAGGCCCCTTTGCTTTCGGACGTACTCGGCTGACCCTCACCTTCCAGAAGGAGGTTGCAGAGGTGCGTGCAATTTTTATTTTTTTTTTATACTTAGTTTGCTTTTGGTGATGACTGCATCTCGGCGAAAAGGTGTGACATTATGAAAAGATTGCTCAGGCTCACTGGGGGACAAGGTGTTGTCAGGCGTCATCTTGGAGAGCTTTGTACTATTTCTGTAATATGCCTGTATTATTATCCCTGTTTTTCTCCCCTGGATCCATCTCCTCTGTAGTTGGAAGTGTTGTTGTCCCATGTGAATGATCCAGAATATTTGCTACACGGAACCTAAACAAGCCAGTCATGATTATTAACTCTGGATGTCGAATAATACTTGTAATCCTGGGGTTTTTGTTTTAAATTCCCATAATGCAACTTGCAGAGAATGCAGGAGGCCGAGAAGAGAAGTGTTGTTAGACGGGAGTGTGCGTGGCATGAGGTGGCCCACTTCCCAGCCGAGTCTCTGGAGCATGAAGCGTTGTAGTGGTCAAAGAGTTTGCACTTTGAACCTCGAGCGTCACTGGTATAAACCCCAGGGAAGTCCAGCATCCCTGAGTGTGGTGTGAATTGACACAGCAGCTGCTGTACCCAGGAATGTGTGAACCTGTTAGCCACTCCTTCCAACAAACGAGGTCACGCTGGGGTTTCCTCCTTGCAGAGGCTGATTGCTGGCCCTGGGAGCAGACAGAGAAGCCGTCTGTCTGTCATGGCCCAGTACCTCTGCAAAGTACGGCACTGCTTCACCATCCCGGGACGAGCCTTCGTACCGAAACCCAAGGTACCATCCTACGTCCTTCCCACCACATTGCTGTGTTTTTGTCAGACCCCACCGCAGCCAGCCTGGGGGGTGTGCCGTGTTGGATGGGGAAATCTCCCATCCGGATCTGCTGCCACGTAGGACTTTTCTTTCTGCATCAGTACGGCTCCCTGTGGGCTTGATAACGGCAGAGGCGGGCTAGATGTAGCAGCACGCAATGCATTAATGAGCGCCTAGCATGGCGTGCAGGTAGCCAGCTGCGTTCAGGAAGCTGCAGTCGGGCCTTCAGAAGTCGCTGCCTCCTAGAGGTCTTTTTGAAGATGTGCAGGAAAGCTGTGAAGGTTTCTGACTCCTAGCGGTGTGACATGTGGATGGAAAATTCTGCTCATCTGGCGGAGAAGTCAAACCATTTGAGAACTTCAAACAAAGTGATTTTCTTGCTGGTTGGGTGATATGAACAGGCAAGTAAATATTTCATCCCAGCTGTGTGTGTGGTGGGGGGAGTTGTGAGGATGAGTTAAGTGAATGAAAATGTGGCTTATAATTCATGCTGTCAGAATAAATGACTGCACTGACTGTTTCGTCAGAGAGAGGCACCTTACTGGAGGTCCCAGCTAAGCATGTGTGTACTGTGAGCATGTTTAGACAGATGTGGAATCGGGCACTGGGATGAAACCACCACTTAGACAAATCTTAATGCAAAATGGGTTTTCAGGTCGAAAGGATTCTCATTGGTTGTTTTGAGGTAAAGAGGTTATGTTGCGTAATTTTATTTGTGTAGTAATTATGAGCTTTTTGCTTCCTGTGGCTTCCCATAGCAACAAATCTGTGCGAATGTTTTCCCTACTGAGCAGCACCCCATTTTCTTTATTCATATATTATGGGAATAATTATCACTTTCTGTTCTGTATTCTTTCTCAAGGCATCGTGTGTAATATTATTTTTTTTGTTCATTAAATCTGTGTTGCACTGTGTTGTTTACGGTATTTAAAAATGGATTTGGATTATTTGCCCTCATTTTATGGTGTGTTTAAATTAATTTTGCAAAACTAGCACTACCCTCTCCTGCAGAGAGACGTGTTGTTACTTTGCACAAGTAACCATTTAACCTCGGCTTTTGACAACGGCATGGTGAGTGTGAAACCCTCAGGTGTGGGTGTTAATTGCACCCCGCCTCCCTCCCTCATGCTTACATGCTCAGTGCTGCCCACATCCCCCCATAGAGACGGAACAGCCATGCTGAGATTTGTGGACAGATCGGGTGGCACTCCAAGGGACAGAAATCATGATGGATATCGATTTAATGCAGAGCAGAGTCCACCCCGGGCAGATGGATGTTTCTGCCCAGTCATCGGCAGTCTGAGCAATGGCTGCTTCATTCCACCGTCTGCAAAGGCGACGAGATGGACGCCTGATGTCTTCTTGTTATGTGGTCTTCTCTGGGGGCGTGGGTGGAGTTGCTCTTTCGAGACTTGCTTATTATCATAATCAGGAAAGTAAACGTCGATAAGCAGATGACTACTGCAATGCAATGCAATTTTATTTATATAGCGCATTTTCACAACATTAGATTGTCTCAATGCGCTTTGCATTTTCTCTGCCACCTAAAGACCCCCCAGTGAGCAAGCCAAAGGTGACAGTGGCAAGGAAAAACTCGCTAGAAGGAAGAAACCTTAGGAGGAACCAGGGGGCCGGCAGAGGAGTCAATCAAACAAAACAAGATGACAGAACTAAGCATTTTAATGGTGGAATACATGTATGCAAGGGAAGCTGCTGATAAGGTCTGACATTATTGGATGGGTGGTCAAGTTGTGTTGTCGGCTAAATTATGATGGAGTGCCAGTGAGTGACAATGCGTGCAGCCGCGCTGGTGACTGGCTTGTGTGTAAGGTGTAGAATCCGAATGTGTGCAGATTGGATTCCCATTCAGCAATTGTTTTTAGCCAGATGAACCACCTTCTTTTGTGGTACCATGTGTCCCTGTTGTTTTAACTCTTCCATGAATAAGGCTTTATTGCCAGATTACAACCATTTCAAAGTACATTCTTTGTTCGTTTTAAAATTTGTTGACTTAAATGGATGTTTCTAGTTCGGAGCCAAGCTACCGGAAAAATGGCATTTTCCTCCTTGCTCTCTATTTGCTGCGAATAAACGGGGTCAATTAATGCATCAGGAGCAAAGGAAAGAGATTTCAATGACGTTTCGTGAGCCGGTAAATGCCTGAAGGCACGCTGCCTCATGTATCAATGTCCCAAGTTAAAAGCTAAAAATACTCTACTGTAGAGCACTCTACCAAGGCAGTGACTGCTTTTTCAACAATTTAAAATAACGAAATAACAAAAATTGCATTACAGGTGTGATTGCAACATTGCTTGAGGTCAGCAATGCACCTTTAATCAGCTTCTCTTTTGTATTTGTTTTCGCAGTGAACGCAAAGACGTCAATCTTAATACCTTTCATTTGAGCGAGGTTTTGTCTGGAAATAATTCAAAGAACCAATACAGAAATCACTGTATATGCTAATGTAATACTGTTCTAAGTGGTAACTGAAGGTTCATATTTCTGCATTACTGAAAATCATGGTGAGAATTCATCTGTTCTGCAGTTTTTGATATGCAGGGAGCCAAAAAACTCGAAGGCTGCCGATTTTTCACAATGTCACAATGTTTATTTAAATATTGCGTCGCCCTACGCATTCTCCGTTTTGTCCCAAACTCTATTTTGCTTTTGCAAGCAGTGTTTTGGTAATTATTAGGAGGTCCCTCTGATGTTTTGATCTTCAAGGGGACCTCCTGCACTGGCAAGGTTGATCTGAACCTGAAGGTGCTGACCGTGTCCCATCTGCAGCCTTCATTATGATTGTTTTCCATAACAACGTGCCTAGAGGTGAAAAATATTGAGTGGTGGCAGAGGAATAGGTGGGACATTTTTAGTGACGATGGGCTTGGTGATTGATGGTGCAGCGACTGACTGCTTTATTTCTCTTGTGTCAGTAATTGAAAGCTCTCCCACAATGCGTCTGCCTAGTAGCATGTTAACAGATCTATCACTGGCTTTGCACTTGTGCTCTTTCCTCTATTGCTGCCTGCAGTGTACTTTTTGTTGCAACGGACTTCGCTCTGAATGGCGTAAAGCTGTTTTGGATGATGGAAGCTCTTCTGCCGTGAACTCACCTTGCAAGGCTTTCATCCTGCCACAGCCAGTGTCCATGGTCTATCCGGATTGCTCTGCTGGGTAGAATGTAGGTTAAAAACACAGAGGAACAGATCTTATTAGTGTTTGCCTATAAGGGCCTTGGTTGTTCTCGATCATCTGTGTCTTGCATAACTAGAATCTTTGAATAATCCGGAGTCCGGTGGCTGTTTCCAGAAGTGTTGCCATATGTCAGAATAGTGACTGCAATGAGGGCCGTGAAAAATGTCCTTTAAAAAAATCAAGTTTATTTGTGCAGTCCTCATTCAAAATGTGACATTCAGTGCTGCTCAGTTAAATATGGCCAATATGTAAAACAGAGGCCCGAAGGGAGAACACTGAAAACAATTCCTGAGAGTGGGACGGCTCTGAGCGTTTGGCCGCCGTGGGTTAGGTGTGCTGCTGCCATGACTGATACGTCTGCCAGACAAATTAAGCTGACGTAACACTTAGCAAAGCAGGTAGGAACAATGCCGATCCTCTCGCAGTCCTGGCTGCCTACCCCAGCTGTTTTCACTTCAGACAAAAATTATGCACCCACTATATCTAGCAGCAAAAGCAAAGGATATGTTGACATTTGGAGGGGTGCACAGCGATGCCAGTTGTGTATGGTGGGGGGGGGGGGGGGGGGGCAAAACAGGCTGACGTGTGTCTCATACAGCACTTATCAGGTTTATAATATTTTTCAAAAGGGCTCTGCTGGCATCTTGTTGCTCGTATTCATTTTCTGAATGTTTTTATGATGTGTTCTGAAGGCCTATTACAAGACTGAGTCCTCTCCCACTGAGCTGCTTTTTAGGGTATGTTGCATGGCTAATGTGAGGACTGCAAGCCGCCAACAATCCCACGCTCTGCACATCTTGTTCCATCCAAAACATTCTGGCAGGCAAATGTGGGCTATCGCCAAACAACAACCAAGAAAGACATTAAAATGATTTTACAGCCACAATTTAGCTTCCACAAAATAATTTTATTAATAAAAATATAACTACTTGCACAAGCACACAGAGACGACGGACCATCCTGAGCTGCTCTGATTTATTAGCAAACTACGAAAAGCTTTGACATCAACAAAAATAAACTGCCATTATCAAAATAACCCAATCTGTATTTGCACTGTACATTAGCTGAATTTTGACACACAAGCCCACCGTTTTGTGCTTGGAGCATTTGGCACTAGTAATGAAGCAATGTGCAGATGGGGAAGCTGCACAATGACGAAGCACGTCAGTTAGGGGTTCCTCCCTCCCAGCTGGTTTATCCACTAAAACCTGTCTGGGAGGATGTCCATGGAACTGATATTTACAGCTAGCGGAATGGCTGCAAACAGGTCAGGGCCCGTTTTGGCCCTTACCCTTTGGCAACAAACTGACATTCGCCATCTTGCACTCCAAGTGTCAAGTAGTCTTCTTATAAAGAAGATATTAGCATGCTCTGGTATTTCAATGAGGCATATAGTCATGGCTATAACCTGGGAAAAAAGATGAACTGCCCTAAGCCTGGGCGCTTACACCGGCTGGTGATGACCGCTGTGCTCTTAGGTTAGTATGGAGATGGTTATAACATACAAAAAATAAAATAAAAAATCCAAATTTCACTTCATTGTTTACAGGTGCCCAGAATCCTTAAAGTTAGTAATAGGGCCCATATCAAAGAAACCTTTTGACCAATTTGTTTTTTGGTGATTTTTAAACTGAGACTTTCAATTTTCTGTCTATTTAATGTTACTATTTTGTGTTTTGAGTTAATACAGGCAAGAGTTTGACAGATTGTCACACTGTTGACAATGAAGCATATAATCTGCCCATAAGGGCAGCCAACTTGCCGGAGGTGCCTGCAGTGAGCAGTGTGGTAGCCTGTGAGCAGCGATCTGGGCTCAGCCATCTGCTCGCCCGCTCATGGGGCTCTGCCTGACTGAAAGAACGCAGCACCGTACGGATCTCAGCCCAGGGCCGTCAGGGGTGCTGCCTGTATTGGACTGGAGATGAGGCAGCTGGCACTGGGTGCCATGGTGACACACACACATGCACACACTGTGCGTGCACCTCTGGAAGGACAGAGGGAGAGAGGGGACTGTACAAACGGTGTGAGAAAACAAGGCCCAGTCTGCTCATCGGCAAGGTTGGGGCTATTGAGCTCCAGGTGCATAGTCTCCCGTGAGTGAGAAACTGCAACATATGTGCTAGTGACGTGAGGGAAGCCGCAGATGGACAGTGAGATTAAAAAAAGAACACGCACTCGAATGTTCATGAGATTATAAAGCATGCACCATTTGAATATCAGCACAGTGCATTCATTTAAGTCTAAATCATGCTCAAACTGTTTCTTCTCCCTGCATTTTATAATATTGCATTCACTTTTATAAACACAGTCTTTGACCACATTGCAGCTCTGGAATGATATGAGGTTGATAAGGGAATCCCTCTGTTTAGCGACAGACTGTTTGTAGACTGTATCCTCCACGTAGTGTTTCCTGGTCAGATGGAATGGCAGGGGGGCAGAAAGCAGAGCTGCACGAGTAGTGTAGCTGAAGGAGCTTTGTCCCCAGGCACTGAGCCACCCCAGCAGTGGGGTTGATGATGGCAGATGTTATCTCACAATAGGGGGCTCAAAGTGGTGCCACAGCAATTCCAGCAATAGTCTCTGACCCAGACCACCTCCCCAGCAACCCCAACACACAGACACGCACACAATAAAGATATTTGGGCAAGAGGCTCTGTTACCATGGCAATGAGGACAGCGCAAGTGAAAAGCACATGCTGCTCAGTGTGTGAGAGTGGCACGTATGTGTGTGTGTGTGTGTGTGTGTACAGAATAAATTAGCAGTATGCAGCCGGCTAGCCGCAGCTTGTTTTTGTTGGGGATGAATGGGAACTGAAACGGCGGCATTATATCAGCCGTCTGCTCCACCCGTGGAGGGTGTCGCTCCCTTTTTCTTGAGAAAGAGGAGCTAGACTGTGGCTCATGTTTGTGTTTTGATTTAATTTGCTACTTGGTGCCCTTATTTATTGTGTTGTTTTGAACAGTCTTACTGATGTATGTTTACTATAGGTTGTGAAGTTCGATAGTATAGGGTCTGCTTTTCAGATTCTACTAGGCATTCCTCTGCATAATTTACTAACTTCAGACAGCATGCTGCGGCAGAATAATCGCCATTCCATTAACTTATCAAAATAAGACACAAAATGATCCAAATCAGAACTGTTATTCTAGCAAATGGCTAACTACAAAAAGCTAAGGATAGCATTCACATATTGCCTCTTAAGGATGTATTGCCAGTTTATTAAAATTAAATGATTGTTAGTAGCTAAATAATTGCTTTTTCGATTCAAACCTTTGGCGAGTGGGGGGGGATGCTTCATACAGTTAATCCATTCCCCATGGAACTGTTAATATCTCCTGGAGCTGGACATCTGTATTTAGTCAATGGCTCTCTCCTGCCTCATCCCAGCGATGCCGCAGCATGGTTTACACGATAGATTCAGTGTTTGCAGCCTGCTTTCTGAGATGTTGCTGGGGGACTCTCCACATCGCTTGTGCTTGCAGCGCAGGAAAGTGGGGAGGGGGTTGTCAGTCATCACCACCCCCTCTCCTCCTCCATCTCACAGTTTCAGAGCTGCTGAGTGGTGCGGTCTTCCTCCTGAAACAGTCGCAGGCTACACATAGTCCTGCAGGCTGTAGCCCGCCTTGCTGTCCAGAGGCGAGAGAGAGCAATACGGATGCTGTATCTGCTGCTGGATGAGATGCTGCTGTTGGTGCTGCTGCAGTAGCTTGTCAGGGGGAGTGAGGATCAGGTCCTGGTGGCCCCGTCGCTTCCCCGGGCAGGACATGCAAAAAATTGATCCCCCAACAAAGAGGAATCCTGAAGATACGAAGGCCACGTACACTGCCCCACCCGGTTCGAATTTATTGCTTTCCGGCACACTGGAGTCCAGGAAGTTGGTGATGACCTCATTGGTGAACCAGGATGCAGGGACCAGGCAAAGGAGGCCAGCCACGATGAAGCATGCCCCGCTGGCAATGGCCGTGTGCCTCTTGGACTGCCGGCCACCCCCCCAACGGGTGCACTTGAGGCCCA
Organism: Petrocephalus schoutedeni; assembly: GCA_026780765.1. Classification (NCBI taxonomy): domain Eukaryota; kingdom Metazoa; phylum Chordata; class Actinopteri; order Osteoglossiformes; family Mormyridae; genus Petrocephalus; species Petrocephalus schoutedeni. The sequence goes on along the minus strand of JAODKL010000027.1, from coordinate 22,615,639 downwards.
GGGAAGCAAGGCACAAGCCCAGGCTGGCGAGCACGCAGGACAGCACCATGGAGGTGCGTGCCGTCTGCAGGTAGGCAGGCAGTGCCAACACGGAGTACTTCAGCGTGCAGCTGAATACACCTGTACTGTACCAGGTACAGTCCATCCACAGCCCCTGCATCTGGGAGATGGCCGTTATGATGTTAGAGCCTACATCAGCGCTCACCTTCCAGTTGGGCAGCAGTGTGGACACCGTGGCCCCAAAGACGCCCAGTAGTGCCAGGATGAAGCCGAAGATCTGCATGCCGGCAGAAGCCATCCCTGCACCCTCCCCTGTCCTCCCCCTGCCGTCAGGGGCACCCTCGCCCTGGGTCCTCTTGCCTCCCTTTTGTATCCCCCTCTGCAGATCCCAGTAATAGATCAGTCTTCAGCACCAGCTTCTGTGGACTGTGGAAAAAGCAAAACAGGAATTCAATTTAGAAGGATGCACCCCCCCCCCCAACCCGCTCCTTTCTGGGGAACAAAGGAAAGCGTGAGGCCAGACGAGCAGGCTGGAGAGCGAGACAGACTGTGTGTATGTGCCCGTTCAGGGGAGACGCAGGCAGACTGCGAGGGAGCAGGAGCAAGGAGTTTCTGCTATTTGCAAGCCTCAATAAATGTACTTAAAGCTGCAGTGTCCTCTCCGGGAAGGAGAGAGTTAGTATGTTAGTCTGCGTCAGTGACCTTCCTCACCAATAAGGCGAGGTAGAACATTACATATAAATCACCATTTAATCACATCCGTTTTTATATTCAGCATGCTTAAAAAGTTAAAAGGGTAACGACAATTATTTTAATGCTTTTCCTTATCAAGGGAGTGTAAAGGAAATCGGGCTTTCCTTGCATTGTCTTAAAATAATTGTCACCATAGACAGGAATGTAGAGCAGAGTTAAAGTGAATGCATAATGTGTTTACTTAAATGTTAAAAATGCTTACCTCTCCGCTGGTGCAGACCCAGTGCTATGACGAGCCAGTTTGTTTGCAGCGATTTCTGAGCGCGCACTAGGAGGGAGGAAAGGTGGGGTGGGTGAGGGCTTAACTGCACAAATCCAGACGTGTCATCAGTTTCTTTGGCTGTTAGGGGAGCTCTGAGTCCCGATCCCCCACATGCTCGCCGGGTGTGTGAAAACGGGTTATTTTCCGTCCATTGAAACCGAAAAGAACCCCCACGTCATTAGTCTGTGAGCTGACACGCTTAATTTAAAAGGTCATCGTTCTGGTGTGGCTGTGTCCATACAATAGTCATTCATAACTGGGGGAAAATTTCATATTATCTCTAACAATTGCGGCTTATTTGGCTTAAACACGATAAGAGGGGAAAACGCCACTTACGCGTAGCTTGTGTGTGTGTGTGTGTGCGCGCGCGTTAGCTTTCCTTCTCTATTCCTGGAGTTCATTCCCGCCCGACTCGCCGAACTAGCAAAGTCCCCATCCGGCCGACGGCTCCGAGATTAGCGACGGTTAGTGCAGAAAGGCGGTCAGAAAGCCGCCGAGGTCCAGTTTCAAGCCGTTTATATCCGATTAGCCGACGGACCGTTAGAAGGCGTCCGTTACTCCGCCAGCGCGCGCATCCTCACCTGCGCGAGCCGGCGTTTCCCGCCGCGAGCGCGAGCCTCCTCCCGCCGTGGCCGGTCGCTGCCTTGCACGCCGTCCGCCGCGGGTTCTCCGCTTCACTCTGCCCACGTTTGCGCTACCTAGCTGCTGTTTTAAGCAGCGCCAACAGCCTTTATGCGACGCCTTCAGACGTGTTGAAACGTGTTTCAGACGTGTCATGGATTTAAAAATAAATAAATAAAACTTGCCGATATTTGTTGTCTGGCGAATATAGCTGTCCCCGGCGGCCTCATCTCTTCGCGAGTGTGGTTTGCTGTCCCTTAATAATATACACATTCTGAAGTTATCGAAAGCCTTATGTAATCAATTATGTAACCGTGGCTTGTCAAATATGAAACTTTAATTTTGTGAAATGCATTTAACTCCTTTTAGGTTTACTATTAACATTTTATAGTACTAAAATACAGTAGCTTAGTAAGATTTGCATTAAGAATTGGAGAGAAATAATATATATATATATTACAAAGGTGGTTGAAATATGCCCCCTTTCCCTTTTTAATCTTCCTGCTGTAATTTCCCATGGGAGGAACCTAGACATGCAGTAGAGTGCCTTGTTTTTCTTCTTGATGGAGAAAGTGATCTCAGCAAGGGTGCGGTAAACTAACAGCCTGGCGTGTCTAACGTGACCCTTCCCTGACTGGGTCATCACCGAGCTCTCAATGGAGACTTAAAGTTATGACTGCTGCCCTTCCCCCTGCACCGGCCCCCTCTGTAGATGGGGGTAGGGAACACTAACATGGCTTTGATTCATCAATGACAACAGAAGGCAAAGAGGTTGGGGGGGGGGGTGCAGGGTATGGCAAAGTTTATTGAACCAGGTTCAGCCGGAGTCCAGTATTCCCAGCCCATTACAAACGGTCTTTATAATGGATAATCCTGCTCCCCTTTGAGACCATTGTAAGTGTTACCGTATGTGTGTGTCTGTGTTCCAGTAAGATCATTGACCTGAGGGTTGCTTTGGCTTTTCCTTATTGTCAGTAAGACCATTTTCACAGTAATCATGTATACCAGTGTTGTCAGGAATGGTGCAAATACTGTAAGTCAAAACCTTTGTGGATGCTGACCTTGGGGTGACAGACTTCAGTGTGTGTGTGTGTGTGTGTGAGAGGGGGGGGAGAGAGAGAGTATCATCAATGAGGTGCTGAGCCAGTATTTATGCTGTATGACATGAATAAGGGTACGAGGGTGCTGCGGCTAGCATGGCCTGCAGTGTGTGGTGATGTCGCAGCCCGATGGGCTGTTACAGGCACATTCCATTTATTTTACAATCTCTTGTCACCATATGGCATGGCAGAAAGCAGAGCTGCAGCCTAGCGATTCTCAGAAGAGCAAACCGAATGTAAAATCATCCCGGCTGGTCCCTTCACAGTCTACTTTATTTTTTTTGTATTTTCTTTCAAATATCATAGTATTTGTGGTTTTGTAATTTTGCCAAAAGTACTGTAATAGTACTAGGAATACAAAAGTATAGTAAACCTAAGTTGGTTTATTTGGAAAATTGTTCTTCCCCTATGTTATGCAATAATTGTTAAATGCTGACGATTTTTTATTTGTTATATCTTTTGGGGTAAAAAAACAGGGCAGCTTACTCTGTCGACGACGATAAACAGTACGGCTGTTTCTAGTACCTTATTCTAAGATGTGGACATGCTATGGAAAGCCACGTACAGATGAAAGTGGGCCATTTGCGACCTCGTAACTGAAACCCACAATGGGGTTGGGATAATTGTGTGCTGTTAAATTCTCATGAAATTCCCATCTCGGTTTATATGAAAATATAATAAACAAGTGAAATCTTGGGACTTCCTAAGTCCCTTTCAAATGTCTAAAAGCATTCTCAGGTCAAATGCTGTTGTGGAGATATTATTGAAGGTCTTTGAGAGCTCATGTGTTATGTTATGTGAGCGGCCCTGTATACTATCTAGCAATTAAGCAGGATAGTTTACGGGCATGTGTTATTGTTTTGTGTGTGTGTGTGTGGGATGGGCAGAATGTGAAGCACCTCTAGCCATTTTTGCACAGTAGCCGGCTGGCCCTGAGTACCTCCTCACCATGACCAAGTAATTGTGGACTGTCCTTTTTTCAAGGCATTGTCAATTTGCTTCCACTTTTCAAGAATGCTACTTTTTCCTGTGCATCTATTAAGCAGTCATGCATTCTGTTGTTTCTGCTTTTGCTCGCCCAAGCCTGAAGTCAGTCTGAAGGCAAGGGAGACGAATGTGATGGCAACTCAGGTGGAACCCCCAAGACGGCCATTGTCTCGGCTGGGTAATGCTCACAAGGACAAACGACAGATTACTGCTTGGGGCATGCTGGGAACCTGCTTGTCTGTAGATGAGAAGCTTTGGCGAAACTGTTTATGGAGTCATTCATTTGATGAAGTTGCTCAATTTTGACCGTACCATCATTTAATGTCATATTAAATTATCAGTTAACTGGTATGCGTTTTCTATAGATCCTATTAAACTAACAACCACACGCAGATCCTGTGTGTGTGTGTGTGTGTGTGTGTGTGTGTGTGTGTGTGTGTTTTATTGTAACTGGTTACAAACTATATGTGAGTTGGTTACATGAAAGACTTAGTTATTATTATCCCATATCTTGTATGATATCAGCATTACAAATAAAATAAATAACAGGGACAATTTGCGTTTTTCAAAGAGCTTTGATAATGAATTAATTTTGAGAATATGATGTAAAAATCATTAGGATCTCTGTTGTCTCATTTAAAAGGAATGTTCTCAAGGCAGCAGTGTATTAAAAAAAATTCAGAGGTCAAGGGAAATTTTATTTTTGGAGCCTTAAATGGAGAATGACAGTGTCTGGGGACTGTTGTCTCATATTCTGAATTCGCTGTTGGGTAGCAGTGAAAAGTTGAACAAAGCAAGGCATAGTAAAATATAAAGAAATGGCTTTTAAAGTTTACGACAAGGATTTTTCAGCAAGAATGGGTAGAGAAGGATTGATGTTCAGGATATATCACAGCAGAGGAGCCACTGATGTTGGCGTATGCGACGTTCATAAATCAGACTGTAAAGTGACTCGGACATCCCTGCAGCTGAGATGCCGCGGCCTCCATAGTTGGAAAATCGACTTCTTTCTGCTCCTCTCTTAAATCATGAACTGCAGAATATAAATGGCCTGATTACTCCCAGGGACAGACTTCCCAGGAATCCTCCACTGTTACTCTTAGTGCAGAAGCTTCCCATTTGCCTCTTTTTAAATGTTCTGCCCTGGACATTCAAAGCTGTCCTCACATGAGAGGGAGGACAGCTGCTCAGATTCATTCAGTTACTATGGGCTTGTTTCTGTGCGATTTTGAAGCTGACAGGTGATGCGTAAAGACTGCCACCGTCTTAGTTGCTCTCTTCGTCAGTCTCCCACGTAATGCAGCAGTCGCAGGGCTTTGGAAGCACAAACTGGGGTGTGAAGCCCTCTTGCCTTTCCCTCTGACTCTGAAGCTCTGCAGCGTGCATGACTTGTTCCCTTCAAAAGCTTGTGGTACTGACAAATGGGCTCCCTAGATGCCCCCAGGAACGCAGAAGTTGGATCACAGTGGACGCCATGGCGGCAAAGACCACAATACAACACGGGCATTGTTACCAAGCGAGAGGATGAGAGCTTTACTGTAGACCTATTAGCGTAATGCTGCCTAATGACGCTGTCCTGTCCTTATCCCTGATTATGCACCTCTTATAATCATTACAGATCCAGAGTAACTCGGGTGCGAGTGCAACAGTTGGGAATTTTAGGAGCCCAAACATACACAGCGGACTGGACCAAAGTGCGACAGCGGGCTGCTCGTCTTAAAACAGACAATGTAACGCACATACCTGCTGGCCGCGCAGCCCGTGTGCGTGCCTGTGGACAGTGCTCTGAGCCCCGACGGCAGTCCGTGCGCGCGATCACCGGCAGGAGAGTCCGAGTCAGTTGCGACGCATTCCTTTATCTCCCACGGACCGCTACCATCCCCCGGCTCCTTCCCCACCGGCCCTGCCGTTTGTCTGGATCCAGCATCGGCGGCGACTCGGTCCAGCTCCCGAGAGCTCCATCCAGGATGGGGAGCGCCCACTCTGAGAGTGTGCGAAGATGGATCCGATGAAGGGGAAAACACGAAGGGAGTCGCGCGGGAACACGCTTGTGTCGCCCCTGCTTGTGGAGAAGCTTTTGTCCGCAGTCCCTTTTATTTCCCGCAGAAAAGAGGAAGAAAGCCGTCGGCAGGCGAGCAGCGGGGTCTGGGAGAAGCCGGGCTTTGGCACAATTGCCTTAACAGTTTGTCACATCGGCTTAGCACTGACGGGGGGGACGGCGAAGCCGCGGCTCAAAAGGAGATAAAGCCAACCTCCACACCCTCCCCCCACCCCCCATCACCCAAGGAGTCCAGCTGCCCCTGTGTTTATGCGGCCCCTCTGCTCAGATGCTGCCTGCGTCTGTGGCAAATGTGCGCCATCCAGCCGGCATTACTTAAGGGTAGGACCGCGTTTGGGAGCATCTGCGCTTTTCCCCAGGCTGCCGGCGGTAAGCCGTGCGCTAGCCGCGCCGGCTGGAGGGGGAGGCTGATTAAGTATTCACATGTGAAGAGGATGGTTTTTACAGCTCTCCACACAGGTGTTACTGTGGCAACCGGAAACCGGCTTCCCATCACGTGTTGCGTCACCTTGCCTCCCCCGCATCCCCCCCCCCCTCCCCCC